>VONZ01000016.1:1800000-2240000 GCA_012976165.1 Labeo catla
CTTTGTTCTCTTTTTCTCTTTGTCGACAAGACTTTGTAGCATTGTTTTCCAACTGGGGAATGTTAAATCTCAGAACAGCTGTACTAAATGCAAACTTCAGAGGAAATAGGGTCACCCTGTCTGTCTGCTTGCCTGAATCTCCACAAAACTCCCCACGTAGACCACATCCTCCTCTGCCTCAGTCTCTCAATACATCTCCAATCTCTAAGACCCCCATCTTTAATCAAACCCTCATTATGCCCACATTGTTAGCCATTAGATATCCACTTTAAAGTCAAGTCATTAAAACAGAGCCCTCTACATATAAATAAACAGAACCAAACAATGATGCAATGAAATAAATCGCTTGTTTGTTAGGGGCTTTCCGAAGACCTGAGGGTGATTGTACATGCATCCTACTCTTTCAACTTTGGCCTCTCGTAATGGTGTATTAATGCTACCCATACTCTGTTAGTTAACACTGTATCCTGTACGGAACTTCAAATAAGTAATCCCAAAAACAACCACCTACACTACACTTTTGCCAAGAGATGCATTTCTCAAACACTCATATTAAAGACACACAAACCTGTATCTGGCAGCTGAGTATAGATAAAGTCAAGGGAGCATATTTATCAGATAATATTTATTGATAAATGTTGTTTGAATGAGATGACATCTCATGCAGCTGGCTTTAACAGCTGTCTCCTGAGGACCTGAAGATACTGAAGTGATGAGTATGGGGATTCCCCTTGAACCTCACCGCCACAAACAGAAGACATACCAGCACCTATTCCGCTGCAGGTGCTGTCTGAGATCCGTAAGGGAAGACTGTCCATCAAAATGCCTCTTTTGAAACATTTCCGAATGAAATGATACAGATAAAATGCTCTGATCAACATGAACTCTGCTTTCCATGCGGAATGCAGACAGATGTTCATGGTTTGCACCTCATAAACATGTGTAAACAGCCGTGCAGTGAGAAAAGAAGTCTGTTACAATGATCTGACTGCAGTGTGAAAAGCAGCAATATTGTCTTATTTTTACTAAACCCAAAAATCCCAAAAAATCTCGGATTATAGTGATTATAGAAATTCTGCCTTAAAAGCACCCGAAGTCTCTCTCAAGTGGATTAGACGCTATTGAACTAATATAGACCAACCAAATCAGGACAAAAAAGAAAACACACTGAAAACACTTCATAGTCTGCCCACAAATAACAGAAATTAGATAAAAAATCATAGAATAAAAATATTCCCCACCCTTTCTTTTTCGAATTCAATACATGTATTCAGATCAAAAAAAATTCTATACAGCATATCCTGCATTCCAAAACAGCTTTCTTGCAATAGAGCGGGAAACGCCTGCTCTTTCCTAGCAAAGTGCTTCCAAAAAGCAATCATTTTACAGCGTCTTTCCAAATGTTGTGCATCTATGGATGGATCTTCAAATCAATCTGATCTTTAAATCTACCTAAACATTTTGCATGAGATCACAATGGATAATACAGATCATATGTGTGCAATTTAACAAACACACAACGATTTTTGGGCTGGGTATTTCCAGGGCATCTTTGAAGTTCTCCACCTCAACTCACATGACTTTGAATAGTTTCTTTCTTGCTTTCTTTCTTTCTTTCTTTACTGGAACTGTTCATGTCAGACGTGTTGGTCTGGCTGTCTAAGACATTATAAGTATTTCCTATTCCAACAGAAATATGTTAAGATGCTCTAGACAGCCAAATGTTGATGAAGCACAATTCCATGTTCTGTGTTTTTGACCAAACCACACATTGAGCCACTTGTGGTCTATAGAAACCCAATCTCAAATAAACCTGCCACCACATGAAGAGAGGAAGCACCTGAACCTAAACGCACAAACACTCCATCTACTATTTGACAGTCACTCAAATCTTCAACAATCCTGCTTTTTATAATATACCTTAAATACAGTGTAAATCACTCTGGATACAAGCATCTTCCAATGCATACATGTAAATATTTATTTATTTATTGTAAGTTGTTTGTTTGTATGACTGTCTATTTATTCTCTCTAGTAGATACACTGATCCTGTGCATTCTGAAACAGTGAACCCTGACATACCAGAATACACTTAATCCAAGATTACTCAGTGTGTCAAAGTTCAGGGGTAATCTAGGACTCGCAGTAGGTCAGTCGGTCAGGAAAACACAAGTGCTTCCACCATTCACAGCTAATCTACCAATCAAGGCAGCCTTACGATAAAAAAAATGCCATTAACTTTTTACTTCAGCGATTGTAATTAGCATAAACAACCAGCCAGACTACAATTTTGCAGTCAGATGCTATGTTTATCTGGATTTCCTCTCTCACGAAGACACGCTGAATTGAACCATATTCTTCAAATTCATAACAGATGGTTCATAAAAAAAAAACATAATAATGTGTCAGTATCTTAGCATGAATGAGTCTGAAGCACACTGTCTGATATCTTTGAGTTTTTGGTTACCTGGGGCTGTTGCAGGATCGCTCTCGGTGCATGACTCCTCCACCACAGGTGCGTGAACAGTCAGACCACTCGGACCAGCTTGACCACTGGCCATGCACTGCTCTAGGACCATGATCACCAAATTTGACACACTGTCCTCTCCTGCACCACTGCATTATGGAAAAATAAAAAGGAAGAACATTTTACACCGATCAGTTAAATGTGAAAGCCTGTTTTTGCCTTAGATTTTATATTTTGCAATTCTGACTTTAGGGCACAACTGGGCTAAAGGCGCCCTGGGGTAAAAGGCGCCTTTGATATTATTTTCCTTTAAACCACTAGATGGCAGAAAAACGTGGTGTAGCACTTTCAAAAACATCCGCTTTTCAAGATACACATGCAAATTTGCTGCGCAAAGTCGATTCTGTGCTTATTTGATCTAATACAGACAAAGGTCTTCTTAATGATTTTCAGTTTTGTTTAATATAATTAAAGCAGCAGTTTTTAAATAATGAAAGAATGTGTAAAAGTATGGTATTCGGGGTAAAAAGCGCCCCTGCTGTTCGGGCTAAAAGGCACAATAATGAACATTCTAATTAATAGAACGCAGACTTTTCCATTTGTTGACATGACATTGTTAGATTCAGATGATAAATATCATATACTATGTTGTGTGTCCATCTTAGAGACAATCACCATGTTTAGAATGAAACCATCATATTTAAAATCATGCTATTAATCATAGAATGTAATAAAATATCACTTCCTGTTACTACTGTAAATCTATATTAAATTATTATGGGATCTCCTTCAATGCTTTCAGAATCTTGACATTTTAAAATGATTTTGTTTCTGTATTTTAAAATACATGTTTTATATTAACATATTTTAATGACAGTATATTCATTGAACAAAAATATAATTATTTTATCATCAAAATAAGCAGAAAATAGTACAAACTAACGTGTCTGACTTTATAAGTCATAACTGTGAGTTTATATCATGCAGTTCTCAGAAAAAAGTCAGAATTGTGAATTTATATCACACTACTCTGACGTTATAACTCGCAATTTTGAGTTTATATCAAGCAAAAAGTAAGGAAAAAGTAAGGATTGTGAGATTAAAAGTCGCAATAATCGTTTTTATGTTTTATTCAGTGGCTGAAACAGGCTCCCATAGACAGCAGACTACTATCAGACAAACAGATTTTTTCCACGTCACAGACAAGACACAGTATTAGAGGGAAAGTGAGGAAAAGGAGAAAGTGTATCTATAGAGATCTTGAGCCTGCTGGTTTGGGATGCGGCCCAGAGTTACACCTGGAGAGCAGGACTCGGCCCAGCCAAGCCACACAGTCCCACACAGTCCCACACATCAGCACCTCTTATCCCCATCAACCAGTGGAAAGGCCCAACTGTCCACATGGAACATTTACACAAAGCAGAGAACAATACCGCAGGTGTGGATGAAGAAAGATGGCGAGAGAGAGACTGGTCAGTTCGTGTTCCTCTTTAATGGTGGTTCAGTGAGTTCAGACAGAGAAAAGGTGAACAGACAAGCACTCACTCACCATGTCTGGTCCACAGATGGTGCCCTCGGCAGCAGGCATGAACTTGGTCTCACACCGGTGTCCTGTTCTGTGGCACCACAATGATTTACAGATGTCCTGGTGGGCACGAACACACAGAGAGCACAGTCAAAAACGGGCCTACACCCGCTGGGAACCCTTCAACCTCCCTGGCTTGCACCTCACCACGCCGACCTCTTGTTTCTACAGCAACGGCCAATCAACTTCCCCAACAAATAAAAAAGCCTGTCAAAATCAATCACTGTGCTGCCCAAAAGAAACACACTATTATCGTTGCATTTTGTTTCTTCCCACAATACGATGATAATAATGGGTGATGAGAGGTTGGGACACCGGCCACTGCTGGCCGACGGCCCGATTGCATCTGGCAGACAGTGAGAGAAACATGGTTTACAAAAGCTAGCAACACTGGACTCTGGATCATCGGGTAGCTAACACCGCTAGCTCCCACGGCTAATTACATCTCAACGACTTTGTGGCAAGGACAGGATGGTTTGGGGGGAACAGAAAACAAAAACACTGGGTTTTATCTCCACAATCATTCTTAATTAAGATGTACAGCTGCCTTCCATCAAGGTTGACGTTCAAGACCCTTTTCAGCGCACGTACAAGGTCCCCAGAGCGCAACAAAGCAACAGGGATCTCTCAAAGAGGAAGTCCGTAGCATGAGAGCTAATCCCACAGATAGACTCTCGCAATGTTCATTTCCCAAGCATAACTATTTGCATATCAATGTGTGCGTTAGACGCTAAAGGCTACAGCGGATGCCAAAGGGGGCCCTGTCCATCTTTGTTGTCCACGGACTGTGAATGAAGATTTTGAGGCAGTGGGTTTCCTCTCAGTAGACTGTTTTATTTGCAAAGCTCAGATGTGTGTTTGTGTTGACCATGATGTCTCCACACACAAACATTACAGGTTGAAGCACATTTAAATATCTGAAACTCTAAATGGACTCAATCTCTGTGGCACTGTGCTTTGTCAAAAGGCATCGTGGATTAATTATTTAAAGGAGAAGTTCACTTCTAGAACAAAAATTTACAGATAATGTACTCACCCCCTTTTCATCCAAGATGTTCATGTCTTTCTTTCTTCAGTTGATAAGAAATTATGTTTCTTAAGGAAAACATTTCAGGATTTCTCTCCATATAGTGGACTACATTGGTACGCCCAAGTTTGAACTTCCAAAATGCAGGGTGTTATCTTGCGAAACGATCGGCCATTTTTTAAACCAATTGACAATCTATATACTTTTTAACCTCAAACACTTGTCTTATGTCTTGTAGTCTGTGTAATCCGGGTCAATACAGTTAGGTTAGGTCAAAAAACTCCCATCATTTTCTTGTTCAGCGCCAAAATCGTCCTACATCGCTGTTTTACGCTGTTTGATCATCTTTGCATGTTCACTTTGTAAACACTTGGTCGGTACTTCTGCAGCAATGTAGAACGATTTTGAAGTTGGGGAAGGAAACAAGATGGGAGTTTTTCGATATACCCTAACTGTTCTGACCCGGAAAAAAACAGTTCATGCAGAGAATAAACAAGATGAGAGTTTGAGGTTAAAAAGTATTTAAATTGTCAATTTGTTTCGAAAATGATCATTACTCGGCTGGGATTGTTCAGAGCCATTTGAAGTTGCATTAAAACTGCATTTTGAAAGTTCAAACTTGCGGGCACCTTTGAAGTCCATTATATAGAGATAATTCCTGAAATGTTTTCTTCAAGAAACATAATTTCTTATCGACTAAAGCAAGAAAGGCACAAACATCTTGGATGAAAGGGGGTGAATAAGTTATCTGTAAATTTTTGTTCTGGAAGCGAACTTCTTTAACGAGAGTTGTTTGCCGATTCCAGCATGTGTTCAAACTAATTTAGCATAAAGATCCACTGAAGGGCTTGAACTATGAAGAGCATATTTTATACACTATTGGTTACCTTTACAAAGTCCAGGCTGCACAGTTTTGCTTTTGAGCCAAACTGCCATTTGCACTGTATATCAGCATCATACAGCTGACCTGGAAGCTGCTCGGGATACTTGTACTGGCCTATCTGCTTGGGCTCGTCCACTAAACACGAAGCCTGAGCTGTTCTGTGAACACAAACGCATGCAAAAAAAGATGAGCACAGAAACAGACCATACAATATTATTACTAAAACATATAAAATATAAACATTTCTAAAATGTATTTAAATAACACTTTTTGATGATAAGTGAAGTGAGAGCTTACCCTAAAAATCGGTTCAAGTATTGCCGACTACAGGCAGACCAGGAGAAAACACCATTATTCCCGGCCAATGTGGGAGACATAATGTTCCCTTCAGTCTTCCGGCAGGGATTCCCCTCTCCGTCATGGATCATTCCAAAACTGGGGCAAAAAAACGAGAGAGCAAAAGAGGGAGAGATGGAGATTGTGAGTTTAACCCAGTGAGACTATTAATGTACAACCTCAGGACAGAAACCACTCCCCGAGCCAGGTGGGACATTACCTCTATAACTGAAAGCTCTTTCATCCCACAAAACCCTTTAATAATCGCTGTACTTTACTGAACAGAACAAATCACATGATTCACACTCACACACTTCTCCAGTCCTGTGAGAATCAGGCCAATTAATGCATCAAAATAAACATGCGCTAAAGTCACGAAATGAGCAGTGCTGGCAAGATGTACCATGTCTTTATAAATGACCACTCCTCAATAAATGAGTGATTAATGATTGTTGGCCAGTGAAGATTTTGCCCTAAACACTGTGCACATTGGAGGCACGTGTCCATTTCATTTGTACAAAATGTTTGAACCGCTGAGAATAACAAATCCCACAACATGTTATCAGCCTGGTGGTTCTCCAGGATAAATTTTACTCCAGTTTACGTTGAAAATGCGCCAAAGGACTGAAGAGCTCAAAATACGGCTGTCATAAAAACAAAATCTCAAACACACAACATAAACTTCCCCTTATCACAATGGCAACCGGCAAACACAAACAAAATGTTTGCTGTTGCACAGCATATGGTTTCCCAAACTGAAATAGTGAAAGCATGAGTGAACGTACTTATGTCCTGACTCGTGGGCGATGGTGAAAGCGAGGCCCAGCCCCGTATCTTCATTAATCGTGCAGCTACGATATTTGCTACACATCCCACTTATTGGAGCGAAACCTGCAGACAGGAAATCAGAAAGGACAGAAAGCTCAAAACGATGCATGTTGAGGACACTTATCAAACTGATTTCTTGCAGAAACTTTAAAATTCAATAGGTTTGAATGAAAACGTTAACATGCGATTTAAGTATCACTAAACATGCCACAATGTTTTCAAACCTATACAATTTGAAACAGGATCCTATTACACATAAACACACTTTTAGGCTATTTTTCCTGACTGTATGGTCTCAGCTTCGGTTTGAGTTTCACATCATAGAGAGGCAATTTAAAAGGAGTGCTTTCCCCTTTGCCATACATTCAAAGAAGTGCATACTTGTGGTTTGGAGCTTCAGAGCTGAATTCATTACATTTGGCTGACGCCTCTATAGCAAAAACTGAAGAAGCTGCCAACTGACTGCAAAGTGGATTTGAGCTTTCTTGGATTCATTCAGGTGAAGTTCTCTGCCTGAGGGCAGACTAGGACACACATCACCAACCACAAGCTCTTTCTTACCTTGGCATTGTGTAATTCACCCTATTGCAACTCGATTAGCCACTGACATCACAACACGTGACCCACTTCTGCTATTGGAAGGTGAATGTCAAGTGCCTTACCCAAGGTGTCACACGGTTCATTCTTCCAGGAACAGATGTCCAGCCCCGTCAACAGAATGGCATGGTCGTGCCGCTTGCCGTTTTTACCTATCAGGCCTGATTGCCACTGGCAGAAGCTGTTGAGTGATTGGTCTGCGTGATGGTTGATAGACAGACCCAGCTGACAGCAGCAAAGCCGAGGAAGATGAAGTGTTCAGAGGGGTGGTGAGAGAGAGAAGAGAGAGTAGTGAATGATCAGGCATCTTTCAAGCATGAAAGAAATGAAAAATAAATGCCTGGGAATCTTTTAAAAATCAGATATGACATATTCAATTTACCTTTAATGAGAATAAACTAGCTATAACGACCAGTGTTTCCTGCACTGTTTAGTGCAAAAGCAAAGTTAATCTTATCTGGTAGTCTTTGTTGAATGTGATGCAATAAAAAGGCTGTGTACCGCAAAATAATGCCAAGAAATGTCAACACACAACATATTTATCAGTGTTATCCAATTTATGAACAAATAACTCTTGTGAGCCGTTCTTTAGTGAATCAAAAACATACCGTGTGACCAGTATAGTCTGAATCCCAAGTAAATTAATTTTAAATGAATCAAAGACATACAGGGAGCAGTTTGTTTTGATTTACAAATAAATAAGTCTTATAAATCAGTTCTTTTTAGAGAATTAAAAACACACATGACCAGTATAGTCTGATTCCTGAATGAATGACTCTTAGGAGCCAATTCTTTCAAGTGAATCATAAAAAAACATGCAATGACTGGTATATTCTGATTCACTAAATGACTCTTGCGAATGTTTTTTTTTTGGGTGGGGTTGTCAAAACAACATGTGACCGCCGTAGTCTGATTCCCAAACAAATACATTTTAAATGAATCCAAGGCATAAAGGGACCAGTTCGTTTTGACTCACAAACAAATGACTCTTATAAGACGATTCTTTTTAGTGAGTTAAAAACACATCATGGCCAGTGCAATTTGATTCCCAAGCAAATAAATTTTAAATGAATCAAAGACATACAGACACCAGTTTATTTTGACTCAAACAAATGACTCTTATACGTTGGTGCTTTTTAGTGAACATACAACACGACAGGTATAGGCTGTCTGAATGAATGACTCTTACGAGTCAATCCTTTGCAGTTAATCATTAACAAACATGCAGTGACTGATTCAAACAATTTACTCTTCTGCGTTATTTTTTATTGGATCAAAAGCATACAGTGTGATCAGTATAGCCAAAGAAATGACTATCAAAAACATACTGCATAAGTAATTTTTTTTCACAGACAAATGACTCTTATGAGTTGGTTGTTTTAGTGAATTAAAAAACAACCAGCAGGAGTTGTTCATAGTTTGATTAAAAAAACAAATGACTCCTATGAGACATTTCTTTTCAGTGAATAGATCAAAAAGATGAGTTACTGGTTTGAATCAGAATGGTTACCGAATCAACAGCTGACTTGTGCTTTTTCAGTGATGTCTGTATCATTCACATTTTGTGTCAGTTTCATGAACGATTAGTTATAGAGACACAGACAGCGACAGACAGACAGTTCGAAATATATGAAAGAATGTGTGTATGTTTTGCATGTATGTATCTTACCGGATCTTTCTCAAGTAGGAGGAGGCTGACAACAACAATGTTGATATCATTTCCAATAGTTCCATCTTTGAACAGACTGGAGACCTGTTTAGCACAACAACATTTTGCACATTATTACAGGTAAACAGTCACATGCTAAACAAACCATCTTCTCAACAGCAATGCTGCTGATAGCTCTGCTTACCATGTTCATGACAGTAAGGATGTAGGTAGTGACATTGTCTCTGCCATGTTTCTCCAGCATCTTCCTGTCTGCCACCACCAGAGTTTCCACATTCAGCCCACCCTCTTTGCTCGATGTAATCTCTGAGCGCTTCACCCGGCTTTGCTGCTCAAACTCATCAGGCATGAGAAAATGATCCTCTGTAGGAGGCTTGGGAGTATCTGTAGTTAGGATGAGGTGGAGAGATAAAAGTACGGAAACTTGTGAAAAGAGTGACAGAAACTGGAAATTGCCTCAAATAACTGCTTTTCCTTTTTCCAAGCTAGCTGCCTGATAAAAGCGCCAGAGAGGCGATGACAGACCAGGAAATACACAGTCATTAACTTCACATGCTGTTTCCAAGCTTACATTCAATTTCTTTCAGTAATACAGATGATAATGATACAGTAGTTTTGCTTTTGAAATCAGTATAAATATCTCAGAGGGCTTTACTGTTATATGCACACTGATAACTTTTACAAGTACATAACGTGTAATGAACTTTCCATCTACAAATGGCTAAAAAAGAAAGTTCCCTTACATACATTGCTTGCGGCGTCCGCAGAAATGTTGTCTCTGGAGCTTTCCGTGCTGGTAGTCATGATGACGATGGTGGTGGTGGTGATGATGGTGATGGTTCTCATAGGGGTTGTTTGATTTAACGCTGCTGGTCCAGTCAGTCTTATCAGCGTGCACTCTGCGCTCAGCTGATCGCTTGTAGATGACATGTGGATGATGTCCAGAGGGGGCGCTGTAGTTGTGTTGTAAAGCCAAATGCTGCGGTAGAGGAGTGATGAGAAGTTCCTCGCCGGAGAACCGGATCAGACCTGACTGCAAAGTACAGAGGAAGCTATAAGTAGGTATATTTACATTCCGTAGTAAGTTCACTTCCAGAACAAAAATTTACAGATAATGTACTCAGCCCATTGTCATCCAAAATGGTCATGTCTTTCTTTCTTCAGTCGTAAAGAAATTATCTTTTGAGAAAAATACGTCAGGAATTTTCTCCATATAGTGGACTTCTATGGTGGCCACAAGTTTGAACTTTCAAAATGCAGTTTTACATACCCTAACTGTCTTAAACCGGAGTCTTGAATCTTTTTTTAGAAAATAACCAATCATTTTTGCTAGATAAGACCCTTTTTCCTCAGCTGGGATCCTTTAGAGGCCTTTGAAGCTGCATTTAAACTGCATTTTGGAAGTTCAAACTTGCTGGCACCATAGACATCCACTATATGGAGAAAATTACTGAAATGTTTTCCTCAAAAAACATAATTTCTTTACAGCTGAAGAAAGAAAGACATCAGTTGTGTATTCATGAATTCTGTACATTTTTGTTCTGGAAGTGAACTACTCCTTTATGAGAATATTCGGCTTCAAGCTTAAATACAAGTTGAGCTCTATCGACAGCATCTGTTGCACACTACACGATGATTGCCAAAAAGATTTCCATTGTAAGCATATGTTGACACAACTGTCAGCATGTTTATTGTTTTATTTCTACAAACTGGAGGTTGATTTGAACTTGTTCTCAGTGGTAATAAACAGCATGGAACAGATGCTGTTGACAGAGGTCAACTTCTAGTTAACCAGGAGTATTCCTAAAGGAACAAGGTAGCTTTGAGATAGCCAAGTTAAAATAAGAGCGCACAGATGTGGGACTGAAAATATATCAAATCAAAGACATGGAGGTATTTAGGTGAGTTTGATGTCATGGAAGAAAAGCCCTCCAGGAGACCATAGACTTTTACATTCCAGGTTGTGGGGGATTCATGGTCCCTCCAGCTGAAACGTGGTTAAAAAAACAGCTGTTGCAGAGTCACAAAAAACGGGCATCGCCATAGTTACAGCTGTCAGTACACAATAAACAAACGATGACATGGCGGGATGTACAGCAGCCTGGGGCTTCCGAAGGCATCTTAAGGAGCTGCCCATTTATCAAATGTTTCAGTACAAAGAGCAGAGGAAAGTTCATATGTAACATTACCTTTCACCAGCTTGTTTTACAGTGACGATTAGCATGGCCAAAAGCCAGGCATAGACTATCATATCTACATCCTCTCTCAACAACATTCAGCCCTTGAAACTCTCTAATTAACTCGTTTTCTCTGAGGAAAGGGAAACTTGAGAGGTAAAAGTTAAGAAACCTACTGTACAGTATTTTAAAAGAGTAATAGAAGTAAAAGGAGTAATATTCTGAAGAGGTATTACAAATAATTTCTATTTATTTTAAATATAGTTTTTTAGCAGCCATTACTCCAGTCTTTAGCGTCACATGATCGTATTAGGAAACATGAAATTATAATATCATGTAGTGCGGTTAATAATAATTATACAAAGCCATTATCAGGAAATACTGATTTGATTGAAAGACTGGAATCACATAATCCAGTCTTTTCTCATCCATGTGTGCGCCTGTTTATGTTGCTTGGGAGAGTTTGATGTATCTTTCAGAGCCGAATTAGATGGCATGTTTGAGAGGTAGGTGGAGGAGGTCAGATATTCGCAAGCAGTTGATTAATGAGGTGTGGGGTCAAAGGCGAGCCCAAAGCTTATCGTCTGCTGTGATAGTGACACGCATTGGTGCCCTGGGACACATCTGCAGCAAGCCAACACATGCGCATACGGAGCCATTACTAATAAAACATGTCAGAGCTTAATTGCTTCATTATAAGTCATATACATGTGTCTCCAGATTTATTTGGTTTGGGTCAGCGTTTCTACGATGCCTTTTCCAGCAAAATGTAGCAATATTTCAGCATAAACCACTTTTCTCTATACGGCCGATGGGAAAAGCAATATATGTCAGCTTCATTAAGTAAACATGTACTACGCATATAGACTTTGTCCTTTCTTTAGGGTTACATGATGTATCTTTGCACTGTATTTAGCAGGACAGAATCACAAAATCTAGTCATAAAAATGGAATAATACAGAACGTAACCAAACTTGGAAGAATATATGGAAAGGACGGCCGTACAGTTAAACTGTGATATGAACTAGTGTCTGAGAACAATAAAGTGCTATATAAATATGAGCGTGCACAGTTTCGTCTACACATATTAAAGGAGAAGTTCACTTCCAGAACAAAAATGTACAGATAATGTACTCACCCCGTTATCATCCAAGATGTTCATGCCTTTCTTTCTTCAGTCGTAAAGAAATAATGAGTTTGAACGTACAAAATGCAGTTTAAATGCAGCTTCAAAGGGCTCTAAACGATGCCAGCCAAGGAAGAAGGGTCTTGTCTAGTGAAATGATCGGTCATTTTATATTAAAAAAAAAAAAAAAGTATGCAAATGTAATGACGCATGCGCATCGCAGAGCTAGACAAGGCGAGCATTTGAGGTTAAAAAGTATAATTTATTTATTTTTTTTTAGAAAATGACCAATCGTTTCGCTAGATAAGACCCTTTTTCCTTAGCTGGGGTCGTTTAGAGCCGTTTGAAGCTGCACTGAAACTGCATTTTGGACATTTAAACTCACTGGCACCATTGAAGTCCACTATATGCAGTGCAATCCTGATATGTTTGCCTCAGAAATGATAATTTCCTTACGACTGAAGAAAGAAAGGCATAAACATCTTGGATGACAACGGGGTGAGCACATTATCTGTACATTTTTGTTCTGGAAGTGAATTACTCCTTTAAGGCATGCATTACACTTGTGGGGTGTTTTCAGCATCTACCATCTCACCAAAATAAAAGGTTGGGTGAAGAAATGACAGAAATATCTTACTATTGTACAGTAGAATGCCATTCGTAATCACAATAAGAATACAGTTACAATAATAATACAGTTTATTAAAATATTATTTTTAAAGAATATCACATTTAATGTACCTCTAGTGGAGCACTTTGTTTGCCAAAAAGTTCAAATTTAATTTGATTATATTTTAAAAGATTCCATTAAATTGCTAAATATTTGTGCATTCATTTTATTACAACCATTTTTGATAATACATTTGTAGTAAATCATAAAACACAGAATCCAAAAAAATTAAAACAGAATTTCAGAAAAAATAAAATATATTTAATAGGGCATATTATTATTAAAATGTTTTTTTTTAATTCAACTGATGAGATATTCTTTTTGAATATTAAAATTGAATTAAAATGTAATTAAAAAGACTGTTAGTGACTGTGACTATTTCTGCAGGTTACATTGTTCCTATGTGTCACTGAATCATTCATTCAGTCGATTCATTCAAAAAACATTACAATGTAAAAAGCAATACTGGATGTAAAATGTAAGTTACTCAATATTACCTTTTTTTGTTGCTGTTATTGGTGTAAAAACAATATCAAACTTATGCTGTTGGTCTGAATATATATACTACCAGTCAAAAGTTTTTGAACAGTAAGATTTTTAATGTTTTTTAGAGAAGTCTCTTCTGCTCACCAAGCCTGCATTTATTTGATCCAAAATACAGCAAATGCAGTAATATTGTGAAATAATTTTATGATTTATAATAACTGCTTTCTATTTGAATATATTTTAACATTTTATTTATTACTGTGATCAAAGCTACATTTTCAGCATCATTACTCCAGTCAAATGATCCTTCAGAAATCATTCTAATATGCTGATTTGCTGTTCAAGAAACATTTATTATTGTTGTTGTTGTTATTATCAATATTTAAAACAGCTGAGTACATTTTTTCTCAGGATTCTTTGATGAATAGAAAGATCAAAGGATCAGCATTTTTCTGAATTTAAAAGCTTTTGCAGCATTATACACTATATCATTCAAAAGCTTGGAATCAGTATATATATATTTTTTTTTTTTCATCGTTTTTATGCCAACTAGAGGGCACTTAACTTTAACACTTAAATATAGGTTGTTATAAGGTGCTTGCACAAATGACCTATAGGGTCGTTTTTTGGAGGAGGACAGTCTTGTACATACAGCACATATTATACATGTGTTTATTGATGTGAAAAAATCAATGACTGTTTTACTGCTCTTGCCGCCAAGCCAGAGTGGGATCAACGATAAAATAGGTGTATCTCTATTGCTTTATTGACTTTTGTCTTTTTCCTGTTCAATACTTGCAAACATACACGGTATGGCCATAAAACCAAATTACCATTAATTCATCAACAATGACTATATTCAGCACCTCCTGACAGGCCTGGCTTTACTAAGCAGGAAGTGTTGCAGTTGTAAAATAGGTCATATTACTCCAGTCATCAGTGCCTAGACCATATTCAGTCTGGCAGAGCCATTATTG
This sequence comes from Labeo catla, assembly GCA_012976165.1. NCBI lineage: Eukaryota > Metazoa > Chordata > Actinopteri > Cypriniformes > Cyprinidae > Labeo > Labeo catla. The sequence goes on from VONZ01000016.1 coordinate 1,814,829, forward strand.
CCAGAGACAAACTTCTGACAGGCCAAGCGACTAGGTTATTGTGAGCTAAATGAGGGGAATATCTTACCTTCATAACCACAAAGATATAATAAACATACTGTGCTAGAGATGAGCCACTCTCTCCTGTCAGTCTGGCTTGAGGATGAAATAAATAGTGAATGTTTTCTTAAATACTGGCTACAAGACACAAATTCAAACATAATATTTGGAGACCTGTGGTGTCGTAAAGAAACCATTGGTCATGGGACGGTGCATCTTCCTGAATGACTTGAGCTGCTCTCATCACCGAGCTGAGGTCATCTTCCCTCTTTAAGACTAGATGTTAACCTCTGTCTCCCAGACTGCTGAACCTCACACATTCCGTCTGGCTTTGGAATTCTACCTAATCCCACCCTCCACGAACAGGCAAATCCTTGCAGAATAGCTGTGCATTCAGACAGTGATTTAACCCCCTTCTGTTCTTCATGCCCCGTGTGTTTGATCCAGCGTACCCCGAACCCCTCCCATCTCGCAGGTGGCAAAGTAAACACAGGGCACTCCCAGGGCTGAGGCGGTGCCTGCAAAAGCGCATGCTGTGAAAACAGCGGTAGACTGTGGCAGGCTGCCGCAGTGATCTGGGGCATCTCCTCCCACCGTTAAACACAGGGCAACAGGGCCACTCGTCTCTCTCCAGCCACGCTGACCTCTCCTCATACAGCTAACGGCTTTCTTCCACTAACTGAAGGCAACAAAAATGAGACTGATGTGAGATGTTAAAATTTGACAAAATCTACGAAAGTGATTACAGCAAATATGGAGAACTCAAGTACATCAGCTCACTGCAACAACATTTGAAATGCATTTCATTTCACATGAACATGAAAAAATGTATGTGCGATTTTATATTTGCTAGAAATTATACCTACATTAAGTTTTCTTAATATTTTTTCCTTTACTACGCAGCCCACACATGATTTGCAGGGGAGAAACAAGTTACTATAGCCATTTTAGTGTTAGAAATCATTAGGGATGCACCGATACCTCTTTTTCCAGTACTCGCCCGATACCAATACTTTTATTTTTGGTACTTGCCGATTCCGAGTACCGATACCGATATTTTAAAATTTACCAGTAAATTTGTAAAATATTGGGTACAGAAACTAAAAGAATATGTATTAGTTGGTTAATTTCATTTATCAAATAGATACAGTCAAACCAAAATGTATTCAGATACCTTTTCTCACATTATCAGACATTTTTCACATTATCACATCATAAACAGTGTCCTGCACCCACTAGTAAAAAAAATATATATATCAAAAATTAGGTGGTGTATATCTGATGTCTGAATAATTTTTAGTTTGACTATATATCCCTTAGATATTTTTTTACACTTAATTATGCCAATCAAAATGTGTTTTGTTACTTAGACTGTTCAATTATTTTATTTTATTTTTTTTGCTCTATGGTACATCATCTTTAATTTAATAGCATTCAACTGCTCCATTGCAGCGGCTCAGTACTGTAATCACGCGTTTTGTTGTAATAATACAGGGAACCACTCGTTATTTTTTTATTCTGAAACATGCTGCTATTTGGGCTATAATCTAAAGAGACTCAAATAATGCAGAAACACTCATAAAGCAAGCAAAACATGCGCAACGCGCTCAAGTACAGTACGGCCTAGCGCATTTCAGACAGACTGCTAGTTTCACTTTCGTCGTACAGTCGTGTCTGCTTAAGGTTGAAAATAAATGATGTTTATAGTGAATGCCTCTATAAATTTTTTCATATTTGCGAATTTGTTTTAATCCAAAATATGTGTGTGCTAAATATGCAAACATCAATAAAGATCACGCAACAAAAGTGCGCGCTCTCTCTTCTTCGCTCTTTGTCGCTCTCCCGCTCTCCCTCTCTCTCGTTAAATAACTTGTGCATTGCTTTACTTACATGTTTTTGACATATCCGACCAAACTACAAACTTTCCAGTGATATCAAGGCGGGATCTTAACTCGACAAGCCGTGCATCTTCGCCGCCACACGCTCAATCTATTCTGCGTGCTTTGCCTTTCAGCTCGCACGCATCAGATATACAAGCGTTGATACTGAATGTTTAACATTATATTATTTGTATACATATACTTCGTAGACATCCTTAATCTCTAATAACTCCATTCTGCTGTCTGTTGTTCTGTTGTCTGTGTTTCTTTGTCTGAATACACACTTGTCACATGCTGTGTGGTATCGGCCTTTGGTATCGGGGCATTTTAACGAGTATAAGTAAAGAAGCTCGGTATCGGTGCATCCCTAGAAACCATGGCCTTTTTAACTACATTAAAACATAAATTAATAAAACATGGCTATGAACTAAGATGTAAAAATTCTTTTCTATATCTTTTTATTTTAGTTTATTTTATTTTTTCGTATTCCATGTCCAGTCAAAAGTTTTTGAACAGTAAGATTTTTAAAGAAGTCTCTTCTGCTCACCAAGCCTGCATTTATTTGATCCAAAATACAGCAAAAGCAGTAATATTGGGAAACAATTTTTCTATTTAAAATAACTGCTTTCTATTTGAATAGATTTGAATATATAATTTATTCCTGGTAACAAATTTACATTTTCAGCATCATTATCCCAGTCTTCAGTGTCACATGATCCATGATCCTATCACTTTTGATCAATTTAAAGCAATTTAAAGCATTAATACTTTTATTTAGGAAGGATGCTTTAAATTGATCAAAAGTAATAATAAAGACATTTATAATTTATAAAGATATCTATTTCAGATAAATGATGTTCTTCTGAACTTTCTATTCATCAAAGAAAACTGAAAAAATTCTACTCAGCTGTTTTCAACATAATACTACTACTGCTACTAATAATAATAATAACAAATGTTTCTGAGCAGCAAATCAGAATATTAGAATGATTTCTGAAGGATCATGTGACTAGAGTAATGATGTCAAAAATTCAGCTTTGAAATCACAGGAATAAATTACAGTTAAAAATATATTCAAAAAGAGAAGTTATTTTATTTAAAATATTTCAGAAACACTGTTTTTGGTGAGCAGAAGAGGTTTCTTTAAAAAACATTAAAAATCTTACTGTTGAAAAACTTTTGACTGGTAGTGTATATATAGCTATAGTTTCTTAAATGCAAAACATTACTTATTTTAACTTCTGATACTTACTGAACTTACTGATGCTTTAAAGACAATCACATCAATCAAGTTTTTTTTTTTTTTGACAAAACTCCTAGGGTACATCTAGGGTTGCTAGGTGTTCACAACAAAACCCCCCCCCATTTGCTACTCAAAACTACTGAAAACTAGCCCATCACATTTTGAGGGGGTCCCCCATTAAAAATCGTATTCCGGGGGGACAAAATACACGTTTTTTTGTGGGTTCCCCTGATAAAATTCGTATTCCAAGGCCTATCACGTCATTCAGGTTGCATGAAAAACATCTCGTGGAAACAGTATTAAAGTAGCCTAATTCCGCAAAAAAACTGCAGTTTTGGCAACACTGAATTCATCACAGAAATCCAAACATTTAAATTGCAAGGCGAAAAAATGGATGCACAAAATCAATTAATGCAAAATTTTCTGTAGCAGTGCAGCACTGGCCTGAAAGTGACAGTTCTGTACCTGGACTGAAACTTTCTGACACTGGCACCAGCAGGACATCCTTATTGTTGAGCCCACTGATTATAAAAATCATTAAATATGGATCTTTGGATTCTCAAGAAACTGTTATACCACTATCACTACTAATATAATGCACACTGTGGAGCATAACCATGCTTGATGTAAAAGTGCATTCCACTGCCTCAGCACTTCTGTTCTCATTCACACTGTCTCTGTCATGTAGGAGTTATAGTGTGTGCCTCTGTAAAACTGAAATCTTCACTCAAGCATTGAGAACATCAAATACTTACACAGACGATACACAAGACGCGAGTTAACGTCTGCCACATACAAATCAACCAAAGAGGACCAGTATGTAATTTACTTTCCTTAAATAACAGGGTTAACATTCTTTTTTGATGATAATAACGCAGAATCGCCCTATTATTAGTGTATTGGAATTACAGTGTAGTTTTGCATTAAAACTTTACTCACAACCAGAAAACCAATGTCATTGATCCATGTTATGCACAAATGATGAAACACTACTTTCAAAAATAACTGGACAACTCCCGATCCTATGATGTGGGTTTGCACACATCTTTACATTTGAAACCACACTGACAGACAAAATTAACACTTTCTCTTCACTTATTTCCTCTCTTTTTCAGGTAAAATAAAAAATAAATAAATACATTTTTGAATTTAGAATCTTGAACATTTTAAAATCTCTAATAGCATTTGTAATAATATCTGTAAGTATAAAAACCCAAATCATTGTTTGAGTGAGTGGAGATGGGAGATGACTTTTGGGAAACGCCATAAGCCAGCATTTTAAGGAAAAGCCGCAAGATTTCAATGCTGCCGTTTTCTGAATAAAGCATGTTAGCACATTACTCGAGATGAGCTTCCTGCGGTGAAGCCCTCCCCGTACAGGGCACCCCGCAAGCATGTGTTTAACCAACATCCTGGAGGACCTCTGCAAGTGCCCTGCAGTCCACCTCACACAATTATCACACATGTATTCCATTTGTTTTAGAGACATAACAAACTTTACTGTCAAATATCTAACAACTTAGTCCAGCAGTTAGCAGATGGAGGTGCTTTGCTTCGATAATGGGGGTAAATGGATTCCATCTGGGGCCAAATTTTTTAGCTTTTTGGCTATTATGTCTGATGGGATGCAGAAAGAAAGGAGCTGGCTGAAGACATGAGAGAGGAAATAACTGAAGAACGGCAGGGATCCCATTATCATAATATCAATTGTTTTTTGTTTTTTTTGTTGTTGTTTTTGGCACACGTAGTGAGGATCACCACAATATGGTTGGTAATTTAAGACTGGCTTAATTTCCATTCTTTCTTTAAAAGAAAATAAATACTGATATTCAGTGCCAGCAAAGAGGTATAGCGGGAACTGCGATCATGAGTTGATGAAATGCTAATAATTAAATTATAATACATATATATCAATGACGTGACGCCGGAATTTTCTGTCTGATTGCATTTTTTGCATTTTTTAATCTATTTTATCAGATTCCACTTCCAAGCAAAGTAAAATAAATTAATTCTGACCCTGCAGTCAATCACAAACTCCAGATTTCATTTTCTACTCTGAGAAAGATGTCCATGCTGTGATCTCAGAAACTGAGCCAGCATCTTCCCACTACTCTAAATTGACCCTTCGCAAAGACCCACTCCCTTTAGTTACTGTTGCTACGTCCTACAAACCATGGCACTTTTATGCCACACATCATGTTCTGATGCAGTGAATAATACATCACAGAGCAAAGAGGACAATGACATTGAGCTAACATACAAGAGAGAGCTGGTTACTTTTGGTCTATGTGTTCAAATTTTGTCATTTTTTTAAAGAAATTCAAACAACAAATTCTGTTTTGTGGCTCTTTAATGTGTCCTGACAGAACATGAACCGATCATCTCTTTATCTTTATTAGTTATAGCACAAAATAAACATGCATGAACAACAGAAGGTATCTTGTTTCTCCCGTAAAAAAAGATGTCAATACACACCATTTGTCAAGTTCAAGTCCACCAACTCTCCTGTCTGGTTTGTTTGTCAGACATAACAGCGTATTTGGCGTTATGATTGGTCAGATCACCTGTTAATCAAACTCCCGGCGAAGGGTCAATTGAGCAGCCAATATTTGGCAAAGGGGCCAAAGAAATGCCTGCAGATAATGCCATGTGGTGCGCTTTTTACACATGTCTCTTTAAATACATTTTTAATAATATAAGGCCTTTATGTCATTTGGAGTGACCACTCATCATGTGGTGCGACCAATAATAGGAATAACTGTATTAAAATAAAAATAAAATTTCTAATTTCTGTGGTTGAAATATGAATCACTGCTACAGCATGCTTAAGTGAATGGATTTTTTTTTAATTATCAGTTTTATGCAATTTACAGGAAAAATAAGTCTGCTAACTACATTTAAGAAGGTAACTCTGAAATTATAAAACAAATATATGAGATCATTATTTACAAAAACTCTAAACACTTTCATTACTGAGAATATCTAAAAAAAAATGTTAAGCATGTTAAGGAAATGAATTAATTTTAATATAAATCATGGTCGCACCACATGACATTTTTTATGCCTATGACCGAATTAGAGATGAAAAACACTAAAATCACTTAATTTTAAATTTTAATATGAATTTATGTGTACACAACATTCCTAATGTTTGAACAATTACAACAGATATTATTACTTGTATTTTTTATTTCATCAACCAATGTCATGAACCATTAATCAACATCTGGCAACTGTGACTGTGCAAATGTATTGTTAAATACAACTATTTAAAAAAAACTGTTCTCTTACAATCTCAGGGGGTATTTAAGTAAATATTTTAGGTATTTTAGGTTCAGCTGGCAAAAAAAGGAGTAATATATTATTGCACTACAATGTTTTTAATGTAATAATGTGTGGCAGGTGATCACATAATTACACGAGTACCTAACTACAGCCTTCTACAAAAACCACCTGACTACTTAAAGCCTATTACAGTCGAGGGAACGAAGGGAAGCACTCAACCACAGTCTTCTTCTGGTTTCACATTCATGTGCCAGACTTCTAGTTATCTCCTTCAAGAAACACTTGTAAGAGATGTAGATTAGAGGGCCAACGTCTGCTGCCAGATAAACATGTTTCATTTTCACAGCAAACACAAACCATGAGAGCTCTTTTAACTCTCACTCCATCGAGTCTCCACATATTCAAAGGAATATCAGATGTTGGGAATTAACTAATAAAGCACGGTCCTCAAAGCGCTACTCTGTGAACGACTTAACCGCAGGGACCGTCTGTTTTATGTGGTTTCATGAGAACTGTCTTTGACTACATCACTAGTGACTCTTCAGTGCAAGTATGGGAAATAATTTATTGCCTGTCTCCGTGAATCTATGAAACGTAATTAGCATCTCTTTGTGTAAACTGTGAGTGTTTTTAAAGCTTCCAACCGTGGTATTATAATCTAGATGAGTAAGTGCTTACATGCTGTTAAAGGCTGGAAGGGAGCAGTGAGAAACCCAAAGCTGCTTATTACCCAGCTTTAAAACACATCTGCATTCCACCGCTGGCTTGAATCTGACCAGAGCATCAACTCTTTTGGCTTCAGTGGGAAGAGAGTGTGTGTTTGTGTGCATAGACAAATAATGGACACTTTGGGGGGGCATTTGGATATTTGGGATCTACACAAACTCAAAAACTGTACTTAACAAACCTAGGGCTAAATATATTTTTAACACTGGTCTAGCATGTTTTTGCATTGCTAAAATTATTAGGTCTGAAATTAGGTCATTTCTCATTAAATATTCTTTTGCAGTTAAAGAACATATTATGTGGTGAGGAAAAGCGCAATATCATGTCAACATCAATTTTATGTATACAATGACATGTAAATCTGAATACGTATCGTTATTTTTGTTTTCTTTGTGCGCAAAAAGCATTCTTGTAGCTTCATAACATTACAATTGAACCTTTGATGTCACATGGACTATTTTAACTATGTCTTTACTACCTTTCTAGGCCTTAAACGTGTCAGTTTTGTTGCTGTGTATGCAGGGTCATAGAGCTCTCGGATTTCATCAAAAATATCTTAATTTGTGTTCTAAAGATGAACAGTGTTTTTACGGGTTGACGTGTGTGAGTAATTAATGACAGAATTTTCATTTTTGGATGAACTATCCCTTTAAATTACAAAATTCAGGTCTGTATCACTTTTTCTGAGGGCATGTTTTGGTGGATTGAGTTCAAAACAGGAAATCCACTATTTATAGCATAGTCACACCATAATACCCAGATATAAAACATAAGGGAAAGGGGAGTAAAACTGGAAGAGGGAGAGAGGAAAAGTGATCTTGCCTCAAAAAGAGGGCATTGCCTAGATTTACTGCAACGCTTTGCTAAAGATTTGGGACGCTCTGTGGTGTTAGGAGGCAACACTCTGAAAAGCACTTAAACAGTGCAAAGTAAACAGAAATGCTGTAGAAAAAAATCACTTTATTTGGAAAAAAAATCAACTTGTCATCTGGTCATAAACTGAATTTCTCCATAGACCTTTGTCACACCATATTTTTTATGTGAATGAAAACAAGGTTGTAAGAAACAGACTTACAGTCTTTACAATGGTATGTATAAAGATACTAGATCACACAATCTTCAGAACACAACTTTTATGGAGTTATTTTGTAAAGAAGATATAGCACAAGCAATTGATCACAGCCTCGTTTTCATTCCCGTCTGAAATCAAATACGGCACTAGCCTGAGTCTGACTAAGGTCTATTAAACCAGTTGGAGCACGCTGGTCCAGTGGGAAAGCCGGAAAACTAAATAAACAAGAAACGTGATTAAAAAGATGAAGCTGCTGCCCAAGCCTCAGATATCTCAAACCTAAGTTGTCAATGATAAAACGGTGTCCTTTCATAACTCCATTACTCTAAGGAAGATGCATGAGCTTGACTCACATAATTAAACCTCAGTGGAAAAATGAGAATTTTAAAATGCCTGTCCCAAATGGTCCTAGCCAGGAGATATGGGATTCCTTATAATATTTATGGCTTCTCAGAGCTGGTGCGACAGCCACTTCACCACTGCCCATTAGTTTTAGGTCTTCAAGTGAGTGAGAACAAGAGCTATTACAGGACCAGTCTGCCTTTCCTCTTCCTCACTCTCTCCAACAGTCTCTCTCTCTCTCTCTCTGGCATCCCTAAGCAGCCTCTACATCACTGTCACCACACAGACCACCAGGGAATAGCCCCTGGCAACTCCTATAGTGCTAACATGGCATAACACCCCGTGAATTATGAAAGGGGGAGTGGGGAACATTTGTAACTACAAAGGAGCCCAGCATATATTCACTCTGGTTTCAATTTGTCTGTCTGCCCTCCCAAAACTCAGACAAGTATAAATGTCCACCACGTCACCTGAGCATTGTCTCCCATGGTGCAGCGCATTTGAGTCTCAGCTAGCAGATTCAGAGTGGTTAATTCAAGGGACTGAGTCAAACAGTGGCAGGAAGAATCCCAGACTGGTCCCAAATAGGCCCATGTAGCTGTATGGCATTGCTAAACTGTGATACGATACATCATTATCATAATGGTATTGCTATGGCAAACAAATTATTGTAAACTCAACAAACAAGCAAGACTGAAGATGTGTGCAATACCAGTCCTAGAGTTTCCAAACGTTTGATGTGAAGGATCCCATAAAATGATGATACCTCTTGCAAAGGACCCTGTTCTTAAAATATGAAGGCAGCTATGTAATTTAAGCCCAAGTTAAGATGCGGTCACATTTGCCGCTGTTCTGCAAGTTTCTGCAGGCAAAATCCAGTCATTTCAATAGAAATCCTTGTGAGAAGGAATTTTGAATGAGGGCAAATTTTGCCACAGGTTTAAGTTGCTTATGCTTGGACCAACAGAAAGCTGGCTGGTTTTAAAGTAACTTTTGTGTGAGCTTTGATTTGTACATCGCTACACGGAATGGACTATTTTTTTGCCCATAAAATTTCGCTAATATGACCACTAGTGAGAAAAACAGTAAATGTAATAGTATAAAAACAACATTTAACAATTTAATGATTCCCATTTATGTTCTCATTGCTCTGAAGCCATAAAAATTGAAATCACTATCTGAAAAAAAAAGATTATCTTTATCTGTGGAAATTACACACTGAAAGAGAGAACGTAAGAACGTAAAGGGACAGTTCACCCAAAAATGAAAATTCTGTCAGTAATTACTCACCCTCGTGTCGTTCCAAACCTGTTCATCTCTGGAACACAAATTGATATTTTTGATGAAATCCAAGAGCGTTCTGACCCTGCATAGACAGCAATGCAACTGACACGTTCAAGGCCCAAAAAGGTAGTAAGAACATTGTTTAAATAGTCCATATGACATCAGTGCTTCAACCGTAATGTTACGAAGCTACGAGAATACTTTTTGTGTGCAAAGAAAACAAAAATAATGACTTTATTCAATGATTTCCTCTCTTCCGGGTGTCTATGCTGTTTTTGCTGTCTATGCAGGGTCAGAAAGCTCTCGAATTTCATCAAAAATATCTTAATTTGTGTTCCAAAGATGAACAAAGGTCCTACTGGTTTGGAGAGTGAGTAATTAATGACAGAATTTCTCAAATTACGTACTATGATTCACGCATTTTCCCCCAGAAATGCAGAAATATATCCCTAAATAAGCCTCAACAGCTTCAAGAAATTAGAGCAATATATACAAAAATAACATATATACACAAGGATCTGAAGTATTTGTCCTAAATCATAATCAAAAGAATCACAGTGTCTTGATATTAAATTATAATGCCACTACCCAATGCCCCAATGCATCTATACTTAATTTATGATGCCAAGAAGAGGGTCTCAAACTGGAAGGCCCCCAACAGCGTCCCCATTTCAACAGAATCTCTTTCAACACAAGTACCAATCTTGTCTGATGGAAACCCTAAAGCATTTTCTCACAATTTCCTGAGTCAGACAAGCACTACAGATCTGCTCTCGGAGTCTGTGTATGGTAATTCCCAGCTTCGCTCTTCCATTGATGTTTGAATGGCCCGGTGCTCTACTCTCACTGCAGTGTATCCACACAAGCTTTGAGCGCACTGACAGCTTTCCTCCTTTCCAGTCAGAGTGAATTAGCATCACAACTGTCCCTAAGTGCAATCCCACACGTTAGCGCATCAGCTTGAACCAGCAGGTCTGGTGCTGAATAAACACAGCTGAAGTGCTTCAGCAGCAATTCACACACATACACACCTCACACATTCACAGACAGTCTAGCACCCACAAGGCTGGACTATGGGCCGGGCTGTCCATAAAAGATAAAAGAACACTTTGCCATCAGAAAAAGACTTCATGAAGCACCCCCACCCCCCTAAAGACACAACAGAGGGAGTCTGTGGGAAACCTGTTTAGCAAAAGTGACTAACACCTTGTAACATTTGTGCATACTACATAATTGATTAATTATCTGTTCAGTTTTTACTTGTTAGCACAGTTTACATAAAAGATGTGATTAATTTAGACACTGAATGTCACATCGTCTGCTCAATCAGTACAATTATGAAGGCTTAATATTAAATTGGTTCATTCATTATGAGTAAGTTACTGAAATAAGAACTTATTTTCTGTGTCCTGTCATGTAATCAGTAACTAGGTAAAAAAAAAAAAAAAATGATAGTCTGACTGTGAACAGAAGAGACAATGGGGGGCTTGGGAAAGGTCATGTCTGAGTTCAGCATGATTGGACATGTTTGGAAAGAGCTGAAATTCAGTGAAGGCCAAATCTAGTGAATCCCCTGCCCCACAAAGCCCTGCTTGCAAACCATTCAAAAGACCGGGAGGATAATTAACTATACTCAGTTGTCTGCCTGGTGAACTCTGCCTACATTCACATATCTGTCCTAATCATGAAACGCTGAGTTGATCTGTATTTTTTAAAGTTTTTGAAAGAAGTCACCAAGGCTCACTGCATATCTTTGATCGAAAATACAGTAATATGTTGACATATTATTCCAATTTAAAATAAAAGTTTTCTATTTAAATATATTTTTTAAAAAGTGGTTTATGTATTTGTATTTGTTTATGTTCTGGCAAAGCTGAATTTACAGCAGCCATTACTCCAGTCTTCAGTGTGACATGATCCTTCAGAAACCATTCTAATATGCTGATTTGCTTCTCAAGAAGCATTTCTTATTATTTGCTAGTATACACTGATTAGTAACAAAGACAAATAATCAACAAAGCTGAGAATTTCCTTAATTAACCCTGTTGGAAAAAAAATCAGCATATGATGGTTAGGTATGTTTTGAAGCATGGTGGCTGGTTTGACCTGGTTTAAGCTGGTCATGTGCTGGTCATGAGCTGGTCATAAGCTGGTCCTAACTAGCTCCTGCTCAGGACCATCTTAGGACCAGCACATGACCAGCTTAAACCAAATCATGAAAAGCATATGACCAGTTTAAACCAGCTTATGACAAGCTAAGGACCAGCTTAAACCAGTTCAAACCAGCAGCCATGCTTCAAAACATACATAACCAGCATATGCTGTTTTTTTCAACAGGGCAGGAACACCAATAAAATACCAGCAAATAGCATCTCAATCAAGTTGAACATCATGAAAAAGGCAGGGGAAAATATTCCAGCTTTGTATGTTGACTGAGATAATTAATGAATTCACAATTTCAACATTTCAAAGCTAAGACTATTTAGTCAACCTATTGTTATCCTACCCTGCAGGGTTTGCTAACATGCTAATTGTTAGCAAATAATGTCGTTGGTTAACATAAACTGATAAGGAACATCAAGTCTATTTTCTCATTACCTGCTCTAAAAACGTAAAGGGATAGTTCACCCAAAAAGAAAATTTTGTCATTAATTACTCACCCTCATGTCGTTCTAAACCCATAAGGCCTTTGTTCATTTTCGGAACCCAAATTAAGATATTTTTGATGAAATCCAAGTGCTTTCTGACCCTGCATAGACAGCAATGCAACTACCATGTTCAAGGCCCAGAAAGGTAGTAAGGACATTGTTAGTCCATAGTCCATGTGACATCAGTGGTTCAACCGTAATTTTATGAAGCTACGAGAATAGTTTTTGTGCGCAAGAAAACAAAAATAATGACTTCAACAATTTCTTCTCCTCTGACTGACAGTCAGAGACTGACAGTCTTCAACGTACATTCACAAGAGCACCACAACACATGCGTGTGGTCCTGCTGAGCCGGCGTTCTTACGTAGAATAATAATAACTAATAATTCATTACATTTATATAGTGCTTTTCTAAGCACTCAAAGTGCTTTTACATTTTGAGGGGGTATCTTCTCATCCACCACCAGTGTGTAGCATCCACCTGGATGATGTGACAGCAGCCATAGTACACCAGAACGCCCACCACACACCAGCTTACTGGTGGAGAAGAGACAGAGTGACACAATCAGTATATGGGAAATGTTAGTAGAATGTCCATCTCTCTTAGTTCATCGTCTGTATATTCTGGCTGACTGTTTTATGTACAGTGTGCATCTTCTTTTGCTTGTAAGCAAAGCACAACATATCCTGGTCCTACGTCAGAACGCATGCATCGTTGTACTCTGGTGAACAAGTCTCGAAGACTGACATGGAAGAGAAGAAATTGTTGAATAAAGTCGTTATTTTCGTTTCCATTGTGCATAAAAAGTATTCTTGTAGCTTCATAAAATTACAGTTGTCACATGGACTATTTTAAAAATGTCTTTACTATCTTTCTGGACCTTGAACATGGTAGTTGCGTTGCTGTCTATGCAGGGTCAGAAAACTCTTAGATTTCATCAAAAATATCTTAATATGTGTTCCAAAGATGAACAAAGGCCCCACAGGTTTGGAACTAAATGACAGAATTTTCATTTTTGGATGAACTATCACTGCTGACAGGGCAGTGAACGTGTTAAGTTACTGAATGAGTGCCCATGTGTCGTACAAATCATAACAACTAAATATAGCAAGACTGCCAGAATAGATCATACATCAATAATCCATGTTGAACAGATCTCTAAGCCTTTCATTGTGGTACTAGAGCCAATTCAGGATGGCATGGTGGCCCAGCCAGTCAAAACACGTCTAGAAAGCAGGATCAGCCTTTTCAAAGGGGGATGGGCTTGAACCTGTCACCAGCCATATGGAACCGTGACCCAGAGAAGGCCCGGGGATGTGGATTTGTCTATGCCTAGGCTGGAAAAGCAACTCTGAACTTGCACAACCATGTGACCCCGCAACTCGATCCAGTGGAGGTTCTGACCTCTGAACAAGAAGTAGCAGAACTCCAATCCAGAAGCTCCACCTGCTAATCCACTTTTACAAACTGAAGCAGCTTTGGGTCTGGCACTCATGCCAGTATGGATGCAGCCCATCTAGAAGATTTTGAAATAACCTCGAAAACAGCACACATGACTACACTAATCCACAAATCAACAAGCATTTCATTACTACGCTGATGTGTTTTGTTTTAGGGTTGGATGGGGGACGTTTGATCATGCCGCTAAATCTGGGGCCAGACAATCCATTTGAGGCAAGTGATAACAGCAATTGAAGGCCGCTCAGTAATTAAAAACTTTAAATGAAGCAGGACTTAGCGAGTAAATCCCTCTGTTCCTGATTTAAAGGCCTGGGACCGCCTGTTCTTCATTTAACAACTGAATCCCTGTCCATCTGCTATGTTATGCACTGTTTAACAGAGACCAAGAGGACTAGCACAAGCAAATCAGACTTTCATCAACTCAGTAACCGAATGGACGGCATTACATCTGAATGTGCCGACTGTGGGGGTTCTCATCCACAATGATTTTACTTTTGGACCGCCATTCTCGCAACACAAAACCTCTCTCTTTCTAAGCAACTGCCTCCTTGGCCTTTCACGGCACAAGGGGTTGCTGCGGATCAGCAGAGGAATGAATGGGTTCTCATTTGTACTTAATCCAAAGCTCCTCATCAAGCGGAGATGACATGGAAGGGTTAAATTCCTCGGTGACTCGTTCTTTTTCACTCCAACAAAGAAAGGGAGAGTGAAAGAGGCAGAGTGACAGAGTGAGAGACCCCTTTTTTCCGGACATTTCCTTTTGCTTCTGTACGTTAAAGCACAAAATCTAAATGGACACACAGGTCTTGTTTGGCATGCTGTATGTCTGAAATTGGGGCACCTTTAAGGCCGCCAAGAGAATCACCTAGAGCTTGGGCCATCGTTCAAAAAAAAGAGCTTCAAAAGAAGGGGGAGTAGATCAAAGAGTCCCTGCAGTCTATTCAGATGCAATTGGTTCCAAATCACATTGTGTTGTCACACAGTTTTAAAAGAATGGGTCACTGCTGTTTTATTGTGGAGAAGCTACCACTAATGAAAAGGACAATGCAAAGATTAGCGCTGCCAGCCAACCGCCTGAAACCTCACTCTGTCTTTAATTGTAAAGAACAAGGGAGACAGGAAAGCAGGGCAAACACTGAACAAAAGAGCAGGGAGCAGAGGCAGAGAACGTCAGCAGTATGATTTTACAGTTGCCCACCATCCAAGGTGAGATGTGATCCTCTCTGAAGGAAACATGTCAAGCATAGCTCAACGCTCCACTATGTCTGCACTTCAGTGCTCTTCTTGCACAATATATACTATACTAAATGCTCTGAGGCACATTTGTACTTCCTAAGCTCCCACAGGCACAATATACACTTTACTAACCGTAACTCAAACATGTTTGCATACTAGAAACATTGGCAGCTGCTTGAAATTGTCCATGTAATTAATGAGTAAACGAACACTGGACAGCAAATATGAACTTTCTTCCAAAATCTAATAAGCTGACTCCATAGGCCAGGGGTTTTCAAACCTGTCCCAGAGGCCACCCAGCAAAAGGTCTGAAACCCAAGGCAGGAAGAATGAAAAAGACAAAAAAAAAGAAAACAAGTGAAAACACTGGTTGGAAAGCTGGAAAGATTTCATGAAGAGATTTCAGTTGCAGATGGCAGTGTAGTGTGTTCAAGATGCAAAGCCTGTTCCAAAATATTAAATTAATTATGCTGCATCTTAAGATAAGATAAGGTCAAATTCGAAGAGAACATCACAAGGCGATCCAAGACTGCTTTGCAACAAGATCAGTGAAAAAATTCCAAGATGAGGGATGTAGCAGACAAAAGGTTGATTCAGTACTGAATTAATTACTAAAACAATTAGAAACATCCAAAACAGCTGTGTTAGTGAAATGAGTGAAATGCATTTCTATGATGCACAGGCGTTGCTGCCTATATAGAGCATTTCTAATTAGTCAGTTATGAGGTTCCATTTTAGTCAGGATGCATCCTTAAAAAGCAGTTGCATATGTAATTAGTAGACACTGATGTAGCTTGTTTTGGAGTCTGTGAATCTTTGAGTGAGTGCAAAGGAAGCCACTTACCAGACCTGTGCAGGTGGATATAGCCACAGAGGATTCAGAGTGGTTTCGGATGGAGCCCTGATAGAGACAGTTATGAATAGAAGGGTCAAGGGTGGCTGTATTGATGCCCGTTGCATCCAGAGTCTGTACGGTAAACCCCTCTGCCAGCACATGGGACGGCTGCAGGTCTAAGTGTAATTCCTTGCCAAATGCAGAGACATGATAGTGCACTGGACCATCAGCTTCTGAAAGGGATCTCCTGCTCCTTCCATGTCTTGACAAATCATGGGAAATGTAGCTTCCAAGTGAGTCCACTTCCACTGGTGTGGCAAAATCATAATCTGTGAAGAGGACCAACACAGTTTAAATCACCTGACTCAATACCAGTCCATCATCAGTTTATTAAAACATTTATTAAACGTACCTGTGGGAATGTTTTCGCAAGACATGAAATACGTACCCTCATGTATGTTTCAACACACATTTGATGTGAAATTTCCACTGACACTAAAAGAGTGTTAGATGTTTTTTACTGAACAGATGAACGTACAGAAGTTTAAAGTTATGTTGGTTTTGTACGTGTCACAGCAGTTCTGACTTGAAATGTCCATTGAGTGGTGCTATAGCTCGTTTTAAAATAACGTACCATCTGCACTACACCTAAACATACACGATAGTGTGAACAAAAGCAGTGTGATGTAAAAACAAAATTGCAAGCATGCTGTTTTAGCTTGCTTTTTGATCTGTTATTTTTCAGCTTATTCATTGTGAGTCATGTTTTTCACAGGATTCATATTCAAGGATTCCGCATCCTAAGTCCAATTCAGTGGCGGATGAGCAAACTCGTTATCAAGCAAACTCGTTATGTCCGGAAAACGAAACATATGGAGTTGTAATCATAACCCTGTACGAAAACGATTACAAGTGCCTCTAAAGTCTAAAAAAAAAGTTCTTTATTGGCATCAATGGTTCTATAAAGAACATACATGGAACCTTTTAAATCCAGAAAGGTTTTTCATAGTCAAAAAAGTTTTCTCATAATGGTTCTTTTAGGAACTGTTTACTAAAAGGTTCCTTGGGGACCCAAAAATGGTTCTTCTATGGCATCTCTGCAAAAACACCCTTTTGGAACCTTTATTTTTAAGAGTGTAGCGATCATTTCTGCTGGAAACTGTATATATTCTGTAGTAATATATACTTATTAGTATGTATTTTGCATCTTGTGAAAAAAGTTCCCACAGGTACGTTGTCTTACTAATATAAATGAATAGTGTAATGTCAGGCATAGTTTTCTGTCCAACAGGAATTAAGTCAGACAGGTAAATCAAGAGTTTTGTGAGTTGTATTCTAGAGGATAAAAGCTGGCAATTTTACCAGATATATACTTTTAAACTATACAGCCTTTCTCTTCCAGGAAAATTGGACCAACAATATTGATGACTCATCCTGCACTACAAAGTTTTTGTCCAATCAAACATTCTCAAATGAAATGTCACTCCCAGTACAGGAAGGAAAACTGCACTGTCAAACCATTTCATGGGGTCTTGTCAACACTTGCTGTCTCTTTCCCTGTCTAACTCACCCATAAAAATGTAAAGAAATTACCTCCTGGCTCTAAAACTGTGCATCATTGTTAAGACTTTATTTTATATTTCTATATCAACATACACGTGACTGTATGCAACCTTTTTGTACTGTCTCATGCTTCTGCATGAACTTGTTCAGTCCCCAGTGTAGCCTGTGCAAGCTGTGGAAATGACGAATTAACTTGTATTCAGTGTAGCCACAATTTATATCCAGAGCTAAGTCAAGCATTTAACCAATAGCTCACAATGAGCATACATTCAGTCAAGCGTTCTCAAACTTTTGCCTGGTAGTGTAACCGTTTCAAAAAGATAATAAACTCTCTGACTAGCTCAGTAAGTAGATAAGAGATGAGGGATTCCCTTTAATGCGCCCACACATACAATACGCGTGCTAGCGCACGACCACCGGCACATGCAACTCATATTTGGCAGTGTATTTGAGTTGTAACTTCTTAATTCAACGGATATGTGTGGCATGCTTCAGCGTATTTATATGTTTATGTGTACAGGTATATCCAGGTAGGGGTCTTTGGATCATTGGTGGAGCGCAAAAGCATGCATCGGCATCAATCATTGGCTTGTCATCAATCAGAATAGAAATACAGCTGCAGTGCGTAAAGGCACAAACCTTGATAGAGGACGCCGCTGTCGCCGGTAAATGAGACTGATGTTACAGAGTGGAAGCAACAAAACTGCAGAGCCTGCAAAAGCGCAAACAACTCCCCATAATTAACTTCTTAAGTGACAATGAGTAAAAAAAAATAGATTAGAATTAATTTATTTTCAGTGTGTCACCTGCCTTTATAAAGTTCCCAAACGACACACTCGCCAAAAATCTCACTGATGTGCTGCTTACCAGAGGGACTTGTAAACTCCAGAGCAAAAGGAAAAGGCAATCCATGTTGTCATGCATGCACCTTTACTGTTACCTCTTCAAAAATGGGGAAAGCAACAATCCGCAAATCCATGCAATGCAATTTAGAGACATTGCTAATTATATAAACTGCCCTGCTTCTGTCGTTCCTCAAGTAAAATCCACCAAGTCCATTTGGGTAACGCGCACCACTTCTGTTTGCAAGCGCAGGTACACAGAGAACTGCTGACTGCTGAGCAATGACAGTCGGCGTGTAGGCTATGTGTAATGTGTGTGCGTGTGCGTGTGTGTGTGTGTGTATGTGTGTGCGTGTGTGTGTAAACTATACTGTGATAGTGGCACCGGCTAATGGACAAAAGGTGGGGGTTTAAATTTCCACCAATCAGCGACAACCATCTGCGGGCGATTCAGTGTATTAGCGCTCCTCACTGTCCGACCGTCCACAAACAGATCACAGAGTTCATTGAAATGGGATACAAGTTCGTAGCACTCCCTTTAAATGAACGGTCCGAGCAAGTAAACACACGCTGTCGAAAGAGTTTATGTGTTCAATGTGAAACCGAGTTGTGAATGGGCTGCTGATGATTTATGATACTGTACGCTGTACTGTATAATGAAGCGCTTTCACGTCAGGTCTTGTTCCTAAAAAACTACTGTCATGAATATCTGTTCTGCAAGCTCTCAGCTGATATTTAACGCTTAGTCTGCACTGAATGTATAGCAGTTTGTTTAAGTGATTATTATTGGGCATTCTTGCTCATCTACCGCATCTATTCAGCCTTTTTCCACATTGTGCAAACAAGATCTCCTGACAACTTGATTCTGGTTGTAGCCTATAAGCCTTATAACTAGGCAACGTTTAAAAAGAAATGTTTTAGAAAAAAAACAAATCTCAGCAGGCTGTTACACCAAATTATGAGAACAGATATAAATCAGAAATAAATGCTACAGTTCTTTCTAAATGTGTTTACACAGACTTTTAATTATCTTTAAATAGATGTTAAAAGAAAGAAAGAAAATAAACAACTAGGCCTAATTTAAAACAATAATTAAAAAAAAAAAGAATAAAACACAAAGGAGTCAAGATAAGAGTCATTTGTGGTTCAGAGTCAAGTGGTTGCATTGTGTGTTTTGCATTTACTGTAAAGAACCAGCTCACAAGATTCATTTATTCACGAATCGGATTACACTCATTTTTGATTCTTTTGAAAGATCTGACTGATATGAGTCATTTGTTTGGAACTGCACTTCACTCAAAGCACTTTTACATTTACTAGCTGGCTCATTAAGCAACTTTTTTGTGGTAGCCTGTCAGTCCACACTGATTGCTGATGTTTTCAATTTTTGCACTCTAGATTTAATATTGTGGTAACGCTAAATAGTAGGACAAAATATTTAGCAAAGTGTTACGAATGAAAACTTGTGAGAATTCATGCTCAAGAACTGTTAACAGTAAACAAACGTCATGAAAATCATTGACTCCCCATATTTTTAAGAGATTTAATCAGGTTTGAATATGATCTAGTTTTTGGTTCCCAGGCCTATAATAACCAAACAGAGGACAGCTGTTATTACACACTGACTCCAAAGTCTTATTAAGACAAGAGCTCAGTCTACATTTGGGTGAATATGAGCAGTCTCATTTGTTTGATTGTTTTCCCTGTTCACCGGTTTATTAAAGGAGCCCATAAAACTACCTGATTTTTATACTAAAATGTTTATGAATCACATAAAAGTTAAAGTGGAGGTTCAGCCAAAGAATAAAAAATCAATTCAAGACGTCATAAGAAGTGACTTAAAAGTAGCTTGATATTTATTTTGTTTGTTTTTCGCAATGGTTTCGGGTTTTGTCTCTAATGAACAGAGGAGGCCAAGATTACCGTGCTCCACACAATATCAACCATATGACAAGTAGCTCGAAGAAAGTCTCCATGTGAAAGGAATAATCCAGTGAGTTTAATTGTGCTTTACAATCCATTAGTTTCTAGCCTAATTTTAAAAAAGTCCTCAGAAAGAGTGTTGTCAGATGTTTTAGGAAATATTGGCTGGGGGCTCAGCTTGTCAAAGCCAAATGCATCAAACCCCAAAGGAAGATGGTTTTGCTTTGACTACAGTGTTATTTACCTAGGTTTCTGTGCCAGTTTTTCTTTCTCTGGTTTTAAAACTGCCCAAACTCCACTGAACGGAGTGGGCACAGAGAGCTGAACATGCAACACCATACCATAAAGCCATGGTTGACATATGGGTTTATATATACAGCATATTAAATGGAGTGTCAAAAACAGTCGAAAGGTTCACTTATAGATGTCTCCAAAAATCAGTCAGACTATGCACACAACCTACTAAAGAGCAGTTGAAGCCTGGAGGGGGGCACAGATATAATACTTGCCAATACAACTTCTGGAACAAATGAAATGACTCTTAAACGTGCATCTTTAACAATTCAGATCGGCACATATGATCGTTTAAAGCAACTATTGCAATTTAACGTAATGCAATAGGCAGTAAGCCTAACTCAGCCTCTGACCTCATATTTGCTAACATTTGTTCCCGCTCTCTTTACGTGGCTGTACACCATTTGTTTTATATTTGTTTGCATGTTGTGGAGAAATGGCTTTTCCAGCAGTGGCTCCAGCTGGAGAGAACTATGCCAGGTCAGGGTTGCCCATATCTGCTCCTAATTTACCCCATACTGGGTTTGGAGAATAGAGTGCAATACTGGAACCATAATGTCTGATGGTCAGTCAGAGGACTTCTCCAAATAATTATGATATGCAGGTTTCAATTTATTCATGCAGAAATACACAGCACAGCTCATCTACATGTATTTGATAGCATAAGGTTTGTAAACTCTCATTCACTTTGCTGAGGAGGACAAACCTATAAATCACACAACCTACTTTTAAGGACCAATTTCCATTCCACTCAACAAGACTGTTTATCTATAATAGAGTCTATGTGGGCTGTATCTTTGGAAGTAAATGTGGTATCCAGACAAGAATGTTAAATGGAGAGGTCATAAATCTTAAACCATGACATGAATCTATACACCTTTGAGTGGCGGTTGCACCCACTATTTATTTGACTGTGTCACCGAATCCCCAAACAGTCTAGGAAATAACTAGGAAACAACTACCTTTCAAGCCTGACCTCTTGACTTCAGATCGTACCCTGGAGAACATCCCTGATATCTGTTATCTTATGACTTGAAGGCCTGAGGAAACTTCCAACTTGCATTATCTCAGACATCATGACAAATACGGCTGCATTTGCGTTCATTAAAATTCTAAACTCTACCAACATTAAACGACTAACTAGAGATCAGTGTTTTGAGCGCTTGCACTCACATGTGTGTTATGGGTCAAACCGTGGTTAAATTGGTGCTGATGTGGCTGTTTACTGTCCGTTTAATCTTGTTTACCGTCTGTTTACTATTCTCCGTTATTGTGTACCTGGCCTGAGAATATAGACTTCAAAACAGTGTCAGCACTCTATAAATGATCAAGCACGTTTCATAATGTTAAGACTGAGAATCAGCCCAGTTTAAGAAAAACAGCTTGACATTGTCAGTGCAACTCCTTGAAGTTCAGGGAAAATAAATATCTACAATACTATCAACACGACATGCCTCAAGACTAGGGTCAAATGCTCATCTAAATACATTTATAGAAAAAACAAATACATGGGAGAGTGGTTTGTATATGTCTAGCTCTGTTTTGTAATATCTGTTTGCCTAGTCTGTGTGTTTCTGGAGTGTATTGGCCTGCATGCATACAGTATGTGTACGTTTTTGTGGGGGCTGAGAGGAAAATTCTGAGATATTTTTTAAACAATGCCTCAACATCTGATAAGACTAATGACTGCTTAATCTGGGATAAAGCCCCCACCTCCATTCCCTCCTAAAAGCCATCAGTGTTGACCCATTGTGTCTCATTTCCATGATGGACTTTTTTGAATAAATCCTGTATAGTACAAAAATATTGCATTTGCCTTTACTGTGTAGGTTAGTGAAGAGCTAACAAGTAAGCAAGCAAGAAAATATGTAGGATGGGACTTAATTTTAAAAACCAGAATGGAGTCAGGCAGGATGCGATTTTGAAAAAAATAATGAATAATAGATGTTGGTTAACATTATCCAGTAATCTGCATGGCCTCAGTGATGTCACCAGAAAAGGAAAGTCATTTCTGAGGAAGAGCAATGCACCTTCAAAGGGCACTACTCGGTATGCCGTGCTGTCTGAAACACGTCTCTATGCTTGTGAGTGCTTCGGGTGTGTGCAAGAACAGAGCGCAAGTAACGAATTGAGTTCTGTTTCGTTTCTTCTTCTTGTGGTTTTAAATAGCTTGAACGTGTAAATTGGTAATTTAATCTGCAATCACATGACAAAAGGTGGGGTCTGGACGTCGTTCGTACTATCACGGATCAACCGCGATACATTTAAGCCCTAATAGATTATATGACAGATCAGAGCCATCTTTTATTTACTAATTTAACATGAAATCATCAAATTGTTACTCCATATCAATCGCATACAATGAAAGTACAGAATAATAAGAACAATTATTTACGCACAATAAATAACAGAGCATCATATCTATACAAATTTTCCCCAGAACGTTCTCGTGACCCAGTAGAAATTCTTCCATGGCCCAGCAGTGGGTCGCGACCTGGTGGTTGGGGACCTCTGCTCTACACGATCCCAGCCGAGGAATAAGGGTCTTATATAGCATAACAATCTGTCATTTAAAAAAAAAAAATGTACAAAAATTGTATATACTTTTAACCACAAGAGCTTGTCTTGCATTAGCTCTGCGTTGTGCGTCCGCGACTTCACGCGTTACATAATCACATTGGAAAGGTCACGTATGGTTAGTTCTTTGTCTGTGTACTCCAGTTCAAAAAGGTTTTCTCCTCCAACTTCAAAATCATCCGACATCATTGTTTTACCCATTTTTGTAAAGGCCGTTTGACTTTTTTTGCATGTCCACTTTGTAAACACAGGGTCGGTACTTCCGCCTATGTCATGCATGACCTTTCCAACATGATTACGTAGTGCGTGAAGTTGAGCTAGTGCAAGATGAGCATTTGTGGTTAAAAAGTACATACATTTAAAATTTTTTTTAGAAAATGACCAATCTTTTTGCTAGACCCTTATTCCTAAGCTGGGATCGTGTAGAGCCAGCCCGACTTCACTAAAAATTCACACATATTTTACGAGTCGGCTAATTAGTACAAATTTGTACGACCTCACTCATACAAATTCATATGATTTTAGGTAAAACGTAAGTTGCACAATATGTATTCATTTGTACGAATGCCCTACACCTAACCCCACCCCTAAACCTACCCGTCACATAAATTGTACGAATTAATATGAATTAGCCACCTCGTAAAGTACGTACAAATTGGTCGTGAGATAGCGTTAGTAGAACCCTTTGAAGCTGCACTGAAACTGCAATTTGGACCTTCAACCCATTGGCTCCCATTTAAGTCCAGTATATGGAGAAAAATCCTGTAATGTTTTCTGTAAACCTCAATTTCTTTTTGACTGAAGGAAGAAAGACATGAACATCTTGGATGACAAACTTTAACGGAAGAATATAAACCTTTACAACTGTTTAATACCAAATACACATCTCTATATGTTCTCTTCCAGTCCACAAAAAAAGAAAGTACCTGTGTAAGGTATCACTACAGGTGGGCTTTACCCTCCAGGCTTTAGGTAAGGGGAAGATAATTTGTGGGAGACGAGGCACCTGGGAGTCTGGCGATTCCTCTTTAAAGACCTCTCACTCTGATCTATCAAATAAACACTGTGACAGACCTACTGAGCTTATCTACATGCTCCAGTTTAATTTGTTCCTGTACTCATGCCTTTAAACGTCAATGTTTATTTATTGTTGTACATGAAAGCTCACAAAACTACTCAAGCAGTAAACAGTCCACATCCTATTAGCATCTGATTTATCATTGTTGAAGAGAATTAGCGTAAACCTCACAGCAAGTCTCCATTGTGTTCTTGTTTGCAGTGAGCAAACAGACCAGACTGTATTTTTAGTTCAGCGGTCTGCGCTCGAAGAATCTTCTGAGTGGCGTGTTTGACCATGCAAAACCATCATCCTTCATTCGCTGTCAGACATAGAAATTTACTCTCCCGTAATTGCAGCCTAAATATTGTTGTTTTGGTTATTTTTTCCCCCCATGTGTGGAAATATAAAACTTGCAGGAGTGGAGAGGTTAGAGGAACAGGCAGAAGTTTGTTCTGAAGCGTCTTTCTTGACTTACCACAATAACCAGAGAAAGCCGGGGGATAAGGAGTGGCACCAAGGACACTCCAAATACAATAATCAAGATAAAGATACAGTGCATATGGCTAATTTTACTCAAAGAACCTGACATGTCAAGTATAGATATACTATATAGCACAGTATGGAACATAATATTTCATTTATTAATTGTCATTTTTGCAGCCTGGTGAGATTTGAGAAAGTTGTGTAATGCATCAAACAAGCACCTCATCAGCATATCTTTATTACAAAAAAAAAAAAATCAATTGGATAGAAGTATTTCTTGAAGTATTTAATCCATTTTTTCCCATAGGGTTTTAAAGAATCAAGAATAAGTACTGTTAAATAGTTCTAAACTAAGAAATAAAGCAACCAGCTCTGAGGTAAATGGACATCTCCGGGTTTCTCATAGCGAAAGTCGTCATAGTTGGGTAAAATCCGAGAGCAGTGAATGGGAGAGTACCACAAATATATTTTTTGCATTCACATTTGCTCAAATAGCAAAAGAAAAACTCCATGATAGTGTTTTCACGACTTTCAAAGGAAAAAGACTGATATCGGCAGTCAGAAAAGAGTCAAATTTACCTTCCCTACCATAGACTCGCCATTAGAAACACCCTCGCATAAGCGTTAACTATATTTTTGTAACTTGATGAAAAGGTGATATGATACATAGTGTTTTAAATGTACATAAATAAAAAAAAAATTAAAACATGAAAAACTTTTAAGGATTTATGATGATGATGACCGTTGAAACGCGTCGACACAGTTTTGTGAAAAGAGTCCATGACAAACATACTAACTTTAATTGGAAGCCAAAAAGGATATGAAAATAAAAAAAAAAAGACAATGATACAACACTTTAATTAAAGCTGCAAGCGGCGTTGAAAGGGCCCTTTGCATACAGGCTCACTGCCACCTTTAAGAAAACAGCGAATGGCTTTAAGAAAACAGAGAACGGTGAGCAATATAAAGCATTTAAAGTGGTAAATATACGGGGAATGCTTCAAAGTCATTTATATGTGCCAAAATTACTGCTGCGAGCTGGTGGTGCTATGACTATAACTGAATATTGGCATGTAGATGTCTTCAGGCCAGGACATTGATCAAACATACAAAGTTTGGTGCAAATTGAACAAGGCATGTTTGAGTTAGTGTAAAACATGGCATATCCTGTTGCCAACAGGTGGCGCTATGATTATAAATGAATGTTGGTCTTTAGATGTCTTCAGGCCAGGACTCTTACAAACCATGTTAAGTCTAGTGCAGTTTGGACATTGCATGGTTAAGTTAGTGTAAAACAAGTCATTTCCTGTTGCCAGCAAGTGGCGCTATGATTATAACAGAATTTTGGCCTTTAAATGTGTTCAGACCAGAACTCTTATCAAACGTGTGAATGCTGGTCCTTTGCTGGTTTATGCTGGTCCTTGACCAGCAACATGACCAGCTAAGGACCAGTATAAACCAGCAAAGGACCAGCATAAACCAGCATCAAAACCTTCCTTTTTCATGGCGAAACGTCGAAGTTTGTCAGCCGCCACGGACACGAAAACTGAAAAATGGCAACTTCCTGTTTGGGTTTCGGACTTCGTAGTGGGGGACTTTTTTGTAGGTATTCGATGTGCGTACCAATTTTCGCACATGTATGTGAAACATAGTTCGAGGGACACTTCGTTGAAATTTTATAGGTGGCACTATCAAGCCATTTTGCCACACCCACTTCTGAAACCCATATCAAATATAAATTTTCACAATTTTTGGCGTGTATGCAAAGTTTCATCAGTTTTCGAGCATGTTTAGACCCGCAAAAATGCGATTCATTATGGCAAAGAAGAAGAAACAGAGCAATTCCAATAGGGTCGTCACACCATCAGTTCTTCATCTGTGTACTCCAGTTCAGACAGTAGGGTAGGGCGAAAAACTCCATCTCATTTTCTCCTCCAACTTCAAAATCATCAGACTTCTTTTTGTAAAAGGAGTTTGACTTTCTTTGCACATTCGCTTCCACCTAGGTCACATGTGACCTTTCCAACGTGCCTACGTAATGCGGAAAGTCGAGCTAGTGCAAGACGAGCATTTGTGGTTGAAAAGTATATACATTTTTATTTCTTTTAAAAAACGACTGATCATTTTGCTACATAAGACCTTTGTTCCTCGGCTAGGATCATGTAGAGCCCTTTGAAGCTGCATTGAAACTTGAAATTGAAAGCTCTATTGCAAAATATAAATTCAGCATAAATTCTCCAAGCCTGGAACTACTTTCATAGCCTTAGAAGCAATCAGCAGTTGAATGCATGGAAACCAATCAGAATCATAGTCTTAATATTTTCTGTAAACAGATCTCCAAAATCCAAGAGCTTCTCATTGTTTTGCAACACTGAGTTCCAATTTCAAGACACCACATGCACATTTGAGATAAGTTGCCAAAGTCGTGGTGGTCCGTGAGAGCAGAGGATGTGATATCGTCCCTACTCGCCTCATACATCACAGCCTATCTGTTGACCCTGGGCTTGCTACTCTTGAGGATTTATCTCCTATGTGGTTACATGTACATCTGACCCTTTGACCACCCATAAAGTGAATGGCACTGTAACCTACACCCCTCTAGAGGATAAAGCTAGTCTTTGATCACACCAGGAGGCAGGGCCCATCTCAGCCCCGAACAGGCTGCTGAGGGAGCCATTCTGGAAATTAAGATTAAGAGAGGTGAGCAGAGCTGAACGTTAAAATCACTGGACAAATAAACAATGGGGAAGAAAGTTATTCACCACAGAAGCATCTATCCGGTTCTGAATGAAGTTTTGGCAGGCCATCTTTCAGCTAGAATAAAAGTATCATTAGCCTAATAGAAAAACAATGTTTAATCTATGAGATGGACTCACTAATATTGTGAAACAAACATGTGTTTGTGTGTGTTATTTTAGATGTAGAAAGAAAGAACATTTTCGTTATTTCACAATCATGATGAATCACAAATCCAATAGCAAGAATTGATGCCTGATGTTTCATAAGCAGGCACTGGACACAATCACAGCCCACAAATATACACTAAATAAACTTCTCACTAGGCTTCTCTTTAATGACTGACCACATCTCTAAAAAAGCCAAAGAGTAATATTCTGCGGCAGTCTTTTATTTTATATTCGGTTTTGACCAGAAAAGTTTCACTTGTGAATTATTAAAAGATTCATGCTAAAGTCTGTCCTCACAAAGTCAGATTTATGTTACATGTCTACTGCATGTCTTACCATTTCTCCAGTGTAATGTTCTTTTAAACCCTGTGCATTTCACTTTAGACTTTATTAAGAGGAAATTGCTAAATAATGTCCATCTATAAACACAATTTATGACACATGTCCTGTTGCCAAAAGGTTTGCGGTATGTGAATTCTGTTATGGACATTGCAGGAGTTGGTTGATGGTTTGTGTACAAGGTTAGTTGGAGTTAAAGTGCCCATGTTGGGCAGCGAGGTTTAGGAACAAATGAGGACATGCACTTTCTTTTTTTTTTTTTTTAAATTTCATCAGGTTAAATTGAAGCCATTAAGCTTGAAGTAATGATCAGACCCAATGACCCAAGTTGGCAATGTGATTTTACTACCAAAGGAAAGGTCAGTGAGAGTTGGACAGAATGAATGAGAAAAGAGCATAAAAGTGAGAAGATCTTTGGTGAACCGAACTGAGGTTAAAGAGACCGAAAAAAGGAGGGGATGTGTTTCAGCATGCTTTGGGAATTCCCAATGTAGCCCCCTGCTGGCCGGCCCGTCAATAGTATGAAAACACACGGACACACACACACATTCTTCTCTTACTTGCTCCTTTCACTCTCTAAGATGATTTGCTTTCACTTTGTCAAATTAGCCCCCCCTCTACCTCTGCTTTCTTACATTCACACGGGGTCTTGCAAATAGCCGCAGGCAGCATTAGCTGTGGGCCGAGTGGCAGTCTGGCTTTCTTCTCCTGTAGAGAGGCTAAAGAGACGTCTCCAGGCATCAACAGGAGGCCAATTCACTTTGACCCATTCACAGTCGTCACTGCCTGTCCTCTGTTCAAAGAAACTCTCCGCTCAAACAGCCACTGAGTTTTTTGATTTATCCTTACTAGAGAGAGACTGATAAAACACCATAGTAAAAAGTAATATCAGGCTCAAGCAAAAAAAAAAAAAAGAAAAAAGAAAAAACAGAGGATTTGTGACAGAAGTATGTTTTAGCATGTTACCAGCCTGAAAAACTTATTACACTATGTCGGGGCGAATGTTGAATCATCAGTAGATCTTTGATGGTGATATATGCTATATATTTAATGCATATCTAACATGCATTAGTTTTCAGTGACACCTTCTGCAGGTTACATAGCTACAGTACACCAGTAGGTGGACTGTCTTTATGATTGAGTCACTGAATCAGTCATTGAAACTTGTTTAATAACACTGATTCAATAAGGAAACAGGTGTCAGTTTTAAAGAGGGAGTCTTTGAATAATTCATTTAAACAATTTGTTCAACAACATTAATTCACTTAAAAGCAAGACAAAATCACTTACTTTCCTACTACATAGTAGGCGAAAAACAGTAGTATGTGCAGTATTCACAAAACAGTAGACGAAAAGTACCTGGATGGCAAGATTCTAAGGTGCACACCTGATGGACAATTTACCATTCCAAGAAGCCACAGGACAGAATTTGTGAATGGGAGTGAAGCAAAGCAACTGAAACTGGTAGGTCACATGACAATGACAATAAGGTGAATGTAGTATGTCTGGATTACATTCTACACACATTCATACTATAAATACCATACTTTATTAGCAGCTGTGAACCGTTACTTATTCAGAAGATGTACCTACCCAGAAAGCATGCAGTTTTGGACACATTATAAGTGAGTCATTGAATTCAGATGATTTGTTCAACAACACTGATTCACTTAAGAATGAAAAAAGTGACAGTCTTTGTGAGTGAGTCACTGAAACATCCATTCAGCTGATTCGTTCAACAACACTGATTCGCTTTGAAACAAAACAAGTGACGGTTTTGTGAGTGAGTCATTAAACATCAATTCAGCTGATTCGTTCAACAACACTGATTCACTTTGAAACAAAACAAGTGACAGTCTTTGTGAGTGAGTCATTAAAACATTCAACTGATTAATTCAGCAACACTGATTCACTTTGGAACAAAACATGTGACAGTCTTTGTGAGTGAGTCATTGAAATATCCATTTCATTGAAATATTTATTCAACTGATTCGTTCAGCAACACTGATTCACTTTGGAACAAAACAAGTGACGTTCTTTGTGAGTGAGTCATTGAAACATTCATTCAACTGATTCGTCCAGCAACACTGAATCTTTTTGGAACAAAACAAGTGACAGTCTTTGTGAGTGAGTCATTGAAACATTCAACTGATTCATTCAGCAAAACTGATTCTTTTTGGAATAAAACAAGTGACAGTCTTTGTGAGTGAGTCACTGAAACATTCATCCAACTGATTTGTAAGCATTTGTAAGTATTTGAATAAGAACTTTCATGACTGTTAAAAAAATATGTTCTATATAGTATGACTATGTGTATGAATGTAATCTGCAGCACATCCTCCATTTTGTTGCTGTCATGCAATTTACAGAATCAGTTGCTTAGCCTTACTGCAATACACAAATTCTCACTGTGACCTCAAACGATAGTAAAGTGTCCATTGAATGTGCATCTACTGTTTTATGTGTTTATGAATTTGGACATACTGCTGCTTTGACATACTGTTTTTCATCTACTATATAATAGGGAAGTATGCATATTCGGATACAGCCCACAGTCTGTATAAAGTCATTTAGTCACTGAATCATTCAATCAATCAATCAATCAATCGATTTGTTTAAAACCGCTGTTTCAGAAACTCCACTACTATCTGTTCTCGCAGATTCACACATACTATGCTGTCAATGTGAATGTCATAACCTGTTAATATAAAGAAACAAAGAAAACATGCAATGTAAATATTGTGTTTAAAATAACTTACTAAATATCAGCAACATATATAGAATTCAAGTTCCACTGAAGATTCATCATTCGGCCATGACACAGTGTAACCACCACAAAAAAGAAAAAAAAAAAAAAATGAATGCACAGTGCAGAGACTCTTCTACATTAAAATACAAAGTCAATCAAGCTCTTAAACAATACAGCTGCTGTAACAGGGACTAGGCAGATAAATATTTAACTTTCATTGACATTTGGAGGCTTGAGACAGGCGTGACGGGACAAGTTGTGACATGGTCTCTGTTGTGAATGGGAGACAGCTAGCAGGGCTCCATCAATAGCAAAACCACCGCTGTTAACCACAATCAGCCATTCAAGTTTATATTTTTGTGTGTAAAGAGAAAAAGTTGGCAACGACTATGTGAAGAGCTCCAGTTACCCACCCTACAATGAGAGTTTATGACCTATTTTTTCCTCTTCCTTTTTCTTCTCATTGAGTGCCTTTATGTTAGTGAATAAAAGGGCATTACTTCATTCTTGTCCTAGGTGGACATGTGAGTGACACATAGCCCTCAGCGACTATCAGTTGATGGCCTTAAAAAGTGATGGGCAGTCAGCAGGTTGTCCAGGTTGGGGTTACATGTGTAACAGTGGTGTGTGGTAGTGTTTTGAAAAGAAGAGGCCTTAAAGTCCTTAAAGTTTAAAATCAAATGTAAATTCATGTCCCAGTCACATTTTCTTGGTTATTTCATGGTTATTCTATTTCATATTTTTACATTTGCAGTGTAATCAATATTCTATTTATTAAAGCCAATTATGAATCTCATCAAGTTGGTTTTTTTAAGCATTTTACATTTTTTCCAAAATAATAACTCAAGGCAGTAATAAACAAACAAACAATATATTTTATTTGTGAACTTTTGTTCAGCTATTCTTTTTAATAGTTAACTCTTAACTATTTTTGAATTTTTTGGATCAGTCATCAAAGCTTGGCAAATTTACCTTAAATTTCACCAAGCTGATTACTCACTGAAAACTCCCACAGATCATGTTTTCATGCCATTTTGTCTTATTTTGACATAAAGTATATCTAAGTGTGTGAGTTGTTTACTTACTTTTTTACTTAGTCTTCCCATTAACGCATTATTTTATTAATTTAAACTGATTCGTGAATGTGTAACGCGCATAAACACAAGAGCCGGGATTTATCAATCTATTAACCAATCAAAGCCAAACATAAGCAGGCGTATCCAATCATATCACACTTAGGGATATTGCCTCCTCTCATGTGACTTTCCCCTATTCATTCTCAATTACCCCCCACCAAACCCACTGCAGGCTTTATGGGGTCTGTTAAAAGTCAATGGGCTCAGGTTAGGCGAGAGAGACATGGACTCCTGCTGTAACTTTACCTGCTGGTGTTGCTCTCAGACAGTGTTTCTTTAGAAAAACAAGTTAATTATACACTTTTTAAAGTTATATTTAGGGGTTCAAGTGCATAGCGCTGAAATCCTATTGTAATTGTTAGAATGGTCACGG
The DNA here is from genome assembly GCA_012976165.1 of Labeo catla. Lineage (NCBI taxonomy): Eukaryota > Metazoa > Chordata > Actinopteri > Cypriniformes > Cyprinidae > Labeo > Labeo catla. The sequence continues at coordinate 1,847,126 of VONZ01000016.1, forward strand.
ATCAGCAATGCCCACGTAAAAAATTGATTGTGCAGACCAAACCATAAGTCGTAGAGACTTGAAACTTGGAGGCATGGTAGTACTCACACTGCCGACAACATGACCAAGTCTTGCCCCAAGTATGAAATCCTTCATAACTCCTAAACCCTCAGTCACAGGCTCAAGTGTCTAATGTTGTTGGAATCCTTGGCATTCTTTCGCATTTTTTTGAGAAACCTACTTTTGCGAACTCGTCCTAGGTTTTTTACCCAATCAGAACCAAACCAGTGCAGAATGATTCTCTGAAGAATGAATATCAGTAATTATAAAAAAAGTTTAACTTTTGACTCACAGTCACAGAGGGGCACCAAAAACATTGTCCTGTCCAACCTGTCCAAATGTACCCAAAATCCTATAAAGAATAAAGGAAAACTCAAAACTTCACAAAACGAGCTGAGCACATGCGACAGGTGATTCTAAACAAGCATGTAAAGTTTTAAGAGGATTGGACAATAGCTGGCGCTACAACAGTCATAACTGTAAAAACATAATATAAGATAAATTGTCTGGATTTGCCAAAAATGCTTTTTTAAATCATTGATGTAGGTGGTTACAAGCTTGCTAAATAATGCCTTTTTTCATATGTGTTTAAACGCCTTAAAGCGCTTAAACCCTGGTAATTGCTCCTTGCAGCTATATTTTGTTTTATTTTTGTACTATGAATTTTTATCAAACATCAAATATGCCTCCCTTGCCTCCTTGGAGGAAACGGCCCTAATGTATAAGATACGAACAAAATGCAAATATACTAAATTCGAAATTCAGGATTTTAAAGGGTCACTAGGCTGTTTTGTTTGAATGGAAATCAGTGGAGCAGTATGCTTAAGCACAGATGCCAGGTTTTGGGTCCCTGTTTTATTGCAACTCCAACATTTTTTTTTCATAACAATTATTAATGAACATGAACATAAACATTACTGATTAGATAACTGTAATTGCTTTTAGTCTTAGTATTGATTTAAAAAAAAACAGTAAAGCAGAGTGACTACGTGACTGTTCACATGCAAGTTACTGATGGAGCGGTACTGGTGTAATGCAAGAGACCAACTTTGGAAAAAATGCTCGCCTCAGGCAAAATCACGTAGCTCAGCTGCAACACTGCTCAAATATTCCCTTCCCTATCATTTCTTTTTATGCCATCTCTTGCCAGCTACCTGATAGGATAGTGTGAAGTGTAGGTTTAGACATCTTAATGGGGAGCCCATTAACTAGAGCACACTTATCAGTCTAGAAAAGGACAGTCTTAATTTTAGCCTACTTGCACAAAATGGCCATTTAAATCATGCATGACAAAGTTGAAGTTTCTGCTGATCCCTTCCTGCAATCTTGCCTTGTTATGGCTCCACAGCTCTGTGGAAACAGCTCATCACTTAATAAATTGCCTGATTGCCTGGCTACTAGTCTTTAACTCGTTTCCCATGATATATTCATTCTGACATAAGCTATATTTGGAGTCATCAATGAAAAAATTGTTGTTTTAAGAGATGTCAAGAAAGTTCTGTACCAGATTAATTTAAAACACTACACATTCTTATATTTTCACTGGTTTTGGTCAGTGGTTGCAGACTATCATAAACCTATCCGAACTTCTCGTCGCTCACGTGGCCTGACAAAGAGTGCAGACACAGTTGTGCCACATCAGCACAGACCCAATGGGCAGAGACAGATCTGATAGAGCACACAGGATGTAGTGAGGCTACATTTTTGAATAATAGGAGGGTAGAGCAAATCCAATCGCTCACTGTCAACAGCTCGGCTCCACAGTGCCCTCTGGACCACATCATGATCTGCTGCTATATTTACAAAGCCATAAATTACCATCCAGCCATCCTCTTCATTTTTTGTTTTATTTCTTCAGACCTTTGGTTGAAATAAATACGCACCTCAGAACAAAATATACGCACCCACAGCAGACAGTCATGCAGATGCCAATGAGAAAACAGGGTGAAATAAACAAGCAAGTGACCCCGAGAGTAAATCACGTGCCGGTTCTCACGAGCCACGTAATGGCTTTTATTACAGAGGTCTTAACCCAGTCATCATAGCGGCGTTTCACAGTCCTGCACAGCGGTGAGGGAGAGCAGGGAAAATTAACAGCACCCCATCAAAGCCCAGCACTCCTAGAGAACTATAGGTTTATGGGCTGTAAAGCTTAATAAAGCAAAGAAAACGCGCACACTTCGGAGACAGGAGACAGGATAATGTACTTCCCACACGTCTGTTTAAACACAAACACACACCAAAGGTTCATGTGGAGAACGTCTTCTCATTGTAATGGCTAGTAGCATGAGCTCACTCTCGCCCATGTGTTTGATTGTGTAAATATATCTGACGTATAGCTTTTTCCCCTCTAGAACATTTCGTCTATCAGCATGTGTTGGGCGCGGGGTCAGATCAAACGCACCGGCTTTCTCTCAGAAATCACCACGGAAGCTCTGATGAACATGAGGTCTGTGGGGAATATTTGCCAGGGATTACTCAAATGAATTTGGATTTATGCCTTAAGGAGGATAAGCAGGGCTTTGTGTTTGTGGGAGCTGCCTGTCACTCATTAGTGCTGTGGGTCTATAGACAGAGCAATGCTTGAGCTCTCTGTATCAAATACAGCAGCTTCACCTCCCAGATAGACATGATTAATATGACCACACCCAAATCGGCTTATACAGTACATGCTCATGTGTGTTTGTGCAATAACCACTGCGGTCTATGTACCACAGATGCAAACTATCATAATCGCAACAATATAGTTGAGAAATATGTGAATAACAGGATATAAATCGTAAGAAGGTTTATTATTTACGTTTACGCATTTGACAGATGCTTTTTATATCCAAAGCGGCTTACAGTGCATTTGAGCTATACATTTTTTCATCATGTGACACTGAAGGCTGGAGTAATGGCTGCTGAAAATTATCTTTGCCATCAAGAGAATAAATTACATTTTAAAACATATTAAAACAGAGATTTGAAAGTGTACTAATATTTTGCAGTATTACAGTTTTTACATTATTTTTGGTCAAAGAAATGCAGACTCTGACCTCAAACTATTGAGGTTTTTGAAGATTATAAAGGTAGTATGAAAAGCTTTTTTAAAAAAAATACATTTACATACTGCATTAAACGTACAAATGCCACTAGACAGCATTAAAACTAGACTGTACTGAAAAATTTATGTTATTCAGTATATTTAAGAGCATTACCTTTGTAAGCCATTAAAGGTCCACTGAAGTGCTTTAAAACATGCAGCGATATTCTATGTTTTGAAGTAATTTCAACTGAAAAAGGAAGAGTGGGACATATCAAGCAGTTCTGTTCCCCTTTTTTTTAAATAGCCAATAGTGTTTTGTTTATATCACAGTTTGGGCCAGAGCTGTTGAGCTCAGTACAGCTGCATTTGACAGCATATGACAGCCACAATCTCATCCATATCAATATAAATATTGCATTTTGTGTAGAATTCAAATGGGTCCGATGCATTTTGTGGTCTGTGCCGATTCACGTATATGATCCGCTCCGTGCTATCGTGTCTCTGGCCCGGAGCACTGGGGGACTTAATTCACCCCAATGGAAAGCATATTTACACCGTCTGAATCGTCCCCTATCCCCTATATAGGGCACTACGTGCCATTCACCATACAGAAAATACAATATAGTGAATCGATTATGTGTTTTTGTAAGAAAAATATCCATATTTAAAACGTAAGAATCACTTTAATCTAGCTTGCGCTAACAGTTGTACACGGACTTGCTTTTTCGACAAGGGGCGTGGCAGTACTGAAACACCGTCTAAGCTGTTCGCCAATCACAACGCAGTGGGAGAGCTAACCAATCACAACACATTTTGTTTTCCAGAAGGTGGGCCTTCATTAAACCTGGAACTAATCAAGCCATTTGTGCCAGAAGACGCTGTATCCTACGCTGAGTAAAATTGTTTTATATTCACTTCCAAAAGATCAATCTACAAAGATTATATTTTCTAGCGATCGTTCAAAATACGTAGTTGTGTATGTTGTTGTGTAACAACCCTGCACATGTCTAACCGGCTAAATCATGCTTCTGTAGTTCTGTTGTTCAGCTGTGGACCCACTGTAGTCTGACAATTTGTGATTGATGCAGCTTGACTGTCTGTCTGTCTCATTAGTTTGGAGTAATGATAAAGGATGGTGCAAGAAGCGGCTTTCGCACCGAATGCGGAAAGCGCTGTGCTATGAAACCCATTCGTTTCAATTGCTTCCATCATGCGAGGACGGCCTGTTTCTGCCTCGACCAAAGCGCAGGCGCCGCGGAGCGCGCAAGCCGCGGACAAAGTTCAAATGGGTTGCTCAAATGAACTTTTGCCGCTGCGCTCTGAAGGGATGCACTGAACCCAGCGTGTGAAAGCCGCCTTAATGCATTATACAATGTTGAAGTTTACAACATAGAGGTGTGCCCGGTTCGCTTACATAAGCAAATTGCGAGCACTTTCCACAGTACACCGTGCTAACTTGTCAATCAGCCACTTCAGCCATTTTATTGTCAGACTCTGGCTCGAATTGGTATGGTAAAATCGATGCCATCTTTTCTATGTATTGACAAGTATCCAGGCCTATCAGTCAGTTATGGCAATGGGCGTTTCGTTCTCTGACACGCTGTACGCGGTAGACCAATCATAAAATACTGCGCCATCTGACCAATCACAGCAGTGAGGGCTCACGGAAAGGAGGGGATTAGAGAGACTGATTCTTCGAACTGCTTCGCACAAGTCGTTTACGAATCATTTAGAAATGGGGTAAAATGAAATATATTTTTGAAGAAAACTAAAATGTTTTTTGACGTTGTATAGATGTAAACGTGTTTTGGGAGTCTATTAAAACAATTGGACTTTGGACCAAGACTGTGCACCGATTTGGTTGCACAGATACAGCCATTTTTTTCTCTCTAATACGCCACCAAGTGGTCAAGCTATTCATTTTTTTCCTGTGACCTCAGATTGAGCTCTTACATAAGTGTTCTGAGTTTGGCGAAGATATCTCATTCTGTTCAGGAGTTATAGCCATTTTAATAAAAGTGGCACTGCCCCTTTCAAACGGCATCCCTTTGCAATGGTGAGTCGAGAGTTCAACTCTTTTTTTGATAATTATTGATGTTCACTCTCCAGAGAATCTTTCTGCACTGGTTTGGTTCCAATTAGGCAAAAAACCTAAGACTAGTTTGCAAAAGTAGATTTTTCAAAAAATGCTAAATACCCGAAAATTTAGTTTTGTTTACCATGCAGCAAAAGATTCCAACGACATAAGATACTTGAGCCTGCGACTCACGGTTTAAGAGTTATGAAGGATTTCGTATTTTTGTTCGCTGTAGCGCCCCCATCAGGCCAAGCCTTGGTCACATTGTAGGCGGTGTGAGTATTACCATCCCTCCAAATTTCAATTTTCTACAACTTAGGGTTTGGTCTGCATGATCAGTTTTATGTGGAGATGGGTGACCATTCTAACAATTACAATAGGGTTTCAGCGCTACGCACATGAACCCCTGATGATATGTAAATGTCAAAACTAAATAAACTGAAGCGAGAATACTCTAAAACAAAAATACATGGAAAAAACAAACCAAACAATGATAGAGTAAAACCGAATAAAAACTAAACAGAACAGACAGACTGAAAAATAAATAAAAAGTCAATTAAAAATTCTACATTATAAAAATTCAGTGAGCCGGCTGTGCCACATGGCAGTATCTCATCTAGGAGGACGTGACAGACCTCAGAGTGCCTAAACTCTTCCAGCACACTGGCAGGACACACTCCTCTAATCTCTCTCTGGTCAGTGTCTAGGCTCAAAATGTCAGCATTTCTAAAGTTAGAGGGTAAACATCATGAGGTAGAAAAATTGAGGGGAAAACTTTTTTTTTTGGCATGAGGTATTTTTAGAATCGTTCTATAGGAAAAGTTTCATCTCTGATTATGATAATTCCTCTACTTTGTGGTGTGCCTTGTCTGTGGGAGGAGTGATTGAGCCTTTGATGTTTCTTTAAACATTCTGCTTATTCACCACAAAGCAGAAAAAAACATGTCATTTGGGAGCTGTATTATAATTATTTACTTAAAGGAACATTTCCTTTAAGATATTATTGAAAAGGGGTTGAGTGTTTTAGGAATCACGTCCACTGCATTGAGGACTGGCTTGGCTGCAGAACCCTGTAGTCACAATAGATGCCATATTTAATCTAGCATGAATGAAACTGAATCTGCGATCATGGAAGACACAGGATATTTACGGAAAGACAAATTTCAGACATATTTCTTTCTGAACAGGTAAGTAACACTCAACCAAAAGCCCATCTGGATATTTTATCCTACTTTCACCAATTTAAATCCTGCTACTAATGTCAGCATGACTGAAATCAATCACCTATGCAATTAAACAAGAAGAAACTGCTAGCAGAGCACATAAAAATGTATCTTGGTAGTTTTCATTTAAACCCAAAGGCATATAATAATCAATAAGAACATTTTAGAATGTAGAGGATATGTAAGCTATTCTAAGCCAATAGTTTTTCTCAGTAAAGGAAGGAGCTGTGGGAGCTAGAAGGTCTGTTTGAGCCTAAAGTCCCAGTTATGGATCTCAAAATCCAATTGCAAGAAGCACCTCAACTTCAATTATTTGAAACAGGAACACTAAGCACTGGAAACATTCAATAAGTTACCCGAAGCAACATCACCATTCAAAAGCTTGGGTTTGGCAAGAATTTTTAATGTTTTTGAAAGAAATCTCACCATGCTGCTCACCAAGGCTACACTTACAATAAAAAACAGTAATATTGTAATATATATTAGTATTTTAAACAACTGTGTTCTATTTTAACATATTTAAAAAAACATTATTCCAGTCTTCAGGGTCACATGATCCCTCAGTAATCATTCTGTTTAAATATTACATATAATTTAAAATCATTTAAATTAAAATTTTTATTTGATTAATATTTTACTTGCTGTTAATTTTGGGTGAATTTAAAGCTTTTTACTGAAAATATAGCTCTGTAAAAATACAAGAGGGTTTCTGTTATGGGCCAGTGTTCCATGCTGAAACTGTGAAATTGTTATCCAAGTTCTACAAGTTGGAAGATGAAGTGTTGCTGACCACAAAGCTCACTGGAGGGAGAGCGCTGCACCGACTCGATGATTACTCCGAAAGTGTGAGATTTCAGGTGCAGTCTGCGGAGGTGATAGTGTTTCATAACTCCACAGCACCTGCACACCAGTTCTGTCTGAACTGTCAAGTTTTTCTTCTCTTGATTCTTCCTGTTGGTCTCTGCCAACCTCCCCCCAACAACAACAACAACACACACACAAAGTTTCCCTTTTAAAAACTCAACTAAGCATTGGAAACAAAGGTCGTTTGTTCGCTTTTCACATAGGGCTGGGTTTTAGCTTGCCAAAAGTGGTGTGAAGGAGGTCTTCGTTTCCCCTGAGGTGTGTCATGAACATCCTCTCTGCTCTCTTTCAAGAGAACAAAAACCCCCAGGTCTGACAGAACAATGGAACAATCTGTAATTATCTCGTGGATATGACACAGATAGGAAACTCAATAGGAAGATGTCATACTTTGCTAGTTTTTCATGGCCAAGGGGTCAAAGTTTGGCGGGTTAGCATGACCCAGTTAGCCCCTACTGGTGCTTAGTCCTTAGGACTAAGCACTCCTGAGAAAAGATCTCAGCGTACTTCCAAGAGCCTTGCTCCAGCAGAACGCCATTAAGATGAATGGGAATGCTAACATTCCCATGTTAGCTTTCCCCAGGTATTAAAGACCTCTGTGGCTAAATAATTCAAGTATATTTTAGGCCTTGTTCTGACAGAAAACAAAACTCATACTAGGAAAATCACATGAAATATGACTTTTTACCAGAGGCATCCAAACAGGTGGTTTGATATTAGATTTTTGTTAAAGGAGACATATTATGAAAATCTTACTTTTTCAGTGTTTAAGTGCTATAATTGGGTCACTGGTGCATCTAGCAACCCAGACAATGTGAGAAAGAATAACCCAGTACATTTTTTTGGTAAGTCTTTCTCTGCAAGCTTGTGAAAAAATGAGCCGCTCAGATTTCGCTCCTTTCATCTTTATATTAAAATTAAATGAAACTACTTATCATAAAGAAACGAAAACATTGTCTTCTGTTCAGTGAAATACCAATGGTTATATAGGCTAATTATGCATTATTTATAACAAAGTATTTACCATATTCTTTATTCTTTCAAGCAGACATATTTATTTCTATATACACTGACCAAAATTATAAATGCAACACTTTTGTTTTTGCCCCCATTTTTCATGAGCTGAACTCAAAGATCTAAGACTTTTTCTATGTACACAAAAGGCCTACTTCTCTCAAATACTGTTCACAAATCTGTCTAAATCTGTGTTGGCGAGCACTTTTCCTTTGCCGAGATAATCCATCCACCTCACAGGTGTGGCATATCAAGATGCTGATTAGACAGCATGGTTATTGCACAGGTGTGCCTTAGGCTGGCCACAGTAAATAATGTGCAATTTTATCACACAGCACAATGCCACAGATGTTGCAAGTTTTGAGGGAGCGTGCAATGGACCTTTATCTCACTTCCTATATCCGGTAAGCGAAGCAGTGTATCACCACTTCCGGTCCCATCACAACGCAATGAAAATTAATGGGAGAATCCTCTCTTTCCTTTATTTCGCCAGTGTTACTGCAGTGTACCTGGCTGCTTTTATTCTAAACAACGACACACTGCCTTAGTTCCACGATTTCCAGACACAACACGGATAAGATACGTGGGATGAATTAAGGTCCTTCTAAAATCAGTGTGCTGTTTACCTCAGATCAGCTGTCACATTCAGACCTCCATTGTTTCGATGGCGGAGCAGGGAAGTAAGTTAGACAAGAAGAATATCTCAGATTGAGCGATTGAGGTGTTGTGTTGCTGGATGTAATAATGAACACAGTGGTCGTCATTTACTCCTGACATCAGAGCCGCTGAAGATGCAGTGGATTACATTTGTTTGTGAAGGGAATGCGCCTCCCGATCTACATATATCCGTCTATGTTCGTGTAAATCATTCGTGATCCAGATTCACCAGGTTCTTTTTTATGAATCTCTGCAATCACCTTTGACAAGGTAAAAAGTGTGTTGTTTTACACAACCATTGAGAATTTTTAACCAAAGTATATTATAGACTTTTCATTAAGACCCTAAAGAATCATATCAACTTGTGGAAAATGGGAATCCGATGACCCCTTTAAAGCATCTATTAAACCTAAACTCATATGCAGTCACAAATATGATAATTGTAGTATTCAGAAGCATAGTTTTGTTTGCATTGTCACAGTCAGCACTTTTGAAGTGAGCACACACATGTCGCAGCACACATACAAAACAGGTATATACAATAGTCCAGTTTTATACAATAGTTGATTCACTCTGCAATCTTTTGATCTACAGGGTGTGTGGCTGCTGAGGCTCACGTAATGAATTAAACAGATCAAAACACTCAGCACTTCACCAGTCAACGGATGATAAACATCAGGAGCAATGTGGCTTTGTCATGTCCAACTTTGTTCTACAGTGTGTACAGTGAGCTCTTTCCTCTTAGGCGATAAATCAAGCATGTTTATTTTGCTTCTGCAGGTTTTTTTTCAGGGGCTTTGGGTATAATAGCGTGTCACCTGGCAGGTTTTTGTGTACAGTGTTCTGGGTGTTTCTACCGCAATAGCGCAAGAGATCAACAATAAATCCATCCCCCTCATCGAAGATTACAACTGGTCTCTGGCTCACACACTGTAAATTACTCTGTCATCAGCTTCATTTCTTTCGCTGAAAGCCTTTATCCCTCTTGTCTAAACAGAAGCGTTGAAGCAAAGCTTTTTTAAAATCGTGCCGATACATCCTGAAAACTCTCCACCCTCAGAGCATCTCAAACTTCATGTCTCGTCGTCACAAGCCTGGAGAGCAGTGGAAATACATTTCTGTAAATATAAGAGTCATCAATTAAGAAATCCACAGACCATTTGTTCCTTGTTAAAACACGTTCACTGCGGGAGACCCAGCACAATACAGCCGCACGCTCAGACATGTTTGTCTGCAGTAATTACTGTAAATACCCATTATCCGCTGTCTGTCACAGAGGAAAACCACAGCTGAGCTAATCAAGCATTCGTTTTCCTGACTCTGCACCCTCAATTACTTCTGGAAATACTGGGAAATGAGGATTTATGAGTATTTTGAGTATTTTTCTTAAAGTCAAACTGCTCAGTGAAGACAAAAATAAGCAACTGCTACTTTTTACTGTTAAACTTTAAAGGAGAAGTCCACTTCCAGAACAACAATTTACAAATAATTTACTCACCCCCTTGTCATCCAAGATGTTCATGTCTTTCTGTCTTCAGTTGTAAAGAAATTATGGTTTTTGTGTAAAACATTTCAGGATTTTTCTTCATATAATGGACTTCAATTGTGCCCCCGATTTTGAACTTACAAAATGTAGTTTAAATGCAGCTTCAAAAGGCTCTAAACGATCCCAGCTGAGGAAGAAGGGTCTTATCTAGCGAAACAATCTGTCATTTTTTTCGAAAAATAAAAATTTGTATACTTTTTAAGCACAAAAGCTTGTGTAGCACAGGCTCTGAGATGCGCGTTCACGACACTATGTACTATTGAATCATGTCGAAAGGTCACGCGGAACTACAGACCCAGTGTTCACAAAGCGAACGCGCAAAGACTAACAAAGTGCAAGTAAGTCAAACAAAAAAGTTTGTTTACAAACAAAAAGCTACAACGATGTCGGACAATTCTGAAGTTGTAGGAGAAGAGAGGAGAGTCTTTCGCCATACTCTACCTTTTTGAGCCGGAGTACACAGACAATGAACTTAAACGTGATTTGTAGTAGTGATGGGAAGTTCGGATCTTTTACCAACTCTGACCTTTGAGTCTCGTTCAGCAAAATGAACAAATCTTTTTGAGTCATTTCGTTCATTTTAGCAAAATATAATTTAAATGTTACGTGTTACTTCCCTAACACATCTACTGCTTACACAAATGCTGATCACACTACAAACAAGACAAAACTGTAATGCTATAAGAAACAGAAAAGATTAATTCATTGTTTACCTGGGTCTTTAGTCTATGATTAACTCACCTCACCTTTTATCTGACAATTTTTTGGGATTGAGTCATTCGTTCATCACGTGACAGCCCCATAAGATGAACGACTCGGAAAAACCCGAAGACTCGAAACAGGTGAACTAATTCCAGTACAGAACCTAATAGGATGTTGCACATGTGCGACTGAACGAATTACTCCCCGAGACGACTCGTTCTTCCCGAGTCACATTAAAGATTCATTCAAAATGAACGAATCATTCGAGAACGTGCATCTCAGAGCCTGTGCTACACAAGCTTTTGTGCTTAAAAAGTATAAAAAAATTTATTTTTCGAAAAAAATTACAGATCGTTTTGCTAGATAAGACCCTTCTTCCTCGGGAATGAGGTTTTTTTGGTGTAAAAATTTTGATAATATTGTAAGCGGACCTCAGCAAACAGTACAAAATATAAAAAAACGGCAATTCATGACCCCTTTAATGTTTATGAACTGTCTCTATTAACTTTTATTGTAAGCGCCTCACTAAAACCCAGATTTATTGTGCCGCAACATTATGCCACAACTGTTGTCAAAGGAGTTTAATGTGTACTGAAACCAGAAAATTCCTTTTGTTGTTATTTTGCTGCATGTGTTAAACTAAAAGAAAAAAGGACCAGTTGTCATTCCCTTTTTTCTCATTTCACTTTGCCGTGACAGTCCGTCCCCCACGCCATGCCTCTCAGCAGCATGATTAAAACGCAACCATATCCCACCCTCTAGCATGAATAATTACATTTTGATGGAATGACATTCGTTTCCCAATGATCTGTTACAATAGGGATTGTTAGTTTGATCTGAGAGGACACTTTGAAAGGGCTCTTAGGCAAAGGAAACGCTATGTGTGGGTTGCTGTGTGTTGGCTTGGCTTTAGAAGTCCACGTAGGGCCCCTTGTCTCCAATTTTCCGCCCTGATTGGTCAGAATGAGCAGCGGCTCTGTTTTGATATGGCCGCGTAGCCCTGGAGTTGTACCACGTCTGCTACTCACAGTGGAGACAATCAGCATTATGAACAAGGGGCCAGAGACATGACATCATCTTACACTCTGTAAATATTTACATGCAGTGGACATGTAGGTGGATAATATACTGCTCGTAGTCAACAGTAAAATGACCATTTGAATGTGTATTAAATGTGTGGCTTATTCTCTCAGTTTATTTATTTATTTTTATGTTCTCAGTCAGATTGACTATATTTTCCGATGGCATGATTTGATGTTATGAACAGTGATTATTAATGAACAAGACATTGAGGCTTAAGTGTGTAAATGATGACAGAAAATAACAGAACACATTAAACCTTAAACACTGGTTTATAACAAATTTATCTAAATTAATCCACTTCATAAATTTGCTTATACAAAAAATGATCAGCTAAAATGGTATATCTATGTTAGTTGGTTTATTCAAGTCAAAAATACAGTGCCCTCAACTAATATTGGCACTCTTGGTAAATATGAGCAAAGGCGGCTATGAAAATAAATCTGCACTGTTTATCTTTTTGATCTTTCATTTAAAAAATTCACAAAATTCTAACCTTTCTTTGAAGTAAAACAATTGAAAGTGGGGGGAAACTCACATTATGGAATAAATGTTTTTCTCCAATGCATGTTGGCCACAATTATAGGCACCCCTAGAGATTCTGAAATACCTCTGAAGTGCAGAGATACAAGATTGTTGAGCTTCACAATATAGAAAGTGGCTGTAAAAAAGTGCTAAAACATTGAAAATCCTCATTTCCACCATCAGGGCAATAATTAAGAAGTTACAATCAACTAATCTGCCTGATGTGTGTCTATATCATCCTAAAGCATGGTGAGGAGAAGAGTTTGAGTAGTCGAAGGCTCTCCAAGGATCACAGCTGGAGAATTGCAAAGATTACTTGAGTCTTGGGGTCAAAAAATATTAAACAGCCCTACATCACCACATGTTGTTCGGGAGGGTTTCAAGAACAATCTTCCTCACTTATCCAAAAACAAACTCCAGCATATTCAGTTGTCAAACACGACTGGAACTTCAAACAGGACTGGCTTTGGTCAGATGAAAGTAAAAAAAGAGCTTTTTGGCAGCAAACCCACCAGATGGGTTTGGTGCAAACAGAGATAAAAAGTACCCTATGCCCACAGTTAAATACTCTGCTAGATCTAATGTTGTGGGCCTATTTTTCAGGACATATTGTTCAGATACATGGCATCATGGACTCTATCAAATACCAAACATCTAAAACATCTAAAGCGGACTGCCTCTGTTAGAAATCTTATAATGGCCTGTGGATGGATCTTCCATCAGGACAATGATCCAAACAAACATCAAAATCAGCAAACAATGTGTCAATGAGCATAAAATGAAGCTTATGCCATGGTCGTCCCAGTTCCCTGACCTGAACCCTATAAAAAATGAGTTGGATGAACTAAAGAGAAGCAGCACCAACACGGAGCTGGCAATCTGAAGGATCTGGAGAGTTTCTGTATGAAGAAATGGTTTCTGATCTCTTGTCAGGTGTTCTCCAAACTCATTGGTATTGGTAATAAGTGGATGCCAATAATTGTGGCCAATGTGAAATACAGAACTACATTTATTTCATATTAACATTTTCCATCCAATTTCCATTATTTTACTTCAGTTAGAATTTTGTGAATTTCTTTAATGAAAGATAAAAAAGATGCAGATTTATTTTCATAGCAACCTTTGCTCCTATTTACCAAGAGTGCCAATATTAATGGAGGGTACTGTATTATTTATTATTGCTGTATTAACCTAAATGTATTCATTTATTAAAACAAAACTACATTTTAAATCAGGCAGAAGTGTCTAAATTTTTACTTTTTGTACTGAATCAGGTCATACTAAGGATTATTTAATCAATATGACATTTCATAAATGAAATGGTCTTCACTGTAAAAAATAATAAACACAATTTGTTGAGTCAGCTTAAAATAATTTGTTACCCTGCTGCCTTAAAATTTTTAAGTTCAGTCAACTCAAATAAGTTTAGTCAGCTTGAAATGTTAAGTTGTACTAAGTCCGCTCCCACGATAGTTGATTGACATGAGCTCTTACCTCAGATCAGCTGTCACAGTCCAGTAACTTTCCTTGTTTCGATGCCGGAGCAGGGATGTAAGTTAGACAAGAATATCTCTGATTGAGCGATTGAGGTGTTGTGTTGCTGGATGTAATAATGAACATAGTGGTCGTCATTTACTCCCGACATCTGAGCCGCTGAAGATGCAGTAGATTACGTTTGTTTGTGAAGGGAATGCGCCTCCCGATCTACATATATCCGTCTATGTTGGCTGGCAAAATCACTCTGGACCCCTCACATCCAGCACATTCCCTCTTTGAACTGTTGCCGTCCGGTCGACGCTACAGAGCACTGAGCACCAGAACAGCCAGGCACAGGAACAGTTTCTTCCCTCAAGCAATCCATCTCATGAACACTTCACAATAAACGCGGAACACACTACGCTATTATACATTCACTTATCCAGTTATTTATTTAACACACATACTTACTTACCCTTCTAATTGCACCTTACGTACATAGTTAATTGTTTATTTTGTATTTTGTATATTGTAAAGTTATTTGCTATTTTTGCACATTGTATGTCTTGTATAATTGTATATTGTTCTTTTTATTATGTCTTTTTTCTTGTCTGGTCCTGTCACTGTCATTCTATTGCACTGTGGAGCTTCTGTCACTACAACAAATTCCTAGTATGTGTAAACATACATGGCAATAAAGCACATTCTGATTCTGATTCTGATGTTCGTGCAAATCATTCATGATCCAGCTTCACTTACAGCAGAAGTGTGCATAAGCGTTTTTTATGAATCTTTGCGATCGCCTTTCCTTATATCGTGGTAATTAGGAAGTTTAGCGGCTAAACGCGGCTAAGTGCGGCTAAAGTAAACAAGCGCGGAGTGAGCAGAGCTCATTTGCATTTAAAGGAACAACCCCTTAGAATGAGATGATTTTTGCAGAGCTGATTTTGACAAGGTAAAAAGGGTGTTGTTTTACACAACCATTGAGAACTTTTAACCAAAGTATATTATAGACTTTTCATTAAGACCCTAAACAATCATATCAACTTGTGGAAAATGGGCATCCGATGACCCCTTTAAGGCAGCCAGGTAACAAATTATTTTATGTTGACTCAACAAATTGTTTTTTACAGTGTTCCCGGTAATTTTTTGAAAAATTGCAGATATGTGGTTAGTGCTAGTTTGTTATAGATTTAGCTATTAAACCACATACAACATTGTTTTTGATTTCTTACATACATAAATATAATAATCTATAGAAAAAAACATTTATAAGGCTGACCATTCCAAGATTTGATCATAAATCCATCCAGTTTCCAAACCGCTTGTCCTGTATAGGGTTGTGGAGGTGCTGGAGCCTATTAGCGTCTTAGGCTGTATAGGTTATATGTAATAAGTGCACAAACATTTGAGCCAGTGGTAAAGAAGAAAGACCAAGTTGATTTATCATAGGTCTCTGTAGGAACAGCTCTTGATAAAACAAATGTGAGTAAGATTGGAGAATTGAGTGATGGATTTAGAATAATCGGGGGAAATGCAAAACTATCAGCAGACAGAATCAATAGTATAGAACTCTGGTTAACACCAACACCTCCATCCACCCATAACACACAGTGCTGTACCACACCTCAAACTGTGAGAGAGAGCACAGGCCAGCTCATTTTCCACTGTCTCTCAGTCAAACGGATAGAGACGGCCTTTATCCATTTACCACATTAGTTTTTTCAAATGAGTCATTAGTGTCAAAGCCAAATATTGACTTAAATTTCTCAAATAATGGAAACTACTTTCCTAAACGCCTTAATACACATCCTTACTTCACCGAGACTGATCGTGGTTTAAAAATCTGAGCCAGTAAAAGAAATTAGAAGTATCCTGGAGAGTCTGAACAGTGCCTCAGTGTTGCAGGGTTGCTGGCAGCTGCAGACTCCAGCTCTGTGCATCCTGAGACTCAATCCCGCAATGTAAAGCTCTTTCCCAGCCGTGGACACCCTGCCCTCTGGTCACTTGCTGAGTCAGGGCTTCGGTTTGGATGAACTGTGCAAAGCCCACGTGGCCAGTCAAACCCGGCCAAACAGCAGATGAAAGGACAGGAGCAGACGTGATCAATTAGAGGCCACACCGGAGGCTAAGGGTAGCCCACATACACCCACACCAAAACTCACCCCCACATACAACAGAAGAGCATCACAGTTTAAGGTTTAAACAAGCATATGGAAATCATGCCACACAGATAAATGTTTCCCAATATTCTCAGTAAGATGATTTCTATTGCAGCTACCCTGCATAGGACAAGCTAAGAAAATGAATCAACAGACGAATGTTTTCTATTACTGAAAGCAGTGACTTTTAAACCGGGATCCTGAGGGTGTGCTACAGAGTTCACAAAATATTTGAGTTTTTTAGGCCTGTTAAAGGGATCGTTTACGCAGAAATGAAAATTCTGTCATTAATTACCAGTAAGACCTTTGTTCATCTTCAGAACATAAACTGAGAAATTTTGACCCAAGAGCTTTCTGACCCTGCATAGACAGCAACGCAACTACCAAGTTCAAGGTCCAGAAAGGTAGTAAGAGCATCATTAAAATAGTCTATGTGACATCAGTGGTTCAACCGTAATGTTACGAAGCTACGAGAATACTTTTTGTGCGCAAAGAAAACAAAAATAATAATAAACAGAGCAATTCCAAGTAATGAATTCAACATTTTCTTCTCTTCCGTGTCAGTCAGTACCATGACACATGCATTTTCATCACTGACAAGACATTTTTCTTGAGTGCCAAATCAGATTCTTATAATGATTTCTGAAAGACCATGTGACATTAAAGACTGGAGTAATGGATGGTGAAAATTCAAGCAAAGGTCAAAGGTCAGAGAGCATAAGCATCCAAGTATTGAGATGGCAAAGCATTCATTAGCTTGTTCATAAGCAATACTTAAGCTGTGATTGGCAGAATAGTGGCATTGTCTTTCAGATGAAACTATGCTGAGAGAAAACAGAATGGTGTCAGTGAGACACCTGAGCTCTCACTCTTGAATCTGCTACCCTATGAACAAACATCTGGTGTGTCTAGATGGAACAGTATCTGTAAGCGTCACTCAAATAAGCTCTGGGTTTTTTAAAAGACATAGCACAAGTACAGGAAATTACACGTTCCACATTGCTATGCAAAATAATGCATGACATTTGATCTGAATAAGATCCAGAAAGATCATTACTGGCAAAGTGCACTCACATACACAAGGAATTTGTTTTGGCTTGCAGGAGCTCTAAGCACTTTCATATATATACACAAGAAGAAAATAAGAATAAACATCTACACAGAGTAAACAGAACTAAAAAAATGGACATGAAAGTGTGTCCAAATTGGGTAATAGTGTATCGCAATTGTATAAATATATATTTATATTTACTGAAGCATCATGCTGTCTAGTGTAGTAGCTGTTCACAGTTCAGATGCTCTAATGTCTCACTTCATCACATTGTTTCAAAACAGCTGTCAGTTGCCACTTCCATGCACAAAACTAGTTTAAGAAATAGCTTTTCACAAGACCAAACTTCTGTGTTCATTTAATCAACCTCATACTGTTTCAAACCATAGTTTTTCATCTGTGGATTGAAGTTTGGTTCCCAAGATTCCTCAAACATGTTTGGAACGACATGAGTGTGTTTCAATCAACAGCTCGATTAATTGATATATTTATTTATTTAGCTAGCATATTTCCTGCAACTGCCAAACCACATGGAAACGATTGTAGGATATCATAAGCAGTTTAAAAAAAACGACCTGAGGAAGATCTCTTAATAGACAGGATGTTATGTAAACACTGAGATTCAGGTGTGCCTTTATCCTCTACTTTGTAAATTGTCCATAAAGCATCTTTAAGGTTTCAGACCATTATTTGGTCTATTATACAGGTGAGCCTCTGACAGCAGCACATGTACAATCATCTACTTTTTCTTTCTTCATCAGACAACTAAGGACACACAGACATTCACACGTGCGTTAGACAATAATCAGGATTTGATGTTACCGGAAAGGAAGATTAAAGTAAGGGAGCGCCCCGGTTGGCGTTTCATCTAAAGACATTATTAAAAAACAAGAGTGATCCCTCTAAGCCTGCCGTCAGTGATCAGATGTGAAGTAGGCAGATTTTGATGCTTGGTGTTCTTGGGAAACAAGCAGATGAGGACATGACCTTTCCTCGTTGTTAGATGGGCCAAGCTTTTTCTTTAACTGCGCAGACCCTACCCCAATATGCAGTTATATCACTTTCCCCTTTTCTGGCGGCACATATTATATGTCTCCTTACAGCCAACATTCTCTAATGGCAAACTAATTCATACAATCTCATTCATACATTTTAGCAGTTAGGTTTAGGGGTTTACTTTTTTTCTGAAAATCATGTTTCTGTACAAATCGCATAGTACAAATTCATATGAAATCATCACCTCGTAAAACAGTTGTTTTTTTTCCATGAGATCGAGTTGTTACAGGCCAGTCAGCTGCCATTTATTTGCTGACTGATCTCCTGGTATGGCGAACATGCAGGTTCTCTGACAGCTGGTTTCAGGCGTTCTTCAAATTCTCTCTCATGAGAAGATAAACTGTGGCACAGGATACAAAGGTGTCATAGAAAATACATGTTTTATGTTTTATAAACAAAAAAATTTACATTTTACGCTGAAAAACAAAACAATTTCAGAGGTGTTTCCTCTGAGGAGGCAGTGCTGCCTCAAAATACTGGATGAGAAAAAAATGTGTACAAAAATAAAACAACGGCAATATTACAAAACACAGCATTAAAAAGTGTAGAAATCACTCATTTTTCAAAAGAAGCATTGTCCAACAACAACACCAGCAGGTAAAGTTACAGCGGAAGTCGGCGTCTCTCTCACCTCCGCTGAGCCCACTGAGTTTTAACAGACCCCCTAAAGCCGGGATTCTCAACTCTGGTCCTTGAGATCTATTTCACTGCAGAGTTTTGTTCCAAACTCTGATTAAACACCTGAACAAGCTAATCAAGGCCTTCAAGAGTTACAGGCAAGTTTGATCAAGGTTGGAGCAACCCTGGTGAAAAAACCAGCATATGCTGGTAGGTATGTTTTGATGCTGGAATGCTGGTTAGGTAGGTTTTGATGCTGGTTTAAGCTGGTCCTTTGCTGGTTTATGTTGGTCCTTAGCTGGTTTATGCTGGTCCTTTGCTGGTTTTTGCTGGTCATGTTGCTGGTCAAGGACCAGCATGAACCAGCAAAGGACCAGCTTAAACCAGCATCAAAACCTACCTAACCAGCATCCCAGCATCAAAACATACCTACCAGCATATGCTGGTTTTTTCACCAGGGAAAACTCTGCAGGAAAGTGGATTTCGATGGTCAGAATTGAGAACACCTGCCCTATGAACAATATAATGGCATTACATTTCAGGATTTCTCTCCATATAGTGGCCCTGAGTTTGAACTTCCAAAATACAGCTTAAATGCAGTCTTATCTAGCGAAACGATCGTTCACAGTTCACGCAGAGCTAGACAAGATGAGCATTTGAGCTTAAAAAGTACGTAAATTGTAAATTTTTTTAGAAAATAACTGATTATTTCACTGGGATCGTGAGCACTTAAACTGTATTTTGGACGTTCACTCACGGGCACCATAGAAGTCCATTATATGGAGAGAAATCCTAAAATGTTTTCCTAAAATGGACTTTTTAGTGAGTAATCAGCTTGGGGAAATTTAAAGGCCAGGACACACCAAGCTGACGGTCGGCCATCGATCAATGTTGGACTGTCGACCAGAATCTGTCGGGCTAGTTTGTTTGGTGTGTTGCACACGTCGGCTCTCATCGGGCTCACGTCGGCTGTCGGCGCAAGTGAGAATTCTGATTGGATGCTCAGTTTAGCAAACAAGCCAGTGCTGGAAAATTAAAGTGAAAGTGATGAAAACGAGTAAGTAAATAAAGGTTGCACAAACAGAAGACTGTTCTAATGCTACTTGATCTTAACCAAGAATTTCAATACATGAATATTTTTATAACAACTTGAGCCGCTTAAAATGGAAAAAGTTATCAACATAACTGATATTCACAAGTGCTACTTTGTTTACGTTTTGTATATCTGCGAATCTCGTATATAGTTCTTTCGCTTTCTCCTTTTGAATGACGAATATATACTATTGACAGATGCTGATATAGACAGCTAACTCTTGTCACGCAGGCGCAGAAGGCACACATTAGTTTGCAGTCGGCTGTAGTCTGTGCGGTGTGTTCAAGTGCAGCTTTTTGGTCCAGACGCTGCCGTCACGAGGCGACAACACCGTCGGCTTTTGTCGCCGCTAGTTCTTTGAAGTCGGCTTGGTGTGTCTTGGCTGTAAAGCAAATCTTTGTGTCAGTGACCAATAATAGGTAAAAGTTAACTATTAAAAAGAATAGCTGAACGTATGTTCACCTAAAATATATAATGTTTAAATTATTACTGCCTTGAGTTATAATTTGGGAATAAATGTAAAATTCTTAAAAACACTAATTTGATGAGATTCATACTTGGCTTTAATAAACAATATTGATTACATTTTTTTCTTTTTCTGGTAGTGTAAGTAATGTTTATATGACTGGGACATGAATTTACGATTAGATTTAAAAAAAAAAATAATAATAATAATCTTTGCCTTCTTATTTCAGAACGCCACCACACACCAGTGATTAATATCTATGATCCACCATGATCACCCTACATCCTACTGTGAAAGTAGGATATCCCATAAACCCAGTATGCTGGGTTTATGGGATGCCTGTTAGAAGTTTATTAAATAAATTCTAATTTTAGTTTAGGCCTAAATGACAACTTGCAAACAATGTTAAGTGGCTGCAATTACTCATTTTCTTCTCAGAAAAAAAGATAAAGTGTTAAGCATACACTTATATTTCCCCAGCAGTTCACCATCTTCATCACGTCTTTTAGCTGCTCACCACCTCCCCCCAGTGGCAATGCCTTGTATGATGAGTCTTTGGTGTGATGACACCATTCTTGAAACATTTCATGATTCAGCAGGTTGAAGGAGCCCCACTCAGGCACTGCAATAGCTGTTTAGGGTGAGCTGTGCAGAACATGCAGCTCCAAACTTGAGAGACCTGAGAGGATGTGTACACAACAGACAAGAGGGGCCTCTTTCCGTTCTTTGCTCCTGACTTTATCTACATCGGTTCTCATCGCAAACTCTGTCCAGAGCTGTTGCCAGCAACCAGGATCTCATTCCGACAGGGAATACCCCTCTCTCGTGACTCCCTCAGGCACTCGGTTGCCATAAATTACGCAGCCCAGTGCAGGAAAGTGTGTCTACACCTGTGTTATTGGTAGACTCCCTCTAGGATGGTAAGAATGTGCTTCAAAGACAACATCTGCAGTATGAGAAGGTCATGCCTGACCCACATTTGGCACTGAGCGAAACCCTCTCTTATTTCCCATTCTGTATCTTTCAATCTCCATTTGTGGTTTTCACCTTATTTATCCTTCTTTGGCTGTCAAAAGTATGTTCACTGCTGTCTCAAGTTTTTCGGTCTCTCATTTATAATAATTACTTAAAGCAGCAACCTTCCAGTTCCAGAGGCTACAGAGAAACCCGTATTTTGGACACGGAGCAACTCAATCAGTTGGAGCATGTCTGCACTCGAACGGCTTATTCAAAGAGTGAAGGTGAAAGGCTCTGGAAGCTGAAACTGCATGTTGGTCTATTTGTGGGTTCATTTAGCTCTTTATTTTGTTTCCTGCTGCCCTTAATCCCACATCCCATCTGGTTCCAAGCAAAATATATGGTTTACACAGTTTCCCCCCCCCTCAACCCAATCTGTTTTGTTTACAATTTTTCTTTATTCTCCTGTCTCCCCTGCTATGAAGCGTCCTCAGACCCCACTGCTTAAGAACTCAAACACCACAACAACCTCCTCCACCCCTGCACATGTGTAGAAATCATTATGGTTAAGATCCACCTCGTGGGGGCATCCGAAGCAAGTTCAGGGATAAGGTTTCCTCAAGCAGGTAGCATTGCATGGAGCCAAGCCAAAGAGGACTGGGGGGAGAATTTAACAGAGATCATGTTTGATTGTGCTTGGTCCAGTAAGATTTCCCTGTGCTGGGAGTGTGAACGCAAGTTTCTGTTAAACCCGTCATTAATCTAGCAGCTCACACTCCACGCTGTGGCCATGTTATTGCCATTGCTTGCCAACGCTTCTGGCCGTGTGGTGTCTGTAACACTCAGGTCAGATGAATCCTGATTCAAATAGACAGCAGAATCCTAAAACAGACAGCACGCTCCTAAAACAGCAAACTAAACAAACATCCACACTCATAAAAGCTGACAATAAAAACCTGGCCAGAATTGTGTATATTTGAGCTGTTGGACAAAGTTTGGGTTTTAGCAGCTTTTAAGTTTATTTACCCTACATAAACAGCAAACATCCCCCTGCTAGTCAAGCTTCTATATCCAAATTACAACAAGGGAATATAACCATTTTTCTGAGGAACTAAACAATATGAATGGGAATCATAAGGTATTCAATTATTCTGATTCCAAATTGATTCTGCATTATTTAATTCACTAAAAAGCACTGGATCACATGGAGTCTTTCTCTCAGAAATATAATTTTAGAAACAAGCTTAAATATAACATTTGTCCCATTAAAAGATATTCCACCCAAAATGAAAATTCCATCATTAATTACTCACCCTCATGTTGTTCCAAAGCCGTAAGACCTTTTAGTTTATCTCTGGAACACAAATTAAAATATTTTTGATGAAATCCGAGCTTTCTGACCCTGCATAGACAGCAACGCAACTGACACATTTAAGGCCCAGAAAGGCAGTAAGAACTTTGCTAAAATAGTCCATGTGACATCAGTGGTTCAACTGTAATGTTATGAAGCTATGAGAACACTTTTTGTGCACAAAGAAAACAAAATAATGACTATTCAACAATTTCTTTTTGAATAAAGGTCAGAAAGCTCTCTTTGTGTTCTAAAGACTTACAAAAGTCTTACAAGTTTGGAACAACATGAGGGTGAGTAATTAATGACAGAATTTTTATTTTTGGGTGAACTATCCCTTTAATGTTTCACGAGTTCGCGCTTACATATAATAAACAGCGTAAAAGTTAAGCGTATTTGGCGTGCTGTCCGGGAGAGGGCTCCGAGCTCGGTAATCATTCCCGAGCCCGGGGCACTCCCCCTGCCCAGGGAGAGGGGTCCGAGCTCGGCATGGCCCGCACCCAATAAGCGCTCCCCCCGAGCTTAAGGTGAGGAGACGGGGAGGTGGAGGGATGCTGAAAAACTAGAGATGAATGAAGGTAAGAATGCTTGGCTATTTAAGGGGATTCGCTTGTGGTGTTTGGATAGGGAGTGTGATTGCTAATGGTGAATTGGCCGTGTTAATTATCTGTGCGAGCTCCTCCCGAAATTTGTTAATAAAACATCACTTGGTATGGTATGAGAAACACAAGTTGCAGTTACCATCTTTCCCACAATAAAACACTCCTCTGGCTGCCTGCTTGGCCTTATCTCTCTGTCCAAAAAGTGGTGACGTCATGCTTTCAGTGGATAATGGGCTCCATCAGTTCACAGTTAACATGGTAATAATCACTGTCAAATTAAACCACTCACTGGTGACTAATCACAGACACACAAAAGACTGTCGAAGGGGAATGAGGGACTTGAAGTTCACAGTTACCATTTTTTAATTTTCTTATTTTTAACTCTTCCACATTTTACTCACTGTATGCCTCAGACACTCCCTGAAATTGTCCATTGAAACCGAAACACCAAAGAGATAAAGCAAGTAACATTTGCTGGTGGGTAATGATTTATACAGAGCAGGCCTGAGGCATATGTCCATCTGCTGAGTGATTCACCACTGGCTACTCACCAAGTAAATAAATATATGGACATGCTGAAATCTTGATTTGAATTCAATTAAAATTATTTGATAATTTTACTGGTATATTATTGCCATTCCTCTAGGAAAAAAATACATTACAATGTACAAAACTATGGAAGCTCATTTCTGCTACATGAGAAAAAATAACAGATGCATTAAAAAGTCGAAATTATGACATGAGACAAATGTCAAAATTATGACTGACTTAGTCTAAATTATTACTTTAAAAGTCATAATTATAAGATAAAGTCAAAATTACGACATAAGTCATAATTATAACAAAAACTCAAAGTTATGACTTTAAAAGTCATAATTATGAGAAAGTCGAATTATGACTTGAAAAGTTAAAATTATGAGATGATAAATACATTGCGTTTTGCTTTCATTCTGTGGTATATTCTGCTTGTCTGTAAACAGTATGCTTTTTTTTTTACTAAGGCGTGTACTGAATTTGGTCCTCCAAACTGTTTTAAGCCAATTTGTTTTAAAATGTCCCACAGAGGGCTACTCTTTTTACAATTCATTAAACCTCTTTTGTGTTGTGTCAGACCAATATAAAGTCATCAATTCATATTTTTTTACTTTTAAACTCAACTTTTTATCTCATAATTGACATTTTAAGTAATAATTTAGACTTTATCTCATAATTTCAACTATATGTCCTAATTTGACTTAAATTCATAATTTTGACTTTTCATCTAATAATTCAGATTTTTTTTTATCTTGATTTTGAAGTCATAATTTCGACTTTTATTTAATTATGACTTTAAGTAATGATTTATACTTTTAACTTCAAAATTTTGATTTAGTGTCATAATTTCAACTTTTTATCTCAGAATTTTGATCTCAGAATTTGGACTTGGTATGTCAATTGCTTTTTATCTCATAATTTCAACTTTTTGTCTCAATTTTGACTTAGTATGTCATATTTCAACTTCGTATCTCATAATTATAACTTTTTAAATAATTTACTTATCTCATTATTTTGACTGTCATCATTTTGACTTAAATTCACAATTTTTACTTTCATCTCATGATTTCAACTGAGAATGACAATTTTGACTTTTTATCTAATAATGACTTTTTAAGTTATAAAACTTTTTATCTCATAATTTCGACTTAGTATGTCAATACTAATAATACAATGTCTCAATTTGCAACTTTTTCATCTCATAATTATGACTTAAGTCATCATTTATTCTAAATCATAATTTTAACTTTTAATTATGACTTAAGTATGGCATTATTTCAACTTTTTAACAATCATATTATAGCAATTACTAGTACTGAAATCCTTTAAATTTTCATTACAAATAGATTTTTAAGATGCAAGATGTGTTTGTATGAAACAAAAAGAGTGAATCAATGTTGTAATACATGAAAGTAGTGACAGTCTGATACACAGCATCACAGACACACACACACACACACACACACACATTAATAAGTTATTAAAATTAGTAGCCCCATGGAGACAAAAGGACAGGATTTTTACTTCTGGAATAAAGTAGCATATACTGCAGGGAATCATTTTGCAATTGAAGCACAGACTGAATAATAGACCGACCAACAAATGATAAGCAAGAAGCATAGAAAAAATGCATATCTGAGATACTGAGGCAGTACGGTAACTGGTAGTCTTTAGATAATATAACATGACATCTTAGACCTCTTTGAACTTTACATGTATGTGAGTGTTGAGAGATGCAGTATAAATCAGCTATGATGTATTCCAAACCTGGTGACATCAAGCTGACATTCGCAAAATGATGTTTTATTCCCCTTACAAACATCAAACATGCAACTTAAATCACATTAGCAACCTCTGGTATTTATGTGCCATGTTGCTACAACAGTCATGTGGACCTCAGCGCCAATGTAGCAAAACGCCAAGCACAATACCATGCCTGAGGTTTAAACCTGACTAATTGATAAAAATTAGACCATTGTTTTCTTTGTGTTTGCTTTTGGATAGGGTAATTTCAGTTGTCACACATACCATTTCAAACCTGATAGCAATTTGTACCTTGAGTGTTGATTTTCTGAATTGTTTCTCTCTTGACATGTCAGACAAAATGCAATAAAGCAATTTGAATGTCACTTTAAACTACAGTTGCGAGTAAATCTAAGAGTCTGGATCACGAACAGCCGCAGACTGTCACTGTATGATTTGTGCATTTCACGCAACTTTATTGATTTTATTGTTCTTGCGGTTTGGAGCGCTCCCAAAATTTCAGGAGGTTTTGTTTGGTGAGATAATCTCGGCAAAAGAGTCCATGTTAATGGATGCGCGTCACTCCCCTTGTTCCTGTGCCGACTGTAAAGTGTGTGGAGACATCATTGTCAATGATGGATTGTAATTTTATTCTTTCATGTGCTGGCTTCCTGTATATATTAGAGGGAGCCAAATATTGTCAGGATTGCCTGAGGATACAGAGTATAAAAAGTATGTGTGTGAGAGAGAGTATATAAGTACACAAGTCCTCATTTTAAAGAGCAATAAAAGTGTAAACTGTGCTGGAGAGGTAGTGCAGGGGCATACAACTCAGACGGCACAACATATTGGACAGGTTAACTACCTTCTAACTGCCATATAAACTACAGAATGGTTACAAGCATAACAAGGGATCTAGACAGTAAAGGCCAATGCAGGTTACAATAAATGGATGTCATCTTATTGCCTAGATGCTAAAACATAGGTCATTCACATATTGATAGCATCTTATATGTAAGCATTTTACATATTAACAACTTTAGAGATGTACAAACATCCTTTTAGGTTACAATAACATTAAGTACATGAAATTGATAGGTTGATTTTTTTTTTATTAAAAGATTAATTAAAAGGTTTAATGCATCACATTTATTTAACATCATTTTGACATTATAATGGTTTCATTTTGTTCTGTGTAATTTCTGGTGCCATATCCAATAGATTTCATCTTTTTATTTATCCCTGAGCCTGAACTTTAAATTGTTAAAATGAATGAAAACCATCTAATCAATACTTAATGACTGTAACAAGACAAATATATTTATAATAAAAATACAAAAACTGTATAAATATTTCTAGCTTTCTAAAATTGTGTATACATGTAAAATTGATATGTTCTTTTTTTTAAATGCTATATTTTAAATTGAATAAAAAAATAAAACTACTGATTTAAAGATGACTGTGTATATAGTAACAACATACACTACCAGTCAAATCCTTCAGAAGTCATTCTAATATTCTGATTTGCTGTTCAAAAATCATTTTTATTATTATTACTATTATTATTATTGTATATTATTTATTATTATTGTATATCATTTTTTATCATTATTATTATTATTATTATTATTATTATTATTATTAGTATAATTTTTCAGGTTCCTTTGATGAATAGAGAGTTCAGAAGAACAGTATTTATCTGAAATATAAATAAAGTTATTTTAAGGAAATTAAAGTATCCTTGCTAAATAAAAGTATTAATTTTTGTAATTTCTTTCCCCAAAAAACTACAAATATATGGACTCCAAGCTTTTAAATAATATAGTGTATAATGTTACAAAAGCTTTATTTCATTTAAGTGCTCATCTCTGGATCTTTCTATTCATCAAAGAATCCTGAAAAAATATACACAACTGTTTTAAATATTGATAATAATAATAATAATTAGAATAAATGTTTAGTGAACTGCAAATCAGCATATTAGAATGATTTCTGAATGATCATGTGACACTGAAGACTGGAGTAATGATGCTGAAAATGTAGCTTTGATCACAGGAATAAATTACATTTTTTAATATATTAAAATAGAAAACGGTTACTTTAAATAGTAAAAATATTTAAAAATTTTACTGTTTTTGCTGTACTTTAGATCAAACAAATGCAGGCTTGGCGAGCAGAAGGGACTTCTTACTCTTAAAAATCTTACTATTCAAAAACTTTTGACTGGTAGTGCATTTTACAAGTATAGTAAATAATAGTATTTCTTTTCTCTTTTTTTGTATAAATTTTATACTAAATACTACTTTTTTTCTCTTAAAACCAAATACAACATAAAACAAAGGCAACCTGAGTAAACACATACAGTTTTCATTTACTTTATTTTAGACTATTTTATTTCTGTTTCAAATCAGGACTTTTTGTATCATACATCATCTACGCCTCTGCACATGCGCAGAACTTTCTGATTTCAGTTTTTGATCTGATGAAGTGTTTACATGTCTTATCAAACAGGTTAGAAAAGGTTTGATCCACCTCTTACAATCCAAATAAAATTTAAATCAGATTTGGCCAGTACATTCCAACTGACAAACGGATTATTAGTGTAAACGCAGTTGTGTTTGAGCTTCAACTTACAGACTGGAGACCAGAGATTTTCTGGTAAAGAGCAGAATTCATGTTTCCCTCAATTACTGCTAGTTGCCCAGGCCCTGAAGCAGTGAAGCATCTCCACACCAGCAGTCCACACCAAACTTTCAACTCTAAAAGAATCAAGGTAAAAAAAAATTAGGATCATCTAGGTGCGTTTTGGTAAAACACCACTACATACACAGGGATAAGGAATATATATACATACATATACATTACTAAAGTGTTACACAGTCCAACAGAAAACATTTCAATATGCTTATTTATTATGAATGTAGAAAATAGTTGTACTGCTTAATATTGCCAACACAGGAATAAATAAAAGTACATTAAAGTATATTAAAATGGAAAACTGTTATTTTAAACTGTAACAATATTTCACAATATTACTGTTTTTACTGTATTTTTGATCAAAGAAATAAATAAATGCCTTGATAAGCATAAGAGACGACAACATAAAAAAAAAAAAACAATAAAAATCTTATGTATTATGCTCTAATGGAATTAATGGACTCAAAAGACTGCTGATGTCAAGTGTTGTTTACATTTAAATGAGCATCAACATTCTGTCAGTACAGCAGCTCTAGTTGATATTTAAAATCACAACAACTGTCTCTGAAGCCTTGAAGCCTGATCACACGTGCTACAAGCTCTTCACGACTACAATTTGGTGAGTTTCAGTGATTTGTCTAGTCTGTGAACTTATTCTTGATTCCTCAGCATGGAGCAGCATCGCCTGAGAAGAACCAGGGCTCTTTCCACACACCTGAGAGGATTCTTGGTGGAGGGCATCTCTTCCATTCAAGACCCCTGTGAGCTTTCACAGCTGGCAGCTGTAATCAGGTTAGACCACTCTTACAGCTGCATCTCTGCCAAAACTCCAAGACCCAGAGGTGTGGGAAAGCGCTACCTGAAGAACGCTGCTGTTCTTCCTGACATCTGTCCAGCAGCCTCGGTGTCTTCAGTGGCACCTCTGTGTCAGCAGGAAGAGCCTGTCTCCATTCACGGCTGCAGCGTGCAGGGCTTCCTGGACATTTACCGCTCTGTGGCAGAGCCAATGATGAAAACACACTGCGGTCGGCGCCGTCCCTACAGCCTTGAGCTGGGACTGAAGATCAAGCAGCGCCTTTGGGAGACGCTCAACTGCCCTGCACTTGTAGAGACAGAGCAGCCTGATGGACATGTCCTCATCACTGAGAGCTTCTCCACAACCAGCAGAAGCTTCGCTCCACGAATCCACGTGGACATCAGTGAAGAGCCCCTGCCTGAGGAACCACGCAGAAAGAAGCCCAGACACTGAGTCATCATATGGAGCTTCACACAGCAAGACCTACTGTATGTAAATACTGTATATATTGTATTGGTTATAGAGTAAGTTTTATTTTGTAGAGTAAGTTTTTAGTACATTCCTGTGTGGTTGTTAGGATGTTTTTGGTGATTGTCAAAGCGTTGATATGCGGTTCCTAGGTTGTTTTAGGTTGATTTTAGTGCGTTGTTACGTCTTTGTCAGGATGTTTTTGGCGGTTTCCTGTATGTTGACATGCGTTGCGTTGGTTTCTGAGCGGTCGTGTTGTGTTGCTTCGCGTTTGCTGGACTCTTCTGAGCGGTTTTCCTTGCATTGCTTCGTGGTTGTTAGGATGTTTGCAGTGGTTGGTTGACATGCGGTTGGTTTTAAACAGTTGGGTTAGGGTAGGTTAGGGTCCCTCACACGGTTTGCAGCTTGACGTGCTGTGAGGGCTTGTGTGCATCAGTGATGCTGAGAGCTACGCCACTGGTACTTCACAACTACTGGTAGGGTCACCCATAGTGGACAGGTCTCAGCTGAGATGCCAGACGAAAACAAACCACCTGATTCTGGACAGCCTGTGGTTCCTGGCAGAAGATCACAGTCTTGTATATACAGGTAAGTTGGGTATAAATATAGTATATAATAGTTGTAATTTGAAGTTAGTAATTCATTATGCTGTAAAATTTACGATTATGAAATCTGTTAAGTTTTGGTTTCAATTTATAATCAGTCGATTAAAATATTTTATCACAAATAATTGCATGATTTTTTAGAATTAAACCAAAACTAATCACAGATATTGAAAGTACTGAATATATATATATATTCAGTACTTTCAATATCTGTATATATCTATATATAACAGAAACTATAATAACCATGTGTTGTTGTGGATTGCCAGAGTGTTGTTACGTTGCTACATAAGTGAGAACTTATGTAAATATATATTTTAATCAATTAATATTTTAAAATATATATTTTAAAAATATATATTTTAATCAAGTTGTCATTTTTCTGAGTTTTATTTCTAATGACCGATTATGTTTTTAATCTGTAGAAAAAAGAATATATATCAATCTATTTGATCTTAAACCAACCCACAAGAAGATAGTTTGAAAGTTGCAAAGGCAACTCCGGGAACAGTTTTGGACAGAATTCAGAGGCAGCAGAACGTGACGCCATTGCTAGGTTACCTGACGGTTAAGTTGTAGACTTTGGAGAAAAACGATCTTATACAGTTATGTATAAATGCTTTAAAAATACATAAAGACCTCGATGTCATGACCCACCGAAGGTCTGTGCATTGAAGAAGACGACTGAGAATGGCAGCTACTTTTTGCTTAAAAAAAAAATAAAAGCACTAATGCAAGTAATATTGCAGAACAGGTCATTGTTATTAGTGGCTGTTTCGTTATTATTGGTAGTATATTGTAAATATTATTCTTATTTACTACTCATTTGAACCCTTTTAACATTTTTTTTATTAAATACTATTATTACAAACAATATTATTTATTATGCCTTTTACACTATTACGATTCATAAAGTATATCATGGTCAAGATCTCGTCTATTATATAAAGTAACAAGTCTAATTTCACCAGAATATCTTTATTTATAGCCTATATGACGCACACGCATAGGACTGTGAGAAATCGAAGGCAGCGAAGGATACATCCATACTGCCTTCAAAATTCGATCTGAAGAAGGTACATCCGGAGACAGGAAGTGAAGCAGAATTTGAATTCGGACGTGCCTTGACGCCTTCCTGCCTTGGAATTCTGCCTCCGAAGGCAGCATTTTAGAGCTTTCAGACGCAGCCAAAGTTACACAGGATTGGAACGACATGAGGCTAATTAAATGATGACCGAATTTTCATTGCTGACTGAACTGTCCCTTTAATGTCCATCAGCCTCCTTTCAGTGAGGAAAATATCTAACAGCAGAGTGTAGAGCATCACTTATCTGTCATTGTTGATGTCAACAGGTGCAACAAAATGACTGAAGAAAACAGCCATCTAGACAAACAGAGAAAAACATCACTCGACTGTATATAAATATTTATGCACTTTTGAATGCATGTTTACACATTTATATGCACAACACACAATTAGTTTAATAATGATATCATATGGATATTATTATTTCAATATCGTAAATATGACAATTATTACGTTTTAAAACTGTAATCATTAATTTAATAATTAGAATTGTAAACGTTTGTTAAAACAGTCTGTAGGTGTCAGCCTTAAGTAGCCAGTAATCACATGAGCTCGATCATAAAAAAAAACCTAAGATCATGAAATAATGACCTTATTCTGATAATAATCCAGTATATTTATTTATTTACTTTTTAGAAATTAGTGAATATATAGACCATATAGACATATATATATACAATTGGGAGAGTGTTGTAATCTAAATAAGGTTTATCCAAAAAACTGATTTTGTTGCCATGTTTTTGAATAAAGTCTCAAAAGGGGTGAGGAAGTCACTAAACACTTATCACAAAATTGGGAACATTGATATTGACTACAACATAATGAGTTATTAAAAACTGGTTGGTCCTCCCGTTTTTGCATGTGTTCATAATTTATTTGTATGACAGCATGGCCAAATCATGAGCACACAATTTGGCATGTTTCATTCCATTATTATCAGAAATAAAACAAATGACTCCAAGCAAATATGCAATATGCTTACCATTTTTTTTTCTTTTGGCCACTATGGCAGTTCATTGACTTTCCAACTGACAGTCAAACCATGCTGCAAAAAACGAGCCACTTGAAGATTGCGGGCTTTCTTGGAGTTATTGGAGCTGTTGATGGAACTCATGTTCACATCATTGCTCAACTGTAAATAAGGAGACATACCAATAGAAAAGGATTTCAGAGCATCAGTAACAATTTGTGATAATGTTGCACAATGCAAAGCATTTAAAAATACACTGAAATATTAAATAGTGTTTTAAAAAAATGATTTTATTAAAGTTACATCAAATGATTGGTGTTGTGCTGCTGTGACTTTGCATGAGCAGGCTCATTATAGGGTGTTTCAGCCATGATTATTCTATTCTGTTAATAAAAAGGCTGTTTATATGCATATCATATTTATGAGAAGCACACATGTAAAAGGCTGACAATCAGCTGAACATATACTTGTTTAATTAGTGACACTTAGCCTGCATTTTAAAATCTTTTTTTTTTACATGTATTTGAATATGGCAACATAATACCGCGCTCTACAATATTTCTGTGAACAAATCTCTGACAGAGACTCCTCCTCTATCAGCCAATCACTGTGTGCATAGTTAGTAAGCATGTGACATCTTCCATAGCAACAAGGTCAACCCAGCCCTTACTCTTAGCTTAAGACTTCTCTCTACTCCTTAGAAAAAGTTTGTCTCATCAGGGCCCGTATTAACAAACATTTTATCTTACCACTGAGTTCTCCTAAATAGCAGTAAGCGTTCTCTCTCAAAACCTATTCACAAAGCTGCTGAGACAAACTTTTACCAAGGAATAAAGAGAAGTCTTAAAGGCACAATATGTAAGATTTTTGTAATAAAATGTCCAAAAACCACTTGCAGAGTGTTATATATTTCATGCAGTTGTGTACTTACGTTATCTCAAAAGTTCTCAAGGATTTGTAAATCCAGAGAAATTCCAGTTTTAAATAATGACTCGTCCCTGGTCATTGTCGCCTATCAATGACGCAACATCCACGCTATCCTCAGTTTCCGCTTATGAATACTATGGCAACAGGAACAAGTATACTACATAGAAACTTCCTATAGGCGCGTTATTTGAGCAGACTCTGTTTTTCCAGTGAGCATGAGTAACGGTACATGAGCGGAACGCACATTCATAGAGCGGAATATTATTTATTTAGGCCTATCCATAGAAATATTGTAGGCAGCCTTTTAATTAACAGAGTAGAATAATCATGGTTGATAATAGGGCTGGGCACTATGGCAAAAAATTAAAATCCCGATTGTAAACATGGACGCGTTTGGCTGTTGCACTCGGGTTTTTTGCAGGGTCTCATGCATGAAACGGCATTAAATGCGGCACTTAAGTTAAAAGATGTTCACTCCCATCTCCTTTTATGTTTTTGCTATTCCATTGCCAAAAGCGCATTCTGTGTGAACCGTTTCGCGTCCGGACACTTCTTGATATGAGCTCGTCACATTTGAGCGGTAAATCACATGCGCTGACATGCGGTTGGATCGTTCTTTTCCTTTTACGGTTATCATTGGCATATTGTCGAAGTGTCTAATTCTAACGTTTTGTAATATTTCTATTCCAGATCACGATGTTGTGAGGCAGATAGCCGGCAACAGCCATTTTAGGATAGTTTGTGGCTTGGTCTTAGTGCCTTAAGGAGTCCTCGTCACTACTCCTACATTTCACAGACTTAGAAGCTACTTTTAGTGCTGAAACGCTTTGTGAAATACTCTTAGAACAAAAATGTAGGACTCCTAAATTTAGGACTGACACGCCTATTATTTTTAGGATTTTCTCCTAAATCGGTGAGTTATGGGCTACTTTTAGCCTTAAGATGTTTTGTGAATACAGGCCTAGTTATATTAATAGGTTTTAAGGGAAAACTTTTAGCTAAAAAAAATTACTGCTATTTAGGAGAACTCTTAGCGGTAAGATCAAATGTTTTGTGAATACGGCCCTGCTCTTGACATATTTTACGCGATTTTGAAGCGTTGCGCATTATAACCAATGGACCCTTTTCACAAGCCTGTGATGACGCGTTTCAACGGTCATCATCATCATCATAAATCCTTTAAAGGGGTCATCGGATGCTAAGTTCACTTTTTCATGTTGTTTGAACATTAATGTGTGTTGGCAGTGTATGTACAAATCTACCCTATAATGATAAAAATCCATGCAGTGGTTTTTAATTAATCTGTAAAAATAATATCCCCTTTTTGAAATCGAGCTGTTCACAGATGCCTGTCGGTGTGCCGTCACACCCACAGAGGCCGCTCCCACGATAGTTGATTGACATGAACCCTTACCTCAGACCAGCTGTCACAGTCCAGTAACTTTCCATGTTTTGATGCCAGAGCAGAGATGTAAGTTAGACAAGAATATCTCCGATTAAGCGATTGAGGTGTTGTGTTGCTGGATGTAATAATGAACATAGTGGTCGTCATTTACTCCCGACATCTGAGCCGCTGAAGATGCAGTGGATTACATTTGTTTGTGAAGGGAATGCACCTCCCGATCTACATATATCCGTCTATCTTCGCGCGAATCATTCATGATCCAGCTTCACTTACAGCAGAGGTGAGTATAAGCGTTTTTTATGAATCTTTGCGATCGCCTTTCCTTATAACGTGGTAGTTACAAAGTTTAGCGGCTAAATGCGGCTAATGTAAAAAGACAGTCTTTCCACAGAGAGAAGAGAGGGGCGGGGTGAGCAGAGCTCATTTGCATTTAAAGGAACAACCCCTTAGAATGAGATGATTTTAGCTGAGCTCATTTTGACAAGGTAAAAAGGGTGTTGTTTTACAAAACCATTGAGAATTTTGAATCAAAGTATATTAGAGACTTTTCATTAAGACCCCAAAGAATCATATCAACTTTTTCATATTTTGATTTTTAAAAATATGTATGTACATTTATAACACTATACTTTGCGTTATATAACCTTTTCATCAAGTTACAAAAAAACTAGTTAACGCTATGCGAGGGTGTGTCTAATGCCGGGTCTATGGGAGGGACGGTAAATTTGACATTGTTCTCTCTTCTGACTGCCGATATCAGTCTAGCTCATTTTTATCTTTGATTGAAAATCGTGAAAACACTATTGTGTAGTTTTTCTTTTGCTCGGATTTTACCCAACTATTACGACTTCCGCTATGAGAAACCCGGAAATGTGAGAAAGGTCTATCTCATACGATTTTGTTGAGTTTATGAATGCAATAGCCAATCAGAGTCGTTCGGATTAGTCATCGCTGAAACGCCACGGGCTCTGCTAAATCCCTCATCATAAACACCAAAATGCCATGTACGATGTAAATAGAAATTCATTTCACAGTGCAGACAGCTTCATTGATTATGATGGTAGTTTTTGAGAGTGCTTAACCTCGCACTAGACTGACAATGATAATGTTCTTCCATTATGTAAATGTTTTTTGCTCCCTTTCTGTATATATTCTCATAACCGTGCAAATAAAAGCATTATAATCCGTAATTTACAATGTTTTTATTATACTGTGATCATGGTTAATTTAAATTCAGTCAAATAAAATGATTTTAATACACCCACATCTAATACTTGCCTAAAAAGACGGATTTATGATGAGGTGCGTAGGTAATTGACAACACTAAAATTGGATAGTTGGTTTCGGTGATTGGCAACCCGCCAAAATAAAATCTTGCTGATTTTAGTTTTGAAAATGATAAATGTTTATATAAAAAATAAAAACGCAAATAAATAAATAGAAAATGTAAATACTAGCATTGTATTTTTACGTGTACTATAAAATAATTGTATTTTTATTTAATACTTTATTTAATTTTAAAATGTAGTATATTTTAAATTAAATCGTTATTTTTTTTTATTTTTTTTTTAAATAAACCAACTGAATAAGATGCAATAATACTATTATTGGTATTATTAATAATTATTTATTTTTTTAGCTAATGGGTCACACTATGTTCAGTGTGAGCACTAAACCAAATCTCCAGGTGCTCTCATGAGAACCATATTAAAAAACGTATGCGCACACCTGGTTTTAACGTAGATAATAATGTAAGAAGTCTCTCACACTTATACGATTAAAAATAACTTGTAGTGAAGTACAACGAGGGAACATGTATGTTAAAATTGTGGACAGGCAGTTTTTTTTTGTGTAACATTATGTATATCAAGTCAACTCACCTTTATTTAATCAGTGTTTTATACAATAAAGATCGTTTCAAAATAGCTTTGCAGTATTAAACAGGAAAGTAACAAAATCAGTGTCCCAAATTCGGCTGTAAAGCAGCTCTAATGAGACAATAGTGTTATTATTCAGGTCAGTTCAGTGTGGATGCCGTTCAGTTCAATAACAGTGTGAAGCACATCAATATAATATGAAACAAGTTTAGTTCAGCTATAGGCAGATCTTTCAGGTATAAGCAGATCTACTAAAGACAGTGTTGTTAGGATTAGGGGTGGGGTTAGGATTAGGCAATCAGGTAGCGATTTCAACGAGAGGGGGTAATAATTTGGCGGGGGTCGAAAATGGGCACAACACCGGGACATTTTAAAACGCTTTAACGTGGCTTAATACATTAAAACAGGGTTTTTAAAAGACCAATATCAATGAACACATTAATTAATAAATCGTACGTTGTAAACACAAGCAGATGCAGCGTCGCGTTTAACTGCACATACAATGTTTTCCTCCTAAGGAATAGGGTTAACATGGCTTAATGCGTTAAGACAGTGTTTTTAAAATGCCAAACTCAGTGAACACATTAATTAATAAATCATACATACTGTACAGTATAGTATGATTTATTAATAACATGTTCACCGAGTTTGGTCTTTTAAAACACTGTCTTAACGCATTAAGCCATGTTAAGCCTATTCCTTATAGGAGGAAAACGCTTTATGCGTAATTAAACGCGACGCATCTGCTTGTGTGTACATCGTAAGCTGTATTATTAATGTGTTCATTGATATTGGTCTTTTAAAAAAAATGTTTTAATATATTAAAGACAGTGTTTTAAACGACCAACCTCGGTAAACACATTAATAAATCATACTGTACAGTATAGTATGATTTATTAATAATGTGTTTACTGAGTTTGGTTCTTTAAAAACAGAGCTGAATGCATTATGCCACGTTAGATGTTTTAAAATGTTTTCAGATGCCACAGTCTAGTCTTTCTCCGGCATCTCCACGTGGCAGTGGCATCCATTTTATGATGAAAGAAAAATCAAATCAAAGTGAGCAGTCAAATGGCATTACGGACTAAAAAGGTACTATATAAATCTTGCCAGAACCTACAATGTGTGTCTGCATTCTTTTTTCCGTCTGTCCATGTCTCGTTTCTTTTTGTCCTTGGTGTCTGCACTTACAAAATGAAGACAGATTAAAAACATAATTATTTACATTATACAAGTATTTAATTTGTGTCTGCGTCATTTACAATGATGGAAAAAGGACAACAAAAGGATAAACATTTAATTAAAACATGAACAATAATATGTGTGTCCATATGTAACAGAAAAGATTCATTCAGTCTCAAAGATTCGTTTAGAAACAAAGATTCGTTCAGTAGACTCACAACCAATGAAATGCTCCTTCACAGGCCGCACTTCAGTGCTACCAGCTTGTGCTAAAATCAGTCTGTGGAGGCAAAAAAAAGGCCATCAAAGCAGCTGAACACTTAAAAAAAAACAACAAGACTTCCATGAATATAAGATATGAGTCAGTTAAAGAATTATTCTTTTAATTAAAGGATTCATTCAACACACAAATTCATTCATTAACAACCAAAACAGTTCCAAATAGCTATGTTAGGCTAAACAGACACCACTACATACATACGCAGATGAAGAATATAAATATAACTGTAAATGAAGATGATAATTGTCACAGAAAGTATCTAGAACATGCAACATAGAGCTCCTGCTGCTCTAATAGCCTTATTGCTGATGTCAAGTGTTGTTTACATTTAAATGAGCATAAACATTCTATGTCAGTACAGCAGCTCCAGTTGATATTTGAAATCATCACAACTGTCTCTAAAACCTTGAAGCCTGATCACACGTGCTACAAGCTCTTCACGACTCAGTTTGGTGAGTTTCAGTAATTTGTCTAGTCTGTGAACTTATTCTTGATTCCTCAGCATGGAGCAGCATCGCCCGAGAAGAACCAGGGCTCTTTCCACACACCTGAGAGGATTCTTGGTGGAGTGTGTCTCTTCCATTCAAGACCCCTGTGAGCTTTCACAGCTGGCAGCTGTAATCAGGTTAGACCACTCTTACAGCTGCATCTCTGCCAAAACTCCAAGACCCAGAGGTTTGGAAGAACGGTACCTGAAGAATGCTGCTGTTCTTCCTGACATCTGTCCAGCAGCCTCGGTGTCTTCAGTGGCACCTCTGTGTCACCAGGAAGAGCCTGTCTCCATCCACGGCTGCAGCGTGCAGGGCTTCCTGGACATTTACCGCTCTGTGGCAGAGCCAATGATGAAAACACACTGCGGTCGGCGCCGTCCCTACAGCCTTGAGCTGGGACTGAAGATCAAGCAGCGCCTTTGGGAGACGCTCAACTGCCCTGCACTGGTGGAGACAGAGCAGCCTGATGGACGCGTCCTCATCACTGAGAGCTTCTCCACAACCAGCAGAAGCTTCGCTCCACGAATCCATGTGGACATCAGTGAAGAGCCCCTGCCTGAGGAACCACGCAGAAAGAAGCCCAGACACTGAGTCATCATATGGAGCTTCACACAGCCAGACCTACTGTATGTAAATACTGTATATATTGTATATAGTTATAGAGTACGTTTTATTTTGTAGTGGAAGTTTTTAGCACATTACTGTGTGGTTGTTAGGATGTTTTTGGTGATTGAGGTTGTTCTTGCAGTTCCTAGGTTGTTTTAAGTTGATTTCAGTGCCTTGTCACATATTTATCAGGGTGTTCTTGGCAGTTTGCTGTATCTTGACATGTGTTGCATTGGTTTCTGAGCGGTCGTGTCGTGTTGCTTCGCGGTTGCATGGTTGTTAGGATGTTTGCAGTGGTTGGTTGACATGCGGTTGGTTTTAAACAGTTGGGTTAGGATAGATTAGGGTCCCTCACACGGTTTGCAGCTTGACGTGCTGTGAGGGCTTGTGTGCATCAGTGATGCTGAGAGCTACGCCACTGGTACTTCACAACTACTGGTAGGGTCACCCATAGTGGACAGGTCTCAGCTGAGATGCCAGACGAAGACAAACCACCTGATTCTGGACAGCCTGTGGTTCCTGGCAGAAGATCACAGTCTTGTATATACAGGTAAGTTGGGTATAAGTACAGTATATAATAGTTGACTATTGAAATTAGCAATTAATTTTGCTGTGAAATTGATGATTATAAAATCTGTGGTTTAAATTTTTAATCAGTCATATATTTAATTACAAATCAACAGTTAAATCAACATTAATCACAGATTTTGAAAGTACTGAAATATCTATTTGTTGATTTGCTGATCTTGTCAGTTAATACATTTAACTCAAAAGTCAAGAATGAGTTTTTTTTTTTTTTCAAAAGTTTGTAGAATCTGCAAAATGTTAATTATTTTACCAAAATAAGAAGGACCATACAAAATGCATGTTCTTTTTTATTTAGTACTGACCTGAATAAGATATTTCACATAAAATGATGTTTACATATAGTCCACAAGAGGAAGTAATAGTTAGATTTATAAATTTTAGTGATAGTTAAAGTGTTAAGAAAAACCCTTCAGGTCCAACAAATTCTTTGGTTTTTCAGCAATTCTGTGTATTTGAACACTTTCCAACAATGACTGTATGATTTTAAGATCCATCTTTTCACACTGAGGACAACTGAGGGACTCATATGCAACTATGACAGAAGGTTCAAACGCTCCCTGATGCTCCAGAAGGAAACACAACGCGTTAATTTGAAGAGTTATGAGAAACATGTAAGTATCTTCTGTTGCTTCTGAAGGGCAGTACTAAATGGAAAAAATATGAAATTTAGGCAAAATAAGAAAAAGTACACATCTTTTAAAAGTTTACACCCCTGGCTTTTAATGCATTGTTTTTTCTTCTGAAGCATCAGTGAGCGTTTGAACCTTCTGTAATAGTTGCATTTTTAGTCCCTCAGTTGTCCTCCGTGTGAAAAGATGGACAGTATTAAGAATCAAGCATATGTAAACTTTTGAATGAGGTCATTTTTATAAATTGACTATTATTTTATCTTGTGGACTATATGTAAATGTCTTCTGTGAAATGTCTTATTCAGGTCAGTACTAAATAAAAAATAACATGCATTTTGTATGATCCCTCTTATTTTGACCTCTACTGTATTTCATTATATTTATATTTTATATTTAAATATTTAAATGTCATATTTAAATGAAAAACTTTTAATTAGTCACAATTCTTATTTTTCCTCTTGTCATGTGTGCTTGCTTTCAGAAGAAAGTTCTCCCATAGTTAATTTTCTGTGAAGTGTTGAACAGAACAATGAACCAAACTAACCAACTAAGAGGTGAATCACAAGTGCACATTTTAATTTAATACAAAAAGAATTTTAAACAATTTGACAAAAAAGACAAATGTAAGGACTATATACTTAAGGGAAAGGGAAACTACAATCCCATGAAGCACTGCAAATTACATAGGTTTTTATTTAAAATTAAAGAGGATAATATACTGCTTTTAGTATGTTTAATATGTTGATACACCATATGTTGTTTTCTAATGACAGTCTGGGTGTTTCTGACCTCTGAGGGGTGGAGTTCAGTTCACTCTAGACCCACATTAACAGTTCATTTGTCTGCAAATTCATACATCACCCAGAATTCCCCTGGTCCTCAGCACGGCACCACTGGCGTCTGTCAACCCAATCCAAGTTAAGTAGAAACTGCTGTCAGCTCCCATACACTGCCACACTGTATTATTCCCTGCAAGAGTATCCTGTGGGGAACATTTTGTGTTTAATATCACAGTTCAGCCTTTTAATTTCAGTGGGGATAACTTAATTAAATATAAGGCGAGTGTAACAAGCCCTGTTCCCATTAGTTTCCAGACAAATCTCCCAGAACTTGAAGGAGAAAAACTACTATCATATCTTGATGTAATTTCACACTCTACAAACACCACTATATTCAGAAGTTTAAACACTGTTTAAGTCTGTGAATAAAGTCAGAGCTAACTTTATAAGCATAAATACTGATTCAAATCCACAGAGCTGATCATCCTGTAAAAATGTTAATTAGATATCATATTGTTACATACAATCTGAACAAATGAGACTGTGTTCTATTAAACATTTCCATAAATTAATAAATAAATTGTCACATTCTAAGTAAATTGGCTGTGTTATGTTCTTCATAATGAAAATGAATAATGAATGTTTATAGTTTTATTTTTCTCCATTTTAATCTGCAATTTACAATCCCCAAATTACTACACTAAGCAGAAATTGTACCAGTCACATTCTGTGCTCAGTGAAAGCTTGTAGGGCTGGGAGTCGATTCCAAAAAGAATCGATTCCTCGATTCCGAGGCGTTGGGAATCGAGAGTCGATTCCAAAGTTTGGAATCGATCCCATCAAGGGGAATCGACTCTCCATAGCCGTTTTCAGTTCAACAAAGTTTATTTATTAATGATGTTTGAGGATGCAGCTTTGCTCGCTGATAGTGATTAGAAGTCTGATTCGTTTCCACGAAAAGGTTCTTTCGGATAGATCGTTTTAATGAACCAGTTCAAAAACGATTAAAAATTTATCTTACGGTGAAACGTACTTATATTGTCCACAGTTTTGAGTTCTGAACGACAGAATAGATCATGACATGATCGAGGGTCTTCATTCTATTTCCATCTTTAAAAAAATGTTCGTTCTATCAGCCAATTATGATTCTGAAAGAAAACGCCGAGAGCACAGATCAGTGGCCGAGAGCACATCTGATTGACAGATAAACTGGTTATTTTGTTTCAGTGTACAGTTTGTTAATTTTGCGCAAAGCATACCATTGAAGTACACATCATTCAGCTGAACTGTGCCTTGTTCCATTCATGCAATAAACGCATGACCACTGCTGCATTGTGGGATATGACTATTTTCATATTTATATTCGTGCAATGCAGACAAAATTACAATTTAAATACAGAAATGTATCATAATTTAATTATGATTAGGCTACTTTCTATGACCTATATCCTACAGTCATGGCGAAATTAGGTTCCTCCACTCTATAAAAAACAAGAATCGAAAAGAATCTAAAACAACAGTGAGGAATCGATTCTTGGAATCGAATCTCATCCATTCCAGACCCAGGAATCGGAATCGGACGATTCCAAAATTTTCGGAATCGAACAGCCCTAAAAGCTTGTCAGGACAGACCATCCACCTTTTTTCAACGCGGAAGTAAGTCTATACGGGTGAGACTTCCGGTTCATTATCCGAAATAATGAGAAAATAACAACATGCAGTAAATGGTAAAACTGTTTGGACTACAAACTAGTGTGTTCATAATTAAGATAATACTTTAAAATAATATGGCAAGACATACCGATTTGCAATATCAAGCAGCAAAACGAGCTATTTTGTACAGCTGAAATAGCTGGATGCAGATGAGACCTGAAGCCTGACCCATAAAATGTACAAATGGGTACTCTTATTTACTCTTATGGGAAACAAAGGTAAATAGGCTTATTTGCTTGATGAATATATAAGGCAAACATTTGATTCTGGCTTATGGCTTTTTTTGCTGTCAGAAAAGGTGAGAAGGGCACAATCCCTGCCTGTGACAGGTCACATTCAAAAATGAAAACAGCCCAAATCCCCAAACAAAAATATAATACCTGTAATCCTCTGATGACGTCTGTCTGATTCAGATCATAATCACTCAAAAGAGAAGTGAAGGGAAAGACGTGCTACAGATCCAGATTAAACAGACTGTATGGTATAAAAAGAATATCTCATTGAAATCTGTATATCCTGCCATCTGCTGGACATCCAGAGTTACAGACTTATGAATTGTTCTTTCTTACCTTTTATTAATTCAGTCTATAATATACATTTTAAAAAAAAATGCTAGACAGAGCTGGGTAGTAATTGATTACATGTAATCTGAATTACATAATTATATTAAGAAAATTAAGTACTTGTAATCAGATTAAATTACATTTTAGAATACTGTAATCAGACTACAGTTACATTTTTATGGATTACATGATTACATGTAATGTGTTTTTATAAGTTCCAGTTTTGTGGACATTCACACAAAGTCAAGTGGCACTTTTAATATTGCATCAACTACTGATGAACACATTTATTTGTAATTGAATTGTGACTCAAAAAATGGAATGTTTTCTTTTTCTGCACTTTAATATCTCTGTGGTGCATGATTATCGTATTTAAATCAGTGTGATAAACGAGTTACGTCAAAAGTAATCTAAAAGTAGTCTGATTATATTACCTAAAATGCATAATGTAATGGATTACGTTACTAAGTACAATTTTTGTCATGTAATTTGGAAATAGTAACGGATTACAATTTATAAGTAATCTACCCAGCTCTGATGCTAGATAATCTGATCCTTTTAAACATACACTTTTATTGTCTTATTAAAAATGTGAATGTAGTTAAAAATGTGATTCATGCTGTAATTTTAAGCAAAATGTTATGTTAAAATTAAATGTCTTTAACCAGGGAGATTGGTTGATTGATTGATTCTTTATTTTAGTGACTTGTTCATTTATTGTATTGTATTTATTGTAGAAAACATTCATTTTAAAACATTCTATTAAATCTCTGATGTATAAATAGTAAGTTATTTATGTAGAAATTAACAACAGACTAAGCTTTTACAACACTGTAAAAAAAAAAAGCTATTGTGCTTTTACATATTACATTATGTATGAAATAGTAAAAATCTTTGAATGTATTAAGAACCTTCAAAGTATAACTCAGTTAAACGGGGACAGGATTGCAGGGT
Source organism: Labeo catla (assembly GCA_012976165.1). NCBI lineage: Eukaryota > Metazoa > Chordata > Actinopteri > Cypriniformes > Cyprinidae > Labeo > Labeo catla. Next base: position 1,891,607 of record VONZ01000016.1, read on the forward strand.
TATGATGGATAGAGTTATGCATGCATGACATGATACCGCATGTATTTTACTAATTTTAACTATGCCCTTACGCAGTTTTATGTATATGACATGCCGAGCTGCTGCTTATATAAATATTTTGGACCCCAATCACTTTAATTAAAGTCCCCCTGTAGTCTTTGATCTTTCAAAATTAAATATTTAAATGTTTTTTCTTGTGAAAATAATTTTGTCATGCCTTAAAACAGATTGAATGTAACTCTACCCCCCTTGCCTCATTTATTATACGTGGATCTATGAATATGCAATGTAGCTCCGCCCCCACGCAGTCACACCAGCCAGAGCCAAACTAAAATTAACTGAACTGTAGTAAACGCGATATAATCGCGAAACGCAAATAATGACTGGTAAAACTATGTTTTCACTAGCGGACAACTACAGTGGATATTGCATCATTTCTTAAAGTTACTTACTTGACCATGCTGTGCCCTCAAAATGCCTTGAAGGCTCGAATGAAGCCTAGATTGTGATTCCAGCAAAGAGTATCTATACTCTTTGATTCCAGTTCGCGCCCACGGCCATATGCAAGTAAAGTGCAGACGACAATGCGGGAGAGGTGCGTCTGATTCCGGGCTACTTCTACACTGTTACCGCGGGTTATTTTTCAAGTTAGCAGTTAGCGCCTAGCGGTTGTGCTCTGTTTAATGCTCTGTATGCTCTATTAAATGCTCTATTTAATATCTGGTTTTGTGCTGATAATCCTATTCGTATATTTTGCATTCTAATGATATCTATCGTTTGACGTGATTGGTTACTGAAGTTTGTGACGTAGCAAAAAAAGGGCTGTTTCAAACCATATTTCTGGGACAGCCAGTTTTAAGGAGAAAATACACAACATAATAAACATTAAAAAAAATTGATTTTCACTACAGGGGGACTTTAAATGAACAAAATATAATAGTTCGTCATACATGTTTGTAAGGACATATGAGTAAATGACAGAATTTACATTTTTGGATGACCTATTGCTTTAAACAGTTAAGTCCAGCCCAAAATGTCCCGTTTACTTCCTTAAAACAGATTCTCTTCTGCTTTAATGGTAAACACAGATTGTAGAAGACACATGTCTTATGATTTTATGTCGTAAAAGACTGTCAGGGACTTTTTTTTTCATTATTTTTTATTATTATTTCATTATTATTTCATTATTAGATCATTATAAGAATATGAAAAGTTCTTGCTTGCTATAGAAATACATTTATTTAGATTACATTTATTTGTATGCATTCAAAGATGGACAGTGATAAATGCATGAACAGAATCCAATGCATTTTTTGGATCAATCACTCAAGATGTTGTGAATAATCATATCTTACAGCAGATACACTTTTGAACTCCCTGGGGTAGCATTATATAAAGCCTTTTAAAAAATATTTTGTAGCTGATGTAAATTATCCCTCAATTAATCAATTTCGATGTTTGATTTTAATCTGGGTCTTGAAGGAAAAGCAGATGAAAAGCACTGATGTACAGGATGTAAGTGACATGCACAGCTGCTGCTGCTATCTAAAGGAACTTACCGAGACAGTCAGGCAGAATTGAAAAGCCTGCTAGGGGCACAATGGTGAGAGTTTAAAGGGATAGTTCACATGGAATATTTTAACAATGTCCTTATTACCTTTCTGTGCCTGGGAATGTTTTAGTTGCATTGCTGTCTATGCAAGGTCAGAAAGCTCTTGGATTTCATCAAAAATATCTTAATTTGTGTTCCAAAGATGAATGACAGTCTTACAGGTTTGGAACAACATGAGGTAAGTAATCAATGACAGACTTTTTGGGTGAAACATCCCTTTAAGAGTTCAAATGGGTCCTGTTATGTCAAAAACACACGTGTGTCAGTATATTAGATCTGTAAAAGGGACATGGCAACAGCACACTACTAGCTACTAACACATCTCAACTATGCCTCGTCCCCTTATACTTTTTTTTACTGATGCCTTGAGGGGGATTTATATAAATGTGGAATACTGTGATGTGTACGTTCATGATTTTAGGGAGTTCAGAAACAGTGCTTATACCGGGAATAATTCCCTTTAGAGTGGAATTTGTGTATTGTAACTTTGCAGATCATTTGTGATGCACAAACAGCAACATTTTAAACACTAAAGGAAATTGAAAATGTAAAAAATCATAACTCCTTTATGGGGATGGAAAACATTTCATTACACCCTGTGTGGGTGGGTGTTAAGTCAGCAAGTGAAGTGAGTTATAAATGTGGCGATCGTAAGAAGTTTGGCCTAACACAGCACATTGCCTATTAGTGTGTCCGTGTCATGTTGACACTGGCTGGACTACAGTTAACCTGGTCAGCAGTGGCCTGATGGGTCTCTGCTTCATGGTTGGAGTTCCTGATAATATTGCAGTAATTCTTTTCATACTTCCTCATTTCAAAAAGGACAACTTCTCCGTTCTTCTAATGCTCAGTCTGGCAGCTGCAGACATCTTGTCTTTGATAACCCTGCCTGTGTGGATCTACAACCAACTCTACAGCTGCAGTATCAGTCAGTCATCCTGCAAAATTTTTACAGCACTCATCTACAGCAGCGCATACTCAAATCTGATAACTATGTTGAGTTTGTATTGTTGTTTACAAATTTGACATCCACAGTTGTGGACAAGAATGAGCAAGAGAAGAGAGAGAGTGCTGTTGATTAGCGGCTGGGCTCTGGCACTGCTCTTCTCTTGTCCTGGTGTACTTACACAAGAAATCATTCAAAGTGAATCCAAGAAATCATGTGGCAGGATCTTGTATTCAGAAGAGTACAGTCTTATTGTTGCCATACTGGAGATGCTGCTGGCTTTTTTTCTTCCTTTCACAATCATACTGACTTCATACTGTTGCTTGCATAAGAAGGTGACACAGGGACACAGCGTTCAGCCACAGGCAAAGACTGACCAAACTGGTGACCCGGATTGTGGTAACTTTCTTCATTTTTTATGCTCCGCACCAGATTATTAATTAGTTTCAAAAATGTGAATTTGTTTTTAAATCATCACTACCATTTTTTTTTCAGCTGAACTACATGACAGTAAAAATTCTACAGGTGACATTGCTTGAAGTCTTACATTCATTAACAGCTCTGTGAACCCGTTTCTCTATGCCCTGGCCTCCAAGACTTTACGTCAACAAAAATGACCAACTTCTCAGTACAACTGAAGGGACATGCTACGATGAAGTCATTCTCATCTGTGAACATAGCAGACATTTTTACCCCTTACAAACTCTAATGGAAATATTAATCAAACAATCTGGATTCTGGATGAAAAACTGCAGTTCCATTTTGGCTGATGTTTTTATCCAAAGCAACTTATATTGTACCAAAGGTACACATTTTATCAGTTTATGCATTCCCTGGGAATCAACCCAAAACCTTGATGACCTTCTACTGTTTGAGCTACAGGAAGTTTAAAGGTTAAAGGGAACCTTGGGTATTATGACATGTATGGCTTAATATAACGTAAACAATGTCTCTTACTGAAATATGTAGTAGAAAACCCATTAAAGATTTATGTTATTTAAAAAATCTAAATCGTTTTATACATATCTTGGACTATGGAGGGCATCATTATGATGCCACTGGTGCTACCTGTTTCAATTTTGTATTGCAACACAATTCAGAATACACAACTCTGAAAATAAAATACTGATACAATGACCACAGCTACTGAAAGAGCTTACAGGTGCTGATGGATATAAGCGTAGGCTTAGACCAAATGCCGTACCAACATTTTTCCCCACATGGAGCCTAGATGCCCCAGATACCGAGTAAAATCCATAGTGAGAAAGTCCTTCAGTGTCTGCGGCGTCATGACAAGCATCAGTATGTTTACATCCTGCCAGGATGGCATCTAGCGTTTCTTGTCTCTGCCTTTTGTAAACTCTTTCAGTAGTTCTGGTCTACTAAAAACCTCAAAGGCATCAGGGCTAAAGTAGAGAGAACAAAGGTCTTTAAGACGTTCTATTCATCCACAGGCATCTTCCCATTCTTTTCTCCTCCTCTTATCGCTAGGAAAGCAGTGAAGACTTATGTCGCTTCTTTTGTTGTCATTCAACTGAAAATTACAACCAAAAGACACACAATGTGGCATCATATCAGTATTTTATTTTCCAAGTTGTGTTGCGGTAAAAATAGCAACAGCAGCATCTACTGGATTGTTGGACGAGCGTTTGGTGCTACAGCCATTTTCTATTTGTGGCGCTCATCGGTTACTCAGGAAAAAGGTGGATAGTACAAACAAAACATGTCTCAAGATCTTGGGCTTGCACACTGAGTCTGAAATTCTTTTGAAATTCTACTTTCGCACGTAAAAAATAAATACGACCTCATGTTGTGTCAGTCAGCTTTATACGCTGCCTCCGAAACTTCGGATCGGTTCATTTTTCTGCATTTTGAGAGGTGTTTTGACAAGTCAAAATCATGACGAATTTTGAAGATATACATGTTGTTCTAAACCTGTATGACTTTCCTTCTTCTGTGGAACAGAAAAGATATTCTAAACAGAAAAGATATAAGAACGTTGAAGCCCAAACAACATACAGACAGGTTGTGTGTGTGTGTGTGTGTGTGTGTGTGTTTCTGTGAGTAATTTATATGTGTGACTGTGTTTGAAGTGTCTGATTATATAACCAAAATAAACTAAAATTAATACTTTTTATTAATTAAAAGTCAGCACCAAATGGAACATCCCACATAAGATTCCATTTATTACTTTGAAATATACAATGGTTTGGATTAGTTCATTTGGATTAGTAGTTATATCATAGAAGACCTTGTTTTTAAATGGGGTTTTCTGACTAAAGCTACAAATCATGGTTGTTTTGTATCCTTTTCACGGTGACATCTGAGACTGATCATATGAGAAAGGCAGCGGCAGCTCGCTGTTGCTATAGCAACCTTCTCAGGTGAATGCAACTTGAAATAATCTATTTGGTGCCAGGCAACAATTTGCATGGTTGTTGTTATATAGTATAAACCAAACTTTTAAGTAATAAATGTGGAACCTTTTATTTATAATCTCTTGAGCGGTCAAACTGAATATTATAGTATAGAACTGCAATAAGCACACAACAGTGTATATAAATATAGCTTACCCCCATAATAAAGTATTTTAGATGTTCTTATGCATCTAATAGTTACTTTTAAGTCATTTTCAATTGGTGATTTGACAATGATATTAGCCTTACAATATTTGACACCTATACATGGATGCAGCCTCAGGCAAAACAAAATCTTTGTTGTTACCAATGTCATGTAGCAAAACTTTATTTGAGGGCATATTTGTCTCCCATGATTCGTTTATTTTGGAACTAAAAGTGCCTAGACTCTGGAGTGTAGAAGGGTTTCCACCTGGATTAATTAAAGTTCACCCAAAAATTAAAATTCTGTCATTAGTTACACCGTTCCAAACCGGTAAGAGCTTTGTACTTCAGAACACAAATTAAGATAGCTTTCTGTCTCTACATAGACAAAAATGTGACAGCAATGTAAATGTTCCTAGGTGTTCTCGTTGCTTCGTAAAATTACGGTTGAACCACTGATGTCACACGGATGTCCTCACTACGTTTATGAGCCTGGGAATTTTTCAGTTATCTGTGTATGGAAGGTCAGAAAGCTCTCGAAATTCATCAAAAGTATCTTGATTTGTGTTCCGAAGATGGATGAAGGTTTTACGTGTTTGAAACCACACGAGGGTGAGTAATTTATGACATTTTTTTTTTATTTTTGTGTGAACTATATCTTTAAGGTGGTTTATCATATGACGTCAACATGGTGGTTTGCCTCATATAGATTCCTGTAGATCTCATCACATGTAATCGAACACTATTTTAAACATTTAAAGTGGAAAATTACTTTCTGGACAGGCTACGAGCATAGTTAATGTGGTTAGCATCCTCTAGATGGCAGCAAAGACATGCTAAATTTTGCTTTTCAAACAGTATTTACATCACATCGTAGCTGTCTCTATGCTGGTATCAAGGCACAATGGTAAAGAAGGCCTTCATAACTTCTCTTATACAAACGCAACAAGATATGTGCAATATACCAACAACAGATTTCCACACTGAATTTACCATCACAGAGAAATAATCACACAACATATTTTCTAACAGTCACTGCTGTTTTCGGTGGGAGTCAGCTTTTTCCTATAAGTTTCTGTATGACTAAGCATACCTAAACTAACTACGTTTTTAGGAAATACATGATAAAATCAATTTGTAATCATGGTAAGGATGTTACAACACTGTCTCTCTTATCTTCCCATTTCTGCCAAAGAGATCTTTCTTCAGAAAGCAGATTATGTTAAGCTTCCTTTGAGAAGATCAGTTACAGCAACTTTTAAGATTTCAAGATGCAACAGTTTTACTTTTCTTAAAAACAAAAATCATAGTTATTTATAATTAGAATCATAATTTATTGATTCTCCCAAATTCTTCTTTTAAGTTTTCCTTTCTAAAAATCCTACTATGTCATAATGTGTACCATTTAGCTTTAACATTCAAATATGTCATGTACACTGCCACTCAAAAGTTTGGGATCAGTGAGATTTTTAATGGTTTTTAAAGACGTTTCTTATGCTTATCAAGGCTGTGTTCATTTGATCAAAATACAGAAAAAATGTAATATTGTGAAATATTATTATGATGTAAAATAATGTTTTTTATATATATTAATATACATTCAAATGTAATTAATATCTGTTATATCTGAATTGTCAGAATCATTACTCCAGTCCTAAGTGTCTTAAGTGTTAATTTTTATTCTTTCTTTTTTTAAAAGTAATTAATTCTTTTATTCACCAAGTGTGTTACATTAATAAAAAGTGATAGCACTGATTTACATTGTTAGAAGAGATTTATATTTTGAATAAATGCTGTTCTTTTTAACTTGTTCATCAAAGAATCCTGAAACAAAAGAATCACATGTCCATGTGATCACCATGTCATCATCATATCCAGTGACCTTCAGTACCCATAGTAAGGGAAGTCTGGACAAAAATATTTCAAACATAAAAGGCTTTGGGCATGCAATATCATTTCCGTTTTCATGTTTATTAATGTTTGGTCATGTAATAGAGGGGTTCTCAAACATTTTTGTCAACTCCTTTTACATGAAATATTTATGTGAAATATCTCTGAGGAAGTTAATATTTCAATAACAACAACACATTTGTTGCATAGCTGGATTTAAATTATGAGTTTTAAGTGTTTAAATCAAGACAACAACATAATGATCATTCAGTTTATTGCATTTCATTAAATATCATTTATTGTATTTTGAAGCATTTGGTCATTTATTTTCCTCATTACTTTGAATATGTATTTGATTTCTATCTACTCATAAATATGGTTTATAGCAGGTGTTAACAGTGATTAACAAGCATTACTAATGAAGGGCGGGGTCGGGTAGGGTTGCTATAAACCATTAAAGCTCATTTGGTCAGAGAGAATAACCACCCCCGTTCTTCCGTTGTCATTCACCGTGTCACACCCCACCACCACACACACAACACACTACACCACACCGGTTATTTATGACTCTACCCGGGCCACCCTGTACACCTACAACCACCACAGCCCGGCAGAGGGGGCAACTATACCGACTTCACGTACTTTATACCACAAGGGGTCTGCAGGTGAAGCTTGCTGCAAACTCATGCTGTTGTTAACAGGTAAAGTACCACGGAGTTACAGAGAAACAAATCGGTAATCCCGTGTGGAGAACTTGTATATCACCCGCTTGAACCTCAACACTAAACTTACCAAGAATCCTTTAGAACATTTCTGTCCAGATCACATTAAACCCTCTATATGACCTCATATTATGCCATTTAGGAAGCCAGATTTATTATTATTATTTATTTATTTATTTATTTATTTTTTGTGGTTACTGCACAACAGTGATTTGAAGTTTTTTTCCCTCCCAAATTATAACAACAAATAATTAATAGACTTGAAAACGTAAATACCATCAGAAAGGGACATTATTGTCATGTCCCTCCTGGAAAAAAAAACAAAACAAAAAAAACAGCCTAAGATGGTTTGCTGGTCATCTAGCCTGGTCTTAGCTGATCAGCAGGCTGGTTTTAGTTGTTGTTGTTTTTTTCAGCGGAAGTTTTGGGCAGGATGACAAATAATTTCTTACTGCTAAATTGAAAATACAGAGGTGCTGGTCATTTGCTGGTTTATGCTGGTCCTTGACCAGCAAATGACCAGTTTAAACCAGCATCAAAACCTACCTAACCAGCATCCCAGCATTAAAACCTACCTGCCAGCATATGCTGTTTTTTTCAACAGGGAAATCAGCTGATCAACGTATTCATTAGTACACCATGCAATCAGTGCTGTTGTTTACATCTGAGTATTGCTGATATGGCAGAACGTCCGAGTACCCCCTCTATTCACATGTAGAAAACAGGAACAGAAAATATGCATAAGTAGAATATTACTCCTAAGGACCTTACAAGGAGATGGAAATCTTGTGACTTATTGTTTATTGCCTTGTGTGGTTGAGACTGCTCACATATCAATGTGACGTACTGCTAATTTGGAATCCACCCAAGTTGCTACCCAAATAGAGTTCCTATTAATGTTTTGCAAGAACTTTGTCATCGTGTCTTAAAACCACTGTATTGTGCAAAAAACATCAGACCGTCTGGCAACTATCCATGCATCTGCCATCTGATTTCTCTAATCTACTGACAATAAGCTATATTCTATAGTGAGGTCAGGGTTTAATTTTTTTCTAATTGTTTAATTATTTATGACATAAGTTTAACAGTACACAAATCCAGAGTTCAAACATGCTAGCAATGCTAATTGACTTTATGTGGGTTATAGGGTGTTTTACACTGATTCGGTTTCTTGTTGATATTCTGGTCTCCAGATATGACTATATGACACTCCTGCAATGCAATTCTAAGGGATTTCTATGATTAGAAAGGTAACATGATTTAATGCATATCCAGCAGGCAACCTATGAAGACACCCCAGGTGAAAAACAAGTACACAGTACATTATGCACTTTCTATTTTCACACAGTATATATATAAAAAAAAAAGCATTAAGTTACCACTTGTAGTGCACCATCTTTCATACACTAGTGGGTTTAAGTGTACTACAAGTTTCCAAAATCTACAAGTACAAAATTAGTGAACTTCAAGTACATTAGTGCACTTTTTCGCCTGGGTCATCTTCATTTTATCTCAATGTGTAACTCTTTGAAAAAATGAAAAATATAAATAAAAAAGATGCTTTACAATATCTTATAAATGTCTTAAACAGCTAGCCTGAGACTTGGTGTATGTCCAAGCAGTGTGTGTTGATAAGTAAAGCTTGAAGAGGCAGTTTAAGTGGATCAAATTCATAACGACACAGTAATATTTTATTTACTGCCTTAAAAATATGTTTACAATAAATGTTTTGCATTGATAGAGACATTATATAGAAACCTCACTAGAGATTATGAAAGAAAAAAAATCATGAGAACTGTTGTGGGTGTGTATTGTCAGGAAATGATGAAATAAGTTACAAGTAAGCGTGTTGATATGAAAGTGGTGATCTCTGAAGAATTTGCCTTACCACGACACTAGTTTGTCTGTGCTATGCAGAACCACAGCGACTCCAGTTTAAACTCCACCACCTTGGATCCAGTTAACCTGGTCACCAGTGGCCTGATGGGTCTCTGCTTCATGGTTGGAGTTCCTGGTAATATTGCAGTTATTATTTTCATAGTCCGGCATTTCAAAAAGGACAATTTCACCGTTCATCTGATGCTGAATCTGGCAGCTGCGGACATCTTGTGTTTGATAACCCTGCCTGTATGGATCTACAGTCAACTACAGAGCATTGACCAAGCAACCTGTAAGTTTTTCATAATACTCGTCTACTGGAGCATGTACTCAAGTGTGATAACAGTAACTATGCTGAGCGTGTATCGTTGCTTACGGATTCGACATCCACAGTTGTGGTCAAGGATAAGCAAGAGAAAAGAGAACGCGCTGCTGATCATTGGCTGGGCTCTGGCACTGCTCTTCTCTTGTCCTGGTGTACTAACACAAGAAATGCTTTCAGGTAAATCCAAAATGGAGTGTGAAAGAAACCTGGATTCAAACACAAAACTAATTGTTGCTCTACTGGAGTCGCTGCTTGGATTTTTTCTTCCTTTCACGGTCATGTTGACTTCATATTATTGCTTATACAAAACGGCCACACAGGGAACGTTCAGGCACAGACACAGATCGACCAAACTGGTCACACGGATTGTCATAGTTTTCTTCATTTTTTGGGCTCCACACCAAATAATAAAATTAGAGGAAATTTGTGCTAAATTTTTAGGATCAGAGCCAGCTCTAGCTGTCGTCGGTGACGTTGCTGGAAGTTTTACATTCATCAACAGTTGTGTGAATCCATTCCTCTATGCTTTTTCCTCAAAGAGTTTACGTAAACGCAAACAGCCAGTGGAGCCTGGGATAACTAAAGGCTCACAACATTCACAGAGGGACCATTCCATACCTTTGAGCAGCTCACTAGTAAAGCCTAACACCTTGGACTAAGGTATCATATCATATCAAAATATGCAGTAGCAACTGGACAATGACAGAAGCATCTTTTAAAAATGCATTTGGATGAATTTCAGCTAGCTAAATACGCACTTTTTAGACAGTTTTTGATGAGTTTTATACTTTAATGCATTCTTAATTGCATCTGATCACCGCTGTAATGTCTTTATGATCTTATTACTGTACATTATCACTTTGAACTACACTGCATAAATTAATGTCTAAACAATACATGACCATATGGTTAATGTTTAGATGCATTAAACATGCTTTTTTGTTTTTCATCAATCATTATTTTACCTTTGATGTATTATAAATTTAAGATGCTGCTTTACTGAATGTAAAATGCATAGTTTATGTATCAGCCATCATGTAGCCCTTTTTGTGTCAGCTGTTTTTAGGAAATGAGAAAGCTATATTGGCATTTTTGTTAGCTAATGACAACAGCTCGCGTATCTGTAAGCCATGTGTGCAATAATGTTGGAAACGTACCTGGTTACTAGAAAGAGAAAACACTAGTTTGAAAGCAGCTGAGCTGTTGTCACAAGTACAGCAACATCAGCTGAACAATAAGTTTCTGTATTACCTTTTTTTCTGTTGTTCCTGTTTCCATTCAGATCACATGTATTTCTCAGAAGAGAATGAGTAAGACTTTTTCCACTTTTTTGGTTTGAGATTAATAATAAAGGATGTCAGATTCTTTGGGAAAAAAAAAAAAAAAAGTGGTTTCCTGCTTCCAGTTTTTGGAACTTGATTTTGTCAGAGGTCTCTGAAATCCAAATAGATAACAGCCAGAAAGAACAGCAAATGGTTTATATATACAGTTGAGGTAAAAAGTTTACATACACCTTGCAGAATCTGCAAAATGTTAATTATTTACAAAAATTAGAGGGATCATACAAAATGCCTGTTATTTTTTATTTAGTACAGACCTGAATAAGATACTTCACATAAAAGACATTTAGTCCACAACAGAAAATAATAGTTGAATTTATAAAAATGACCCTGTTCAAAAGTTTACATACACTTATCACTTATTCAAATTCTTAATACTGTTTTCAGCATTTTTGTGTATTTGAACCCTTTCCAACAATGACTGTATGATTCTGAAACTAATCTTTTCACACTGAGGACAACTGAGGGACTCATATGCAACTATTACAGAAGGTTCAAACACTCACTGATGCTCCAGAAGGAAAAATGATGCATCAAGAGCCGGGGGTGTAAACTTTTGAAAGGAATGAGGATGTGTACATTTTTCTTATTTTGCTACTTTTTTCGTTTAGTGCTGCCCTTCAGAAGCTACAGAAGATACTTTCATGTTTCCCAGAAGACAAAATAAGTTAAGTTTACACTAAACAAATTCAAAAACTTTTCACTCCCCGGCTCTTAATGCATTGTGTTTTACTTCTGAAGCATCAGTGAGCATTGGACATTCTGTAATAGCTGCATGAGACCCTCAGTTATCCTCAGTGTGAAAAGATGGATCTCAAAATCCTACAGTCGCTGTTAGAAAGGGTTCAAATACACACAAATAATAATAATAATAATAATAAAAACACAGAATTTGTGGGACCTGAAGGACTTTTCTGAAGAACTACAGACAGTTTAACTGTTCAGGACAAACAAGGAATCTCTAAACAAACAAACACAGCTGTGGATCATTCAGGTAACAACAATGTATTAAGTACGGGTTCATTTTAATAAATTCAACTATTATTTTTCTCTTATGGACTATATGGAAACAATTTTTATGTGAAATATCTTATTCAGGTCAGTACTAAATAAATAATACCATGTATTTTGTATGATCCCTCTTATTTTGGTAAAATAATTTACATTTTGCAGATTCTTTGACCTCAACTGTATTTCTCAGAAGACAGTAAGACTTTTTTGAAGACTGATATGGTTTGAGATTAACAATAAAAGAGGTCAGATTCTTTGAAAAAACATTGTTTTCTCCTTCCAGTTCTCTGAAATTCATTTTGTCAGAGCTTTCTGAAATCTAAATAGATAACAGCCAGAAAGAATGGGGAATGGTATAAATCCATATAAAGACCATCTCCTGAGGCTAGAAACGCATCTGAGATAGGTTTGGGTGTCCAGCAGGACTCAGATTGGGCAGCACTTAAATTGCATAGCTGTGTAATTGCAGTAGAAGTGATTTCCACAGCAAATGCAAAATTGATTTTTGCTAACATTAAAGAGGAGGCACAGAATCTTTGTTGATAATGAGGATTCATTACATGTACAGTAGTCATTCACGAAGTCAAAAAGAAATCAAGGTTTCTGAGGAAAACACTCCAGGATTTTTGTCCATATAGTGGACTTCAGTGGGGATCAATGGGTACAAAGGGATTTACATGATCCCAGATGAGGAATAAGGGTCTTATCTAGCAAAAAGATTGGTTAATTTATTTAAAAAAAAAAATATATATATATATATATATATATATAATATACTTTTTTAACCACACCTCATCTCAGTTTCTCATATTGCATATTACCTTTTTTTGTAAAGGGTGTTTAACTTTCTTTGCACGTTCCCTTTGTAAACACCGGGTTGGTACTTTCGCCTCCATCACGCGTGACCTTTTCATTGTGTCTATGTAATCCATAAAGACAAGCTAGTGCAAAATGAGCATTTGTGGATTAAAAAGTACACTTTTGACAAATTGGACCTTCAACCCACTGATCCCCATTGAAGTCCACTATATGGAGGAAAATCCTGGAATGTTTTCCACAAAAAACTACATTTCTCTTCGACTGAAGAAAGAAAGATATGAACATCTTGGATGACATGGGGGTGAGTAAATTATCAGGAAATTTTTATTCTGAAAGTGAACTAATCCTTTAGGAGCATTTATCGACTGTTCTCCTTTTCACTCATGTCTTCTACTGAAAGGTGACCCTCGTGTGGACAAAGAAGAGACAAAGCGAAGACAGTCCTGTCAGACCACACACACAGTGACTTTAAGGGGCCTGTTAAATTTTATGAGGGTTTTAAAAGAGTTTTATTGCTTTTCTCAAGTGGTTAGCTTGATTTATAATATGGCCATGCTGAAGTGTACATTCATTTGGATAGGTACTGTACCACTGGGTGTAATGGTGCATTGATTAATAACACGTCAGAAAAAAAACGAATTCAGACTAAAGGCAGTGCATTACATTCTTCAAAAGTGCCAATCTTCTTATAGATTGAGCAGTTTTATAAATGGACTGCCCAAATCAGCAAAAACAAGCCACCCACATATGCATTTGATAAGATTTTGGCTTAATATGTTTTAATTTAGCTTTGTTCAGCCGTTAAATGCCAGTGTGAAATCTTGTTTCCATCCATTCATAGCTTCTATTTAGCCTCAGGGGCAGATACAGCTTCTTCAGTCTCTCAGTCTGATCTCTGTGTTCAATATATTGTGAGTTTGGACTCATTCCTCAGGAGAACCGCTGAAACCTCTGATCGCTCTGACATACACTAAGCGGAGGCTGATGGCAGTGGTCGGTGTGATAAATAAGGATCTTGGTCTAAACACCCACTCACTCGGATAAACACGATTTCTGCCGAGCTTTTCCTCTGGGTTGTACCCTAATAGCTATTTATGCGACACAAGCATCTTTTATGTTTCTGTCAAAGGTTTGTTGTTTTCAATGCAGCTGACAGAGAAAAGGGCAGAAATTTGAATTAAAACATGGATAGTTTATTTTTCAATATATATTTTTTTATCTTCAGTAATAATGAACTAAAAATACTGCTTAAGAACATGGTGAAAACATTCAAACTATTCAAAAATACACAAAAGCAAGTGACACGATACATTAACTAGTAGCCATAAGCTCTGAAGTAAACTGACAACAGCTTCAAAATGAAAAACTACATAAACTTAAGATAAATTTGTATACTACATACTGATTTCAAAATAAAAACATGCCGCTAGCTTCACACTTATGTTCACAACCAACAACACTTATCATATCATTCTATTCGACCCACATCCTAAAATAATCACATGCGGTTAGTTCAGTACCTTCCTGTATAATGTTAGGGGATTTTGACCTTAAATTAATAGTTTAAAATGAGGCGTGTGGTTCTCTACACATAGCCAAGTTTAATGGTTCTTAAGCTTTATAAGTTGTGAGAGGTAAACTGGGTTTTTTAAATAGATGCAAGTGTAGGCAAAGTCCTTCCGTCAAGGTCCTGAAAGAATACGTTTTTTATTTATATACTATATAATATATTCTAGACAATCCTATGTTAGCATGACTGGGCTTGTATGGCAGTCTAACTAATGCTGACAGGAGTGTGTGGAGCGTTAGCTGACAGAACACGGGTCATCTTTACTGGGCTTCACCTCTCCCTGCAGCAGCTGGATCATTACTGCCTTGGTCAGGTAACTGGACGTGCTTCGTTTCCCCAGGGCTGGTGTGTTGTAGAAGGCCTCCATGTTATCCTGGGAATTTTATATTTAGCTTAGTAACATCACCACAAAATGCTCATTCAAGCAGACGTGCTATTCAGATTCATACTGGCTGCAATGCTTTAAAATAGATAAAATATTACGGCTCTTAATCTTGTAATTACATGATACGCTGATTAATTAATTGCGCGTATGATTATTTACTTAGAAAAGCCACCAAATGAAGATTATTCAAAGATATTGCATAATTGAGCAAGATGAAAAGCAGTGTATAGACATTATAAAAAGCGTATTTAGTCAGTGTATTGTTTGTTTTACTACAGTATACAGTAGCATTTATGTTACATTTATATGATTTCAAATGAGTGCTGTTCTTTTGAACTCTATTTGTCAAAAAAAATAATCAGTTTCCTCAAAAATATTGTTTTCAAATCAGCATATTAGAAATTATTTCTAAATGATCATGTGATACTGAAGACTGGAGTAATGGCTGCTGAAAATTCAGCTTTGCCAACACGTTAAAATATATTTTAAAATAGAAAACAGTTTTAAAAGTTGAAATAATATTTCACAATATTACTGTTTTAACAGATTTTTGATCAAATAAATGCAGCCATAGGTGTTTTTAAAACATTTAGAAATGTTATTTACCCTAAACTTTTGAATATTAGATTAATCTAAAAAATTTGATCACATTAACTGAACTAAAAAGTTTTCACATATTAAATCTGCCTTCACCTGTTTCTCAGATCCATCCAGTCTGCTGCGGTCTTTCTGAAAGTCAGCAAAGGCATCCTTAACCAAACGGTCCAAATCCACAGCCTCCTGAAACTCCAGCTCTGGGTTTCGTTCCAGCACAATTGACACCACCATCAACAGCTGCATTCAGGTCATCAAAGACACAAACACAGGGTCAAACAGCAGGTAAATGATATGTCAGATTACATATTTCGTGCCTCTGTCATTTATTCATCCCCGTGTCATCCAAGATGTTAATGTCTTCTTGAGTCAAAAAGAAATTAAGTTTTTTGAGAAAAAACATTCCAGGATTCTTCTCCATATAGTGGACTTCAGTGGTGGGGGGTCCAAACTGTAGTTTCAATGCAGCTTCAAAGGGCTCTACACAATCCCAGCCAAGAAATAAGGGTCTTATCTACCGAAACAATCGGTCATTTTTATACTTTTTAACCACAAATGTTTGTCTTGCACTAGCTTACCGATTAGTTCTTCGTCAGTGGACTTCAAAAAGGTAGGGTAGGGCGAAAAAAAGTGTAGGAAGTCTCATTTTCTCCTCCAACTTTAAAACTGTCTGACAATGTTGTTTTACTCGTTTTTTCATTAAAAAAAAAGTTTCTTTGCACGTTCACTTAGTACTTCCGCTTACGTCACACGTGTGCGATTATGTAATGCGTTAAGTCAAGCTAGTGCAAAAGTATATAAATTAGGGCTGCCCCCTCATAGTCGACAAACCATTAGTTGACGAAAAGAGGCTTGGTTGACCAAAACTGTATTATTCCACAGGAAGTGCGAAGTCATGGAGTCCGTGACGGACACATCGTTAACAGTACATCGGGCAGGACATCCAAACGTTCACCTATCATTAATCAACCTCAAATATGCCTTTTCATCTGAAAGGTATGTAGTAGCAACTTTACATGGCAGCTCAACCTAATGTTAACATAGAAAAATGTGTGGAGTGTGGAAGCTGAACAGTAGTGCACTCACTGCATGACAGATAGAGGCGCCGGTGTGGTTACTTAAAATATTCCATTATTTTTGATTATACAGATAAAAGTAATACATCTTTCGAATCTGTAAAAACTCTGTTTATTTGTGTGCACTCACAGTAACAACACAACGTTGCACTTTTGAAAAATAATTAAGGCAAACGGGATGTGCTTTCTGCCGTCTCGGTCCTCTCAGAACTTGAGCGCGTCACCCTCTGTGTATACTTGCCTTGCAGACATGAAAAATATATCTATAGAGAGTGAAATGTCTACTTTTAAATGACCCAAGTTTCATTATGTAATTAGTGTGAAACACGCATACAGGCACATCACTACTGCAGAGATGACGAGTCAGTGTTGCAGATTTTATCTCTTAAGTCGAAAGCAAAAAATGCAATAGTTTATCAATAAATTAAAATGTTAATGCAGTCTCCTTGCTGTTTTTCCCTGACACATTTGTGATTATTATACCTGCCCGTGCACATCATTATGATTTATATGGTTTATTAATAAACATGCGACTAATAGTATAATATTAGACTAATAATATTAATAAACATGCAACTAATGCTTAAAATGAACGACTACTAGTCGCACAGAACAATTATTAGTCGAGGGCAGCCCTAATATAAATGTAATTTTTTTTTTTTTAGAAAATGACAGATCATTTCACTAGATAAGACCCTTAGTCCCTGGCTAGGATCATGTAGAGCCCTTTGAAGCTGTATTTAAACTGCAATTTGGACCTTCAACCCATTGGCCAGCACTGAAAAATCCTGGAATGTTTCCCTCAAAAACCTTTTTTTTTTGTTCAACCAAACAAAGAAAGACATGAACATCTTGGATGACATGGGGGTGAGTAATTATCAGTACATTTCTATTCTGGAAGTGAACTACTCCTTTAAGGGTGTGGCAGGGACAAATTGTGCCTCACCTCCACAATGATCTGCCTGTACTCAGGCAAAACAATGTTTTTCAGTGTGTCTTCCACCAACAGAGAAAAATTCATTTCATACATGGTCATATCTGACAGAGTAGGTTGCTGCAAAAGAATAAAAGATTGAGGGTGTTATCTCAAAATGCAGATATTCTGAACACATTTACTATGATCCTTTAATGATGCAATTATTTAGTCAAACCTATGGGTCCTCAACAATAATATTCTTAATATTTTCTAAAAAATGTTTGAATTATTTAGAAGAGTTACCTGAGGGAGATGTTTCCCTCCAACCATGATGCCATTACGGGTTCTCTCCAGGATTTGCCAAACTCGGTCATAGAAGCCGAGAGGCGTGCGGTTGAGGGAGCCATCGATCTGACGTCTATTAAGCCATGATCTATGGATGTATGGAAGATTAAAATTAATCCTCAGAACTGTTGCAGTGGAGAAATCCTTAAATGTTAGCTCTGCGGCAGGATTTTTTAGGGAAAAAAAGTGATTTTTCTTTTCAAAATTTGGGGTCAGTAAGATTTTTTAATGTTTAAATAAGCATTTTATGCTCAACAAGAATGCATTTATTTAATCAAAAATACAGTAAAAAACTATAACATGGTGAACTATTATTACCATTTAAAATAACTCGTCAATTTTAATATATTTTAAAATGAATTAAAGGATTAGTTCACTTCCAGAACAAAAAATTAGAAATAACGCACTCACCCTCTTGTCATCCACGTTGTTCATGTCTTTCTTTCTTCAGTCGTAAAGAAATTATGTTTTCTGAGGAAAACATTTCGGGATTTCTCTCCATATAGTGGACTTCTATGGTAACCCCAAATTTGAATTTCCAAAATGCAGTTTAAATGCAGCTTCAAAGGGCTCAAAACGAGGAATAAAGATCTTATGAATTATTTTTTTTTTTAAATTCCAATTTATATACTTTTTAACCTCAAACGCTCGTCTTGTCTAGCTTGTCTTTAACTGTTTTTTTTTTTTTTCAGTCATGACATTTAGGGTACGTCTAAAAAAATCCTGTCTCACTTTCTCTTCCAACTTCAAAATTGTCCTACATTTTTGTAAAGGGTGTTTGATCTTCTTTGCATGTTCACTTTGTAAACTCTAGGTTGATTCTTCTGCAGAGATGTAGGATGATTTTGAAGTTAGAGGAGAAAATGAGATGGGAGTTTTTAGACGTACCCTAACTGTCATGACTGGGCAAAAAAAAACAGTTCACACAGAGCTAGATGAGACAAGCGTGTGAGGTTAAAAAGTATATAAATTGTAATAAAAACAAACAAACAAACGATCGTTTTGCTAGATAAGACCCTTCTTCCTTGGCTGGAATCGTTTAGAGGCCTTTGAAGCTGCATTTAAACTGCTTTCTGCAAGTTCAAATTTGGGGGCACCATAGAAGTTCATTACATGGAGAGAAATCCTGAAATGTTTTTCTTTCAAGAAAGACATGAACATCTTGGATGACAAGGTTGTGAGTACATTATCTGTACATTTTTGTTCTGGAAGTGAACTAATCCTTTAAGAAAATCTGACCCCATTTTTTTCAAACTGTAGCTTGACAATGTTAAACAATAATAAACCATTACAACTACATTATTAGAAGACAATATTTTTTTGATAATTATCCTCAGCTGCCCAATTAAACCCATGATTACTAAAATGATGATAAACTGTATACTATTGTTGAGTTTGGACAGAGCAAATAATTCAGTCTTGGCAGGAATCTACAGCAACACACAGATGGTGGGCATCCTGCACCTGCCAGTCTGCTGAGGTTGGAGGACATCCAGCAGGAGCTGTTTGACATCACTAGGGGACATCTGGTAGATGTCCTGAGGTGGCATGTCCCCAGCACGAATCTTCAACTCATGCTTCATGGCTTGAACAATCCATCTAATTGAAAAACAGACATGACAAATAAAGTTTGTGTAAGGTAACTTATGTAAATAATCAACAGAAATTATCTGGGCAGTAGATCATGTTATTGATAATGTTATTAAATTATCTCAGAGGAGAGGTGATGGCATACCCCACACGGATCTTCAGCATGCCACTGAACAGCTCTGGGTTGTTAGAGATGATCCAGCCGATGTGGATGACGAGCTCCTGCTGCAGCACGGCCTCTCGCTCGCCGTGCGGGCTGCACTTGCTATATATGATGTCTTTAATGACCCCTGGAGACAGGGGATTAGAGATCACGATCTCCTCATGCCCAAACAGGCCGAGAGTCACCTGGTAAAACAGAACTGCCGTCAGTCTGTATCATGATGGATGATTTCTCATAGATGCATTTTTGGTTGTTTCTTTTTCTTTTTCTTTTTCTTTCTTCTTTTTTTTTTTTGGTTGGTCCACTGCTAAATTTAACCACCAGACTGGGTAAGTCAAGTCGTACAAAAGTGTACGAATGACTAATTCGCCAAAGTATAAAATAGTTAGGAATTGCCATGAGACTGTGTTTTATAAATCACTCCAGTACATTCTTTTCTAGAAAAGCTCCCACGATATTAATGAGACTGGTAATAAGTCTATATAAGATGTTCTATTAAACATTGCAGAGCTGAATAAAAATTACGTTATTACAGTGGCCCAAAGCATTTGGACATACTGCTATACATCAGAGTTGGCCAAACTTTTTACTGCGAAGGGCAAATATCAAACTTAAAAATGGTTGCTTTATATCCAACTATTCTTTTAATAAAATGTTATTTATTTATCAAATTCACTTGTATTTTCTTAATTTCACTGCAAATATAATAATACAAATAATATATATTTAAATATATAATAATAATAATAATAATAATAATAATAAAAATGTTAAACCAAAACTAAATTAGAAACATATGTTTCTAATTAATTTTTTAATTGCATGCTTTATCCCTCTCTTATGATGGCATGACAAGTTAAATTAAGGGTCATCAGGGGCCAGCTTTGTACTACAGGCCCTGGTTTGGGCATCTCTATATGGATAACACTGTATTAGACATCAAAATCAAATGTCATTTACAGTTTTCAAGAAAGATAGCAGAAATTGGCTTTAAAAGATAAAATCTTTTAAAAGCTACACTACTAGTCAAAAGTTTTTAAACAGTATGATTTTTAATATTTTTTAAATGTTCGCCTGCATTTATTTGATCCAAAATACAGTAAAAACAGTGAAATTTTGAACTATTTTTACTATTTAAAATAACCGTTTTCTTTTATATATTTTAACATTTAATTTATTTCTATGATTTTTAAAGCTGTTTAAAAAACATTTATTACTATTATTAGTAGTATTTTAAAAAGTTGAGTACATTTATTCAGGTTTCTTTGATGAACAGAAAGATCCGAAAATCAGCATTTATCTAGAAAAAAACTTTTGTAACATTATAAACTATACCATTCAAAAGATTGGAGTCAGGTAATTTTTTTTTTTTTTTGGGAAAGAAATGACAGAAATTAATTTCTTTTATTTAGCAGGGATGTTTTAAATTGATCAAAAGTGACGATAAACACATTTATAACGTTACAAAAGACTTCTATTTCAGATAAATGCTTTCTATTTGTCAAAGAAACCCGAAAAAAATCTACTCAGCTGTATTATTATTTCAATAATAATAATAAATGTGTGTTGAGCAGCAAATCAAAATATTAGAATGATTTCCGAAGTATGACTGGAGTAATGATGCTAAAATTTCAGCTTCGAAATCATAGGAATAAATGACATTTTAAAATATATTCAAATAGTCATTTTAAATAGTAAATATATTACAAAATTGTACTGTTTTTGCTGTACTTTGGATCAAATAAACCCAGGCTAGGTGAGCAGCAGAGACTTCTTTAAAAAACAAAAACTTTTGACTGGTAGTATATTTGGGTACTTTGTGGTTGTCAAATGTTAGTGGAAAACGGCCCAGAAAAGCAACATTACGTCTAGTAAAATGTCTAGTATGATTTGTTAGCAGATGCCACTTGGTTTATCCATGTACTGAAATGCATATATTTTTAAGTGTGGTTTAAGTATGCGGTGGTTTGCTTTGCCTGATCTGTTGTTGTATCTCCTTGCAGTTCTCAGCAATCAATATTGCTCTACTATGGCAATTTACCCAAATACACATTAAGCAGGGAGCAGACAGAAGGGCTCAGCTTCTTTAAATTAAATAAGGCTAAGACTCAATAATTCTACATGCAGGTCAGCTCAGACTGCTCTTGTATGCAAAGAATGACCCATTTTCAAACCAAAACGTACCCATTTATCTTACCCACAACATTAGGCCTCTAGGATGCAATTTATATGCAGATTCACTACTAGCGCGCTACTCTGATGAATCATTTCACAACCACCAGGGGCTAAACAGACCTATGTTGTGAAACTAAGGCAGTTCATTAAACAAACACTCCACACCACACATAATGTTCGTCTCAACACAACGCAAATAAAACGTAAATGTACAATGATGTTAAATGTTATGCACGAACAATGGGATGGTTGCAGGAGGTCTGGGTAAAAGCGATTTTGCTGCAGAAGTAGTTAAGCATCAAATGAAAGGTCAGCAGGTTAGCTCTGGCAGTGATGACTGACGCAACCAGATATTATCATGTTGCATAATAGGAAGAGGAGTCCATCAAGACTTGATGTGAATTTAAGGCTAATTTGAACCTATGTATAGTCAGTGAACATTAAAAAGTTTGTGGGAAATCCCAGATTGAAAATCTTGTTTTTGACTTGTTCAAGTTTCAAGTTGTTCATATCAATTATTCAGGCCCCTGTTCCTGTTTTTCCACTTACCTGCTTGCCATGCACTAAAACGCTAGTAATGCTCGGTGCAAGGCTGTCCACTAGTTTAGTTAAGAGACTGGCAGCAAGGCGCACAATGGACCTGGTGAACACAACACAGTACAACAGAAATATTCTCACTCATTCAGTGAAGCCAAACATAAATTGGACTGGAATATAGCCTATTACAAAATATAGCTTATTCCTAAAATATATACACTACTGTTCAAATGTTTGGGGTCAGTAAGAATTTTTAAATATGTATTGACACTCTTATTCAGCAAGGATGCATCAATTGTGACAGAAAACATATTTATAATGTCACAAAAAAGTTCTTTGAACTTTCTATTCAACAAAGAATGCTTTCCACAAAAATATAAAGCATCACAGCTGTTTGCAGCATAGTAAGAAATATTTCTTGAACATATTAAAACATATTAGAATGATTTCTAATATGTTCTAATATGTGACACCGAATGCCTGCTGAAAATTCAGCTTTGCCATCACATGAATGAATTACACTTTAAAATATATTAAACTAATTGTAACAGTATTACTGTTGTTACTGTATTTTTTGATCAAATAAAATAAAATACTTCTTTTAAGAAGATTAAAACACCTTACCAACCCTAAAATTTTGAACACTACTGTATAAGACTTGATAAATTATGCAGCTGGAGGTGAAAAGTAATTAATTTCACATATACTGTATCACCAAAATGTCTTATTACAAGAACTTTGTGAACCCCACCAAACTTCTTTGAACTTTAGATTTTTTAAATCTAATTGTAATGCAGCAAGATGCTCATTTGAATAAATGAGATGTTGTTACATATTCCAAGATTTTGACCCTCCGTAGCACTTAAATCCTCATTAATATTTCAAGCTGGGCCCTCTGGGATGAAAACGATCAGGAGAGCTCAGCATCTCAAAGTGACAAAGTGGCACTGGGCATTGAGACCCTGCTGTTGTCGCTCCTGGACTGCGCTTTAATAATACAAAGTTATACTTCCTACGCTTTTGTAATTTACATGTCCATTAATTTATTCATTTATTCTGCAAGCGCTTTTATCCAAATGTACAGTGCATTACGGTTTTATAAGTAGGTGTCTTCCTTGGAAATTGAATCCATGACTTTGTGCTATTTTAATGTTCACCAATTTCAGGTTTAGCTGATGGATTCCTTTGAGGAATTAATATAAATAGGTGTTATGGACAGGTTATACTGTCACAGACATAATGGGGTTTAGCTCACAAACAAATTGCAAATGAGACACTGTTACAGTGATAACCCCAGCTATGAGACATCAATTTGTGTTATGAAGGATATAAAATAGCTCACCTCCAAAAAAAAAAAAACAAAACAAAAAAATGTACCATATGCGCAAAATGACAATTATAAAGGGAAAAGACAAACAAGTAATGAGCTGCATGGGTTCTCTGTGCATGATCATAACAGCTTGAGTGAGCGGATGTAAAGAAAAACAACAAAGGATGAGTGCTGCGTGCTCATGAGTTAACACATCCGTCGGCACAGAGTCAACAGTTACACCACACATGCAGAGGTCATACACCTCACTGGCCAATTACCTGCTTGCCATGGACCAACATAGTGGTTATATGTGGAGCTATAGAACCGGCAAACTTCTGGATAACGGCCGCAGCACTACGCACCGCCAGCCTACATGAGGTTTGCGAGTTTAAAAATATATATGCGTATAGTGTGTTCAGTTGTATGTGACATTACACATATACAAAGAACAGGTAAAATCAAGAACAGCCATAAATATATCAAGAGTTGCTAATTTTTACCCAACAAATAACAAAATAACGTTAATACCAAAATAAGAAGGATCATTCAGTACAAAATGTTTTTTTTTATTTAGTACTGACCTGAATACTGACCTCACATAAAAGATGTTTAGATGTAGTCTACAAGACAAAATAATAGTTGAATTTACAAAAATAACCCTATTCAAGAGTTTATATACACTTGATTCTTAATACTGTGTTGTTACTTGAATGATCCACAGCTGTGTTTTTTTTGTTCATGAGTCCCTTGTTTGTCCTGAACAGTTAAACTGCTCTCTGTTCTCACAAATTCTTTGGTTTATCAGCTTTTTTGTGTATTTGAACCCTGTATGATTTTGAGATTCATCTTTTCACACTGAGAGCATTAAGAGCATTAAGAACTTTTTGAATTTGAAGATCAGGGTGAATTTAACTTATTTTGTCTTCTGGGAAACATGTATGTAACTTTTGTAGCTTCTTCATTCTGTTCAAAAGTTTTCACTCCCTGGCTCTTAATGCATCTTTTTTCCTTCTGGAGCATCAGTGAGTGTTTGAACCTTCTGTAACAGTTGCATATGAGTCCCTCAGTTGTCGTCAGTGTGAAAAGATGGATCTCAGAATCATACAGTCATTGTCGTAAAGTGTTTAAA
Source organism: Labeo catla (assembly GCA_012976165.1). Classification (NCBI taxonomy): domain Eukaryota; kingdom Metazoa; phylum Chordata; class Actinopteri; order Cypriniformes; family Cyprinidae; genus Labeo; species Labeo catla. Next base: position 1,916,503 of record VONZ01000016.1, read on the forward strand.
TACACAAAAATACTAAAAAAAATGAAGCTGAAGGATTTTTCTGAAGAGCAGCGGACAGTTTAACTATCCAGGACAAACAAGGGACTCATGAACAACTATCACAAAACAAAACAAAACAAAAAAAAAAAAACAGCTGTGAATCATTCAGGTAACAACACAGTATTAAGAATCAAGTGTATGTAATTTTTTGAACGGGTTCATTTTTATAAATTCAGTTATTATTTTCTTGTGGACAATATGTAAATGTCTTTTATGTGAAATATCTTATTCGGGTCAGTACTAAATAAAAAATAAAATGCATTTTTATGATCCCTCTTATTTTGGTCAAATAATTACTATTTTGCAGATTGTTCAGGGTGTATGTAAACTTTTGACTTCAAATGTAAGTGCAACTGTAAATGCTTCTGCGGAGTGTGTTAAAAAAAAGTGGAAAGTCTTACCAAAGCTTCCTGCTGCCAGCTCTTCTGTAGATTCTTTCCAAGTCATCTTTAAGATTCTCTAAACATAAAGGAGGTGATAAAAAAAACACATATTTTCAGCCTTGGTGTACAATGTTAGACATCATCCTTGAAGCATTTAGGTCCAAAGACATGTGGTAGCTCCAGCTTGCAACACAAAATCACATATAAGCATATATTTAATCACTCTACGCTTGTTCAATAGGTCCGTTAAAGAGTGTGAACCGTCTTGAGCTACGAGATAAACTGTAACTACGGGAATTATGACCGTGACAAGGGTGTGAGCCAGCATTGCCAACCCACTTGCTTAGCCATGAAGGCACTAAATGGATTACAGCTGTGGACATTTCATTCAGATGAGCTTTAAAAGCAGCCATGCGGTAAGACTTGTCCTGTGGCGCTTTAAAAAGCTCACCGTTTTAATATTGCTGAAATACTTCAGCCATACCCATTTAATCATCAAAATACCAGGAAAAAATCAAGAGAAACCACATACCGTTTCTATTGAAGAACTCAGGGCCTTCTTTTTTGAGGAGAATACTGGCCAGCTGAGCTTGACTGGCCAGACAGTCACAGTCCTGATAACAGAACATAGAATATAGTTATATACAAGCACCTATATTAAACTCATAATCGCACATGGGGAGGAAAGTTAGACTCACATTGAATTTCTGTAGAATCTCGAATGTGGATTTATGGGACCATTCCTCGATGTTGATCTCGGGCTGCTGCTCCAGGTCAGAGGCGTTCGGCGTACTGGTTTGACGCTTCACTTTCGAGTGCTTGGGCAATTCCAGCTCCTCAAAGCTCTTAAACTCTGGTATTCTACAGATGAATATAAAGCAAGGCATTGTGCCAATAGAACATGAATAGGGATGAATCTGAGGCATGCATTAGAAAGAATGAGGGCAATTTCTTTCTATTGCCTCAATAAGTGAACCACATTGAGCATAAAGGTGGAGAGGAAAATAAGTGGTGTAAATGGAGGTTAATTCTTACTCAGCTTCATTGACACGAAGGAAATCCAATTGTTCCACCACAGCGCCTGATATCAGGGTCTATAGAGTTTCCATAAAGAATGTTACATTACACCAAAGGGAACGCACAAGCGTTCAAACAAGACATGCAGTGATACATGTAATATGTCCTAAATGACTGTTAATCAACACGCTGAGCAACTACAGTACCAAAAACGAGTATTTGCCCCTGTTGTGATATTCTCTACTATGCTCTCTATGGTTATATAAAATGAAATATTTCAATAAAGGGAACCTAGAAGACACATTGGATATGTAATATAATGATAAAAAATAGATTATGCAGACACTCTGTCAAGGTCTTATCTCTATCAAAGTCTAGAAGTCTGGACTTCGACTATGACCCCCAAAAACATTTTATTTCTTTCCAGCCATTCAGATATGATCTTAATCAATGTCCTGTTGCATCACCCAATTACACTTAAAGCCGGGATGAAATGTCAAGTCATCCTATATAGTTTCTAAATGCCATCAAGAACACTCTAATCAAATGTTATTGAAAATACTGTCAAATGGTAAAAAAAAATTAACCTTGTAATTTTTAATAAAAACTCTGTATCGCAGTGAAATGACATTTCTCTCTGGTGATGTATGCCAGAATTCTCCAATAACTTCATTCGCAATCTGGTCTGAATGCAAACTTGCAATCAACAACCAAAACACAGAACCACATCCTTGACTTAATATTATGAAATATTACTGCAATTTGCAATGTGCAGCTGAATATTTTTTGGATGGAACCTGTGATACTTTTTTCAGGATTCTTTCATGAATAAAAAGTAAAAAAAACAGCACTTATTCAAAATAGAAATCTTTTCTATAAACACAGCGTTGATGAGCAAAAAAGACTTTTTAAAAAAACATTAAAAACCTTACTAATTCCAAACTTTTGCATGGCAGTATAGCTCAACATTTCCACATTCTATCTGTAGACATTCTGAGGTAACTTCACTGTAAATGAATGGTTAAATATATTGTACACAATTGTCGAAAAAAAATTGTCGTTTCTTACCAGCCCCAGAATCAAGACAAAAGGGGGTAACATGAGTAACTGATTATTTTTATGAATTATTTAAATAATTTCAAAACTATGCTTTGTGATTTCTCAGATTTCCATCATCTAATATTATTCAACAGCATGAAACCATTCAGTCAGAAAACTATTAAAGGTGCACCAAGCAATTTTTGAAAAACGTTTTTAAATCGCAGTGTCGGACCAGGTCCCAAAACACACTTGTAGCCAATCAGCAGTAAGGTGCGTGTCTTGTAATGACAGAGAGAAGAGAGCGCTCAATTTGAGGGCACAGGACGGATATTAGCAGATCGACTATAGATAGAGAGAATTGGAAGATAAAAAAAGACGGCTTACAATCAGGCAAGAGTAAATATCAGAGCAGCTTTCCAGCGGTGGAGAGAACTCAAGGAGCGGGAAGGGCTCGAATCAGATGCTGAGGTTGTGTTGTTTCTTTTTGATAGGTAAGTAACATTGATTTTGCATTGTTTCACACAATCTAGCTTTTGTTTGAATAAGCTTGTGTGTCATCTTCGCTTGTTTCCGTGATCGCCGTTATGCCAGGGTTGTGTACGTGCGTGTGGGGTGGGGAGATATCAAAGTATAGCCTGTTGGGCTATAATGCTTTCAAATATCAACATTGTTTGGCAAAAAACGCTTAGCGCACCTTTAATAATATTTGAATACTTTCTCATCTCGGAAAAGGCTGGCTTTGGAAGTCAAAATGACTTTCATATAAAATAATTGCTTTTAAAGAGAACCACACCTGAAGTCTGTCCACGTGAACTTTGACCCCTCCAATGTTTCCCTTTTTAAAAGATGCCAGCATGTCCAAGATGGGGTTGAAGCGGCTTCCCCTATGAGGCGAGAGATGTTATTACTGTACCTCTCATAAGCAAAACCAGGATTTATCTGTTGAGAGAGACTCTTACTTTATGTTGTCCTCTCGGATAAGAACGAGGAAGAGAGGCCGGCCTGGCATCTTCCAGTACTGCTTAATAAACTGCAAGGCATTCTGCAAAACAAATGTAAACACAAACACGTTAATACAGTGCAGACAGCAGAAGAAATGCACTGTAACTCTAAGGGCTGGCACCGATGATTTATGGGGAATGTTTCTGTCCATTGCCTATTTTCTGCCCTAAATTTGATTCTTTCTTTATATAGAAAGATAGACAAAGTATGGAACATAAAGTGAGTCCTCTTCTCACATCGTCTGAGGAACCAGTGAGGTGTGATATCGTCCAACTCACCTTAATGTCATCTATCAAAAGCATGACATCCTGGGACAAGTAGAAGTCGCTAAGATCGAAGACAATTGGATAGCAGACCACAGTCTTTCCAAGGATTCGATAAATCTGAGGGGGAGAGAAATGACCTATTGTGTTACCTGCGACTTTATGGATGACTGGTAGATCTAGACATATACCTCAGACCGCATATGGAACATACCACCCATTCTGCACAGACAGACGTATGAACACCCCTCTAACTCTCTTTGTATTTCTGTGAGAAGCTGCATACATCCCACCACTGTCATACTAAACATAATCATTTCTCCATCAAATACAGAGGATAATTACTCTGGAGTTCCTATTTTTATCCTCCCCAAATGTTATTGTGCTTAAAAACAACGTAGGCAGTGAGGCTCAGCAGGTTTGGGAACAGAACAATAGTCTTATAATCAATCATCTATAGTTCATATTTGCATCTAGTTAAAGGGGTAGTTCACCAAAAAAGAAAATGTTGCCATCATTTACTTTCATGCTGTAACAAATCCATTTGATTTTCTTTCATGGAACAAAAAAATGAAATGTTTTGAAGTATTATCTATTTTTAATCCCATACTTTGAAGAACAAGTCATTATTACCATGGCTGTAAAGCTCCAAAAATGATTAAACAACAACAACAACTTCATAAAAGACCCATAAAAGTACTTCATGAGTTTGACTTGAGTGTCATTTTGCCAAGTCTTCAAAAGCCATCAAAAATTATGGATTTGTGAAAGCAAAACAACAACAGATTTAAATATTGTTTCATTAATCTTCCCAGTTAGCAAGATATTAACTCAAGAACTGCTGCAACCAGATCATTTGTCAACAAATCAGTCATATACATGAATAAATCATCCAGTTAGAAACGTAAACCATATTATCTATCTACGTATTTCACTGAAGAGAACAGATTTCCGAAAGAAGATTATCAGTCAATACCGACTGAAATCTGTTCCTCACACATAGCCAATGTATGGCTTAGAATATAGTGAATATAGCTGGTCTAATATTTATTATCATAACAACTGTGTTACTCTGAGCTTCTTTTTGTCATGAGGTTTCACCACAAACATCTGTAATGAGCAGGAGCTGAAGTAAATGAGAAAATGTTTGTCATGAGAGCACAGAACATTGTTTACCTTGCAAGTGCCAATGCAGCCAACAGGCCTGTCTGGCCTCCCACTCAAACCGAGCTTCTTATTGACGGCAAGGAAGCGGTACGCCTGGAAAAATAAAAATCGCACTCATTAGCTATTAGAATGCCTGTCCATTATGTGTGTAAAGACATTATGTGAGCCATTTTTCCCTGGAGAAAAGGTCAACAAAACAGACATGACAGGGTATGTGTAAGCTTTTGTATGACTGGAATGGATTAAAGACTATGTTTTGTTGAGTGGTGTGCTTTTTATGGCATGGCAATGTTGAGTGAGATATCACCAGATAAAACCATATCACATGGGGATCACTTATTACTGTGAATATTAATATCTCCTCATACCTGGCACAACACAGTGTGTGCCACAGATAAATCAGCATGAGCCAGACAAGCCAGTTTACCTTGCAGTTTTATGTTGGTCCAACACCGCTGTGATATTTTTCACAAGGTCTTCATGCCATTAATTAAGACAAAGAGATCTAAGCAATTCAGCCATTATTTAAACATTTTCATAACAATTGCACAACACCTCCTCCTGACCTCAAGAAAGCTGCTCTCTAATGCATCACTAATTATTAATTTATCATTTAGCTGATTTACTACAATTTGCAGTACATTTATTAGAGTCTCTGGAGCAACTTGGTGTTAAAGGGGTCATCGGATGCAAGCTGCACTTTTACATGTTGTTTGAACATTAATGTGTGTTGGCAGTCTATGTAATTAATGTGTAAAAATAATATCCCCTTTTTCAAATCGAGTCATTCTCAAATGCCGGTCGGTGTGGTGTCACACCAACAGAGGCTGCTCCGACCATAGTTGACTGACATTAGCGTCTTACCTTAGATCCCCTGTAACAGTCAGACCTCTACTGTTTCGATGGTGGAGCAGGGATGTAAATTAGACAAGAATATCTCCGATTGAGCGATTGAGGTGTTGTGCTGCTGAATGTAATAATGAACATAGTGGTCGTCATTTACTCCTGACATCTGAGCCGCTGAAGATGCAGTGGATTACGTTTGTTTGTGAAGGGAATGCGCCTCCCGATCCACATATATCCGTCTATGTTCTTGCAAATCATTCATGATCCAGCTTCACTTACAGCAGAAGTGAGTATAAGGGTTTTTTATGAATCTTTGCGATCGCCTTTCCTAATAAAGTGCTAGTTAGCAAGTTTAGCGGATAAACGAGCTAAATGTGGCTAAAGTAAACAATCTCTCAGAGCAGCTCGTCACTCCACAGAGAGAAGAGAGGGGCGGGGCGTGCAGAGCTCATTTGCATTTAAAGGAACAATGCCTCAGAATGGGATGATTTTTGCAGAGCTGATTTTGACAAGGTAAAAAGGGTGATGTTTTAGACAACCATTGAGAGTTTTTAACCAAAGTATATTATAGACTTTTCAGTAAGACCCTAAAAAAAAAAAATCATATCAACTTGTGGAAAATAATCAAACAAGTACCATCGGTTCCAAAAAAAAGTGTGCATGTGTGTGTGTGTATATATATATATATATATATATATATATATATATATACACACACACACACAGTCATGTGAAAAAGTTTGGACACCCTATTAAATTTTATGGTTTTCTGTATCAGGACATAACAAAAAATTATCTGGTCCTTGGCAGGTCTTAAAATTTGGAAAATAAATCCTCAGATAAACATCATCACATGACATATCACACTGTGTCATTATTTATTTTAAAAAAATACAGCTAAGAGGGAAAGGCCATGTGTGACAATGTTAGGACACCCTATGAGTCAACTGCCTGTAGCAGCAATAACTTGAAGCATTCATTTTCTATGTGACTTTATCAGTCTCTCACATCGTTCTGGAGGAATTTGGACCACTCTTCTTTTCAGTGTTGCTCCAGTTTATTGAGATTTGTGGGCATTTGCGTATGCACAGCTCTCACCACAGCATTTGAGTCAGGATGAGTTCTGGACTTGGACTGGGCTACTGCAACACCTTAATACTGTTCTTTTCAGCCATTCTGTTGTAGATTTTCCGGTGTGCTTGGGATCATTGTCCTGTTGCATGACCCAATTTTGGCCCAACATTAGATGTCAGACAGATCCCCTCGCATTTGACTCTAGAATACTTTGATATACAGAGGAGTTCATGGCCAACTCAGTGACTGTGAGGTGCCCAGGTCCTGTGGCTACAAAACAAGCCCAAAATGATCAGCCCCCCTCCAGCATGCTTGTCTTTTGGTATGAGGTGTTTGTGCTGATATGCTCTTTAGGTTTTCACCAAACTTGGCGCTCTGCATTATGGCCAAACATCTCCACTTCGGTCTCATCTGTTTAAAGGACATTATTCTAGAAGACTTGTGTTTTGTTCAGATGCAACTTTGCAGACCTAAACTGTGCTGCAATGTTTTTTTTAGATAGAAGAGGCTTTCTTCTGCCAAGCCTTCCAAACATGCCATTTTTGTCCTATATTTTTCTAATGGTATTGTCATGAACTTTATCGTTTAACATGTTAACTGAGGCCTGTAGAGTCTGAGGTGTAGTTTTTGGGTTGTCTGCCATTTCTCTGAGCTTTACACGGTCTGATCTTGGGGTGAATTTTCTGGGAAGTCCACTCCTGGAAGGAGAGGTGTCTGTTTTAAATGCCTTCCACTTGTGAATAAACTTCAAATTGTTTGGAAATGGGCGTATTACTCCACTCTGATTGATGGCAGCAACAGTTGCTTTTCTAAGATGATTGCTGATGTCTTACCTCCTTGGCATTGTGTTAACACACACCTGAAGGCTCCAGACCAGCAAACTGCCAAAGTTTATGCTTTTATAGAGGCGTTCAGACTTGCTGATGATCAGTTCATCAAAGGTATTTGATTAGCAGTGCTTGACTGTTATTTACCCTCTTAATTCCAATGTTAACAGTAAGGGTGTCCTAACTTTGTCACACATGGCTTTTCCATTTTGGCTTTATTTTTGTTCAGTAAATAATGACACAGTGCAATTTGTCATGTGTTGTTGTTCATCTGAGGTTTTATTTTAGAAATTTTAAGAGCGGCCAAGGACCAGTTTTGTTTTAATGATGTCCTGATACGGAAAACCATGGAATTCAATAGGGTGTCCTAACTTTTTCACATGACTGTATATACATACAACACACACACATTTTTTTTTGGAACCTATGGTACTTTTTTCTTTGATTATTTGATAAATTAAAAAAAAAAAAAAACATCTATTCAAAATAGGAAAAAAAAGAAAGAAGAAAAAAAAAGCACTGACCCTACACTCTTGAATAGTAGTGTATATTGTAACACAAAATTTCTATTTTGAACAAACACTGTTCTTTTTAACTTTTATTTTATCAAAGAATCCTGAAAAAAGCATCACATGTCCCAAAACATATTAATATTAATCTTTCCAACATTAAATAAGCACATTAGAATGACTTCTGAAGGATCATGTGATACTGAGGACTGGAGTAAGGATGCTGAAAATTCAACTTTGCTTCACAGGAATAAATTCTATTTTAAAGTATATTAAAATAGAAAACTGTTATTTTAAATTGCAATAATATTTCACAAAATTACTTTTTTTTTGTACATTTATTGTCATCTTTGATCAATTCAATGTGTTCCTGTTGAATAAAAGTATCAATTTCTGACTAAATAAATAAATACGTAACTAAGTAGATAAATAAATAAAAATCGTACTGACCATAAACTTTTGAACGGTAGTGTAACTGGTCCATATAGACCAATTATTCATCTCACAGTAACTTGGACCAGGCTGACGGTTACATTCGGCAACCACATCTTGCTGACAAATACAACAGCAGGGCAAAAAACTAAGCAGTGTTTAATAAGCTGTAATTACACATGCACAATGCATGATGGGAATAGTAGTCTTGCCTCCCTGCCACCCTTTTTCACCAACATCCAACTACCCAGATTTATAGCCTCTTCACTGCTCAGGTTCATCTTTCATCTAAATTTATGGGATATTTCAGCCATTTTATTGTCTTGCAAATGGAAATAACAAGTCTGATTGCTTAGAAAAGTAATAGTACAAATCTCCTGAAGCGTAGCAACATAAAAGCCTAAGAACAAAGCCCTCCCCTTGCGTATGTGCAATAACAGCACTTTGTGACGCTTGACTCAGTAATAATACTCCAGTGCAGAGAGGACAAAGTGTGCTGACATCTTTACAACATTAGATGGAGCTCTATTTCTCTCTGACCTCCTGCAGTCTGACATTCTCAGAATAACACTCCAGTACAAAAGTGTACTGCACAACACGACGAACAAAAAAAATAACAGAACAAGCAGAATAAGCCCCTGCTGAGGAGAATCCAGCTCATATCCTACTGAAACGGGAAAATAGCTGCTAATTTAGACAAAATCCAGTTGTCAAAACGAACATTTTTCAAGAGTGCTTCATGCTTCACAACTCTTTTTCTCTCTGTGCGGATCTCTGCACCTTGGAAAATTTGTGTGCAGAATAGCAATGAGGGGAAGACACAACTGAATCGAGAGTGCCCTCCCTCTAATCAGGAGCTCAACATGCCTGACACGAAACCTGCAAATGTCACGCATGTTAAGCCTGTAGCACATCAAGAGGGGCAGCAAAGTCAGTGTGCTGATGCTGAAACAAACCTCTTTAATACGCAGGATTCTACAATAAAGACGTGCACGCTCGTATCGCTTTCAGCAGCCTTGGATTAGAAACTGCACGTCAGCCTCTAAACCACTCTCTTATCTGTGATTCTATTTCACATGATTATTCAAAAACATTCTTGGATTTGCAAATGATCAAATAAATAATTGAATTACAATTACATTCATGATTAAGTAATCATTCCATTTGGATCTAATACCACTGTGTAAACATTTTTTATTTACAGTACATCACGTTTTACAGCGAGTGAGCACTGCAACCAAGCACAGAATTTGTTTCAGTTAGTTTATAGTTTATCTGAAACAACAAACAGTCCTAATGAGTGAGTTTGCATAAGCAATCTGATCCATGAATGCATTTTCAATCTTTTTGTTGTAGCACACGATAATGAGGGCTACAGAAACATCACTGACAGAAAAACAAGCTTGTGCAGAACCAAAGCGAAAGGCATTGACAGTTAGGAAAGATTTTAGATTTGTATGTTGCACTGCTCACCATGTAGATTGAGTAACAGCAAATATACATTGCAAGAAAGTAATTATTATCAACATTATAATCAACAAAGTGTAGAGAGTGTAAATAAGAGAGTGTAGACAGCTTCAGTGATTATAATGGAAGTGTCCCCCAGAGTCCAAAACCATGCATGTCCTGCACAGTAAAAAGATTCACTAATTATAGCAGTGTTCTAGTATTTTTGTATATACTTTATTCAGAATTTAGACATGTTTTGTTTTGAGTCATGCTGCTCAGAGGCCCAATGTGAAGTTGACCACAGACTCATAGAATTTATTTAAATATAAAATTTATGTAATGTAGAATAACAGAGTAGACTTTAGAATTGACTTAATCAAATTACACTACCGTTTAAAAGTTGGGGAAAGAAAGAAATACTTTTATTCAGCAAGGACACATTAAAATGAACAAAAGTGACAGTAATTACATTCATATTTTTTTTTTAAAGATTTATATTTCAATTTTTTTTTTTTTTAACTTTCTATTCAAAGAATCATGTATCATTTTTTCCACAAAAATAATATAACTGCAAGCAGTGATTACAGGGGCTTTAGGCCCCTTCCCAAAGGGTAAATTTCAACATTTTTTGGATAATTATTGACCTAGAGAGTCCAGAGAATTGTACTGCAGTGTTTTTTCCAGATTGAGCGAAAACCCTAGGAATAGTTTGCAAAATTATTTTTTTTTTAACAAACAGTTTGATTGACAGCAGTGCTTCTAGAAGCAAAGTTGTCTGGAATGAGGAGTTCTATTGTATGATACGAATATCAAAACAAGCAATGTATAATTGTGTACACTCTTGAAAAATGTGATAACGCCACCAGTGGCCAATATCTTTCAAATTTCTCACAGACCTTTGGGGTCGTGAGTCAAACAGGCCAACTCCTGTTCAGGAGTTATATAGTCATTTCACTAAAAGTGGCCCTGCCCCTTTTGAACGTTTTGCCTTCCCTTTGCGACGATTGATAATTAATGATATTTACTCTCCAGAAAATGTCTCTGCACTGGTTTGGTTCAGGTGAAAAACCTAGGACTAGTTTCCTATTTTCCCCAGACGACTGAATCTGAGGCATGTGATTTATCCGACGTGAGCCAAGGATTCCACCGACATAAGACACTTGAGCCTGCAACTGACGGTTTAGGCGTTATGAGCGATTTTGTACTTTTGATCGCTGTAGCGCCCCCATCAGGCCGAGTGGGGTGAGTCTTGGTGACCCTGTCGGCGGTGTGAGTACTACCATCCCTCCATGTTTCAAGTCTCTACAACTTAGGGTTTGGTCTGCACGATTGCAGAACCATAGCCATTTAAACAATTACAATAGGGTTTCAGTGCTATGTGCTTGAACCCCTAATTAAGAGGTTAGTTCACTGAAAAATGAATATTCTGTTATTAATTACTCACCCTCATGCCATTCCAAAGCCGTAAGACCTTCATTCATCTTCAAAAAACACATATTGAGATATTTTTGATGAAATCCGAGAACTTTGTGACCCTGCATAGACAGCAAGGGTCTTACCACACTCAAGGCCAAGAAATCTACCATGAACAGCGACAAAATAGTCCATGTGACATCAGTGGTTTAACCGTAATTTAATAAAGCTACGAAAATAGCTTTTGTGCATCTAACACTGTTGTAAATACGTGGCCAAGACTGACACAGAAGAGAAGAAATTGTTGAATAAAATTTATATTTTTGCACAAGAAGTATCTCATAGCTTCATAACATTACAGTTGAACAATGTCACATGGACTATTTTATAGATGTCCTTACTATTTTTCTGGACCTTGAATGTGTCAGTTGTGTTGCTGTCTATGCAGGGTCAGAAAGTCCTTGGATTTCATCCAAAATATCTTAATTTGTGTTCTGAAGATGAACAAGAGACTTGCATGTTTGGAACGACATGAGGGTGAGTAATTAATGACAGATTTTTCATTTTTGGGTGAACTATCCCTTTAAGCAGCACAACTAATAACACAAACAATAATAAATGTTATTTGAGGATGTGACACTGAAGACTGGAGTAATGGCTGCTGACTTTTAAGTGGTATAGTGTAAATGAATACAAATGAAAAATGTAATTATTTTATCAAAGAATTCAACTGTTTATCATTAGTCTAATGTGGTACTGTGTTATTTACCATAAAAGGTGATAGCGACGAAGGCGCTGCAGCTGGTCAGCAGTAGGCAGCCCTATCTAGAGAGCTCCAGCTGTCTCTGATAGGTCAGCTACAGAATAAGCATCCTTACAAAGGCATACTCAGCAAATCATCACTCTCTCTAATGCACACTGGAGCGCACATACATAAAACTGACCGTGGAAAGAACAGAATCAAGGGAAGCAGATACTGTTGGGTTTATGATTTCAAACAGCATTTAAACCAAACTGCAGTAAATTGCACGTTCCAGCAACAAAACCTTACCACCCACTCACACACCCACAGATGGAAGAACAAACACGTAAACACTCTAACACACATTACTCTGTGCTCTGCCGATTATAGACAGTATGGGCAGGAATAAAATTTAGACCCCTAAAAATATTCTAATAATCTGATTTATGGTGACAAGTTTATACCAGGTTGGTCAGTAAATGAACACTACATTCTATTGATATACTGTCACAATGAATTAATATTTTGCTACTATGTTCACAAAGGACATTTATATATCTGAGAAAACATTAAAGTCTATTTTTAGAGTCTTTTGTCAAACTGATTTAATCAATAGTGCACAAGTGAGGTTCAATCCATGGTGTAAATCTTTTAGAGCATGCAAAAATAATTCACTGACTGACATGACTGATGTGCCAGTCGGTCTGAACTGAGTGGCCACTTGATAAACTGACCAATGGTCTAATGCAGCGACTGTCACTGAAATTGATCAGTCTGCAAGATTTGTTTGTTGGCGAGTTTGATTGATTGAACAGTGATACCTTCACCAACTCTTTCTGGGGCCAGATCTGAATGGGTTCCACCTGCTGCGGAGTCTGAGTTTGGATGCCATAGGTGTTAAGGAAGACCTGCAATCTGAAAGACACAATCAAGACAGAGACTTTAAAACATTAAAAACAACTCTATTACAGGTAATGTGTACAACTTTTGCACCATTACTGGAACTACAAATGATAATGACAAATTTATAGAAGCCAGACGATATCACAACCTGCGTTCTTCCATGTGTTTGGAAAGAATCATTCTATTGTAATACCATCTGTTCAAATTATAACAATTCTAGTTGAGGAACATTTTTTCTTATTATTACTGCATTGTATTGCATGTGAAAAACATTGTTAATTGGACATGATTTACAGTTAAAATTAGAAAAAATAGTATTTTACATCTTGAAGAAATTTGTATCTTACATATGAAAATGGACATGCTAGGCTAGCAGGCCAATAGGTTAATGGTAAGCTAATGTAATGGAAGTTTAATTGGCTAGTGATATATCAAACTTAATATGCTAACAATTAGCTTGTGAGCTAAATTAAAAAAAAATTAGGAATGTTTAAATTGACCTTTTATATACATATATGCATATATACACATATGATAATGTTTTTTTTTTAAGTTTTATTTTTAAAAACATTTAATGTACATTTATAGTGCCATGCTTTGTGCTATATTACCTTGGCATTCAATTATTAAAAAAAAACCTGTTCTAAAAATAGTGTATCGTTACAAATTATAATTATTTTACCAAAATAAGAGGGATCATACAAAATGCTATTGTTTATTTAGTACTGACCTGATTTCACATAAAAATGAATTTATAAAAATGACCTACATCAAAAGTTTACATCCTGTTGATTCTTAATACTGTGTTGTTACCTGAATGATCCACAGCTGGGTTTTTTTTTTGTTGTTTAGTGATAGTTGTTCATGAGTCCATTGTTTGTCACGAACAGTTTAACTGCCTGCTGTTCTTCTGAAAAATTCTTCAGGTCCCACAAATTATTTTTCAGCATTTTTGTGTATTTGAACCCTTTCCAACAATGACTGTATGATTTTGAGATCCATCTTTTCACACTGAGGACAACTGAGGGACTCATATGCAACTATTACAGAAGGTTCAAACGCTCCCTGACGCTCCAGAAGGAAACACGATGCATTAAGAGCCAGGAGGTGAAAACTTTTGAATTTTTTAATTTGAAGATCAGGTTATTTTTTTTATCTTCTGGGAAACATGTAACTATCTTTTGTAGCCTCTAAAGGACAGCAATAAATGAAAAAATACAATATTTAGGCAAAATAAGAAAAATCTCCATTCTGTTCAAAAGTTCTCTTACTGCATGGTTTTTCCTTCTGGGGCATCAGTGAGTGCTTGAACCTTCTGTAATAGTTGCATATGAGTCCCTCAGTTGTTCTCAGTGTCAAAAGATGGATCTCAAAATCATACAATCATTGCTGAAAAGGGTTTAAATACATAAAAATGCTGAAAAAGCAAAGAATTTGTGGTATCTGAAGGATTTTTCTGAAGAACAGCGGCCAGTTTAACTGTAAGACAAACAAGGGACTCATGAACAACTAACAAAAAAATCTTATTCATGTCAGTACTAAATAACATGCATTCTGTTATCTGCATTATCCCTCTTATTTTGGTAAAATAATTAATATTTTTAATGATTCTGAAAGGGGGATGTAAACCTATGACCTCATCAAGGGGTCTTTTTTTCCCCTTCAAAATGAACTTTATAACTCACAATTGAGTTATAAATGTATATCTTTTATAAAAAAAAGTCAGAATTGCGATACAAACTCACGTTTGCAAGAAAGTCAGAATTTCACGTTTTTATCTCGCAATTCTGACTTTATTTCTCACAACTGTGAATTTATCACACTATTCAGAATTGTAACTATATCTCACAATTCTGACTTTATAACTCGCAATTGTGAGTTTATATCACAATTCTGTGACTTAATATTTTGCGTTTTTGACTTAATTTCTTAGAACTGAAGTTTATATCTCGCAATTCTGACTTTATAACTTGCAATTGCGAGACTGTGTCACACAAAAGTCAGAACTGTGAGATAGAAAGTTGCAATAACATTTATTTTATTTATTCAGAAACAGGCTTCTATACAAACGTAACACTACCCTGTTTTTTTTTCTTTTGCTCTTGGAGCAAATAAGAATGCAAGAATTAAGTTTGTTGTAGATTTTTCCAGTCACCACTATAAAAGTTTCCCCAACTATGAACTACTCCTGTAATTCTGAGAAATGTGAAAAGGCTGCATATAAAATATGATCTGTGACATAATTTAAGATTTTAATCATCATATTTACATCATTACAATATATCAAAATCGTGTTATGTAGGATTTATAATCAAGCACTTAAATCAAGTGTCCATTAAGATCCACACTATCTTGCATGACACTGTGATTATGCAAATGAAAGGTCTACAGGCATTTCTTATGCTGTGGGGTTTAACGAAAATGTACGTTTACAAGCAACCAGAACCTCTCCTCCAGCTTACATTATAATATTTAAACAACATTATTCAAGCTTTGCAGGGAAGGTGAGGTGTTAAGTGGAACTTGCCGCTTTAAATGAAGGTACTGAGGTTGAGTTAGACAAGTAATTCTGATTAAGGTTTGCAGGGTGAATAAGGGGAGAGGTGGGTTAAGTGCTGGGGTGAATAATGTTAAATGAACTGCAGAGCAGGCCTGGCTCGGACCAGCTGGCCACACGACCTCTTTCACCTCCCCCTCTCACCAGAAAAGCTTTAAATGAGAGTGCTGATAGATGAAGGCTACAGAATAGCCTAATAATTAGTGTGCATGCATCAATTAGACCAGAGGACCAAGAGATTGAGACTCAAGAGGAATTTATTTACCTTTGACTTTCTGCAATCAGGGCCACATGAATGACGACATCGTTCTCAATGGGACCCTGCAGGAAACAAGCAAAGAAGACATATTGGAAAACTTTGGGTCTCAACAGAGAAGGCTCAAAGGCAAGGGCACAGAGTGTAACATCCATCACCTCAGAGTTCAAGAGTGAGTGACTTCACTAAAAATGAAGAACGGAGAGAGAGACCTTAAAAGTGGAAGAAAAGTCAGAGCAGTTAAGAGTATAACCGATGACTGGGTGCTGCAGGACAAAGATGAGGGAGATGATGGTGGATCAGAGCCCTGATTCTTTATGCTAGCTCATTACGGTCGTTTGGGCTGGATGATGTAGTAATTTTGCTGAGATAATGAGCTGCTGATTGCTGAAGGTTTAGGTTGGGTCATATCAATCAGTAGCTAAAGCCCTCTGCCTACACACAGAGGACAGCCAGCCTCCATTTAAACCTTCCACTGCCACAACTCCTAAACGGCAGGAGCATCTTAGCAGCTAATTGACTTGTTTTCTCGAGATCACAACTTGGGGCTTCTCTGTGTTTTAAAAAAATCATTATTTCTGCCTTTCTGGTGCTACGGTCAAACAAATAATAACCAAGGTTCACAGGCACTTCTATGGAGCCAACAACCTCTCAAATCTTCTGCTACAGCTCAAAAACTGTAATATTAACCAGCTAATATGTAAATAACACACCTTCGAATACACTAGGATGCATCAAACGCTGAGATAGACAGATCTATTAGTCTGAACGGAAGATGGCAATATATTTGTGATGTAGGATGTTTGTCTCGACTGTTGTTGTTTGCTTCCCCTGAAACGGGAAAGATAAGTGCTCGGGCAAATCACAGCTTTGGGTTAAATGACATATTGGCACAGCCATTTTGTGGAGGCAGTGCAGTGAGTCATCACAAGGGCTGATCAACAGAGACTATACATGCTAATTCTGCCATGCGTGAGGGCTGCAGAGGAGGATGGTATTTTGTTCAGGCGGACGGGAAGCGGGTTCAGGCTGCCCTTGATGGATGGGAAGTGAAATGTCTGGTTATGTTGTGAATATGTGACAGGTGCAGAAGTATTCAAAAAGTGAAAAGGTGCTGTGTAACTTCAGTAGGTTTGGACTGCGCTAAGAATAGCATTGAAACAACTCGGAGATATAAATGGTAAGGTTAAAGTCGGTCATTTATGCACCAAACATAATTGCAAAATTATCGGTTGCAAAAGCATCAACATTAACATGTAAGCATTTGCCAGATGCATTTGTCTAAAGGCTGGAATACACTACAGGAGTCAAATTCACGACAAAATCTGAATGACACTACACGCATCATACATTTGGAGATTTTGAAGGGAAAAACTGGGCTACTCAGGATCGCACAATACCACACGGTTAAGTTGTTAGAATACAACAAACTTGCAAAGAAACATGTGCCTTGTTGCTAGGAGACTCATTACAGATGAAAACAAAATGTGTTCTAAAATTGGCTCAAAACATGTCTGAAATCCTCTGAATGGATGAAATCATGAAGCATAAAAAAACAGAGTCTGTGTTGCTATATGCTAGATGGTTCTCTGAAATCTGTTAACTCTGACTGCGCAAAATCTGCAGACCGACTCTGACTTTCGGCAACTGTGTCTTTGTGACTCCTCCAGACTGCAAATCGGGTGCAAAAATGTACACGGCAGTCGTGTAGTGAATTCCCAGTCTTAACAATACATTTAGGGTATGTGTTTTATTTGTAACACTTTAGTTTAGGAACCAATTCTCACTGTTAACTACTTGCTTATTAGCATGTATATTACTTGCATATTGGCTATTTATTAGTACCTAAACTTAACAACTACCTTACTACCTTAGTATTAGCTCACTTCCAGAATAAAAATTTCCTAATAATTTACTCACCCATGTCACACAAGAAGTCCATGTCTTTCCTTCTTCAGTTACAAAGAAATTAAGGTTTTTGACGAAAAAATTCCAGGATCTTTCTCCATAAAGAGGACATCAATGCGGAAAGCCCAAATTGCAGTTTCAGTTCAGCTTCAAAGGGCTCTACACAATCTCAGCTAATGAATAAGGGTCTTACCTAGCAAAAACAAAAATTGGTCATTTTCTAAAAAAAAAAAAAAAACAATTTAATTTTTAACCACAAATGCTCATCCAGCTCTGCGTCCACTACTTCATGCATTACATAATGACGTTGGAAAGGTCACATGTGACGACCCAGTGTTTATTAGGGCTGGGTATTGTTTGAATTTTATCGATTCCTATTTTGCTTATCGATTCCAATTTGTACTGATTCCTAGTTTCGATTCCAATAAGATGAAAGACAAAGTGTTCTGTTGCAGCTGAATAACAATAGCAAGCAACTTACACAATTACACTTCTTTTACACTTCTTTTACAACTTTTGCCTATGGTTTTAACAAAAACAAAAACAACTACACTAATAAATTCCAAACACTGTTAAAAACAAGTAAAAAGTCAGTAATAAAATAGAGACAAACAAATCAATTAAACAATAAATAAATGAGGAGCTCTTTTCCAAAACGCTATAAATCCATTTTGATTAATTTGAGTAAAAATGTGTTTTCTTTACCAAGAAAGTGGCAAGATGAAAACCACTATTATCTGTTTTAAACTTTCACATAGCATCTTTAGGTTATAATAACATAAAAAATTTCAATGTAGATTTTGATTTTTCAAAGATTTATTATAAAAACTGATTATTTTTTCCCAAAATGCTATAAATCCATTAGGGGTCTACGCTTACTTTTCTTTTTAGAGAAAGTATAAGTGATGGAAAGAGATGGCATAAGTGCAATCAAATTCATAAACTCTTGTTGAGATTAATGTTTTAAATATACAATTTTGAACATAGAAATATTAAATGATTTTAATAACTAAAAAGAAGATCAAAATGAAGTACTGCCAGTAGGTGGCGGTAAGTCACTGATTTAATTTCTGAATCATTCATTTGATTCGTTCGAATGGCTGATTAATTCAGGAATAAAGCAGGTGACTCTTTTTATGAATGAGTAATTGATTCATTGACTTGACTAGAAAACGCACGTTCATTCGTAAACGAAACACCACTGTGTTTGAATGGAGATGTGCAGCGGCTAAGTTGTGACTTTGTTTCAAACTATTTTTGAAGATGAAATAGAGCAAAATCAGGCAATAGTGTTATAGTCAGACAATGTAAGTCACTTAATATGAACTTCTTGTTTATTTAACTGTTGTATTAAAAAAATATCTCATTTACAAACTCCCTTAAAAATCATTAAAAGCTGTCAATCATCTTAGTTCATCGCGATCTCACAAAATTATAATCAACGAAACTCTCTACACTGCTCAATGAATCTCTTATTTACACTCTCTCTACACTTTGTTTATGAAAGGATTCGTCAGATATGTCTGTGATACATTACTCAACGTTGAAAACTAGGATGCGGGTGTATTCAAAGCGCCGCCTTTACTGTTTACAATGCGTGAAATGCTGCGCTGTGATTGGTTGAGCGGACGTATCGCAATTTGCAGAAAAGGGAGACTGGCGTTTGTCGCGGTTTGGAAAAAAATGGAGAAAACATGACAGAATAACACGGCGGATACCGCATTTTTTGTAAAATTAAAAACTGCCTTTTCAATAACGACCAAATACTGATTTTGGCAGGAACTCAATTTTGTAAAATGGCGTTTATCGCGTTTTGGAAAAGAGCACTTCAAATACAACTGAACAAATTTCAGGTACAGAAATTGAAATCAAATTTTAATTTCATTAATAATATATAGATTAATCCTTATTAAAGTTACGAAAAATATTCAGTCAGCATCTGCGAATGTTTTCTTTTGTTCTCAGATTAACATTAAATGACAGGCAGCACGTTTATTAGGCTGCTGTCTCTTTAACACCGAAAGTACGCGGATTTAAAAATACTTGTATATATACTTTTGTGCATATACTGGTCAGTAAATGTAAAAGAGAAGCCTGTTCCGGCTCGTAACAACCTTTTCTGCATGGAGCGGTTCGACAACGGAAACAGGCCGTGAAACCGCACTGGGACCGCTGTTCTTTGTGCTCACGCTTCAGATGTGTCAGCTGTTTGCAAACAGTGCGGACGTTTCTTCCCTCCCTGTGCTTAAATTGTTTAAAGATCACATTAAAATGCGAAGGCAAACATCGAAATGCACATGTTTTATCGAATACCCGGTTATTGAAAATTTGGAACGGGTTCTGAAATGGAACCGGTTCTCGATACCCAACCCTAGTGTTTACAAAGCAAATATGCAAAGAAAATCAAACACCCTTTACAAAAAAAATTAAACAACGATTTTGAAGTTGGAGGAGAAAATGAGATGGACATTTTCTACCTTTTTGAACTGAAATAAACAGACGAAGAACAACCAGCGCATGACCTTTCCAATGTGATTACGTATTCTGTAAAGTCGTAGATGTAGAAGTGCATCGCAGAGCTAGTGCAAGACTGTGGTTAAAAAAGTATATACATTTTTATTTTTTAGAAAATGATCGATTGTTTGACTAGACAAGACCCTTTTTCTCAGATGGGATCGTGTAGAATCCTTTGAAGCTGCACTGAAACTGCAATTTGGACCTTCAATCCATTGGGCACCATTGACGTCTACTATATGGAGACAAATCCTGGAATGTTTTCCTCGAAAACCTGAATTTCTTTCTGAAGAAAGAGAGAAAGACATGAACATCTTGGATGACATGAGGGTGAGTAAATTAGCAGGAAATTTTAATTCGGAAAGTGAATAAATCTTTTAATAAACATCAAATTAGGAGTTTACTGAGGCAAAAGTCATAGTTAATATTTATTTAACAGCGAGAACTGGTCCCAAACTAAAGTGTGACTGTTTTAGTTGTTTGTGTGTTTTTGGGGAATCAAACTTGGCCTACAGGAATCACTTTTTCCACTGTTTCTGTTGTTGATCACATCATAAAACTATATTAAATCAAACTTCATCTTAGGTCAAAAATAAAATGAAATAAAAACCTCACAATCTAAGTGTAATACTGGACACTGGCACATTTTAAGTCCACTGTAAGTGCATAACTGTTGGTGCATTTCTTTGTTTTCTTTTATAATGTGATGTCTGAAGCAAGTTCCAGCATACCTCATTAAACTGGAATAGAAGATAGCTTTTTTCCTCTCACTTTTGATATTCACATCTTTTCTCACAGCAGTACAGTGGCTTTGTAGTAATGTTATAAAGAGATTGAAGTTTTCTTGGAAGTGGTGTGAATGATGGCAGTTGGTGGTGTACAAAACCCTGCAAGTATACTAGTGGGACTGGTGGGACTCCTGCAGTGTCTCTCTCTCCACACTGAAGCAGCAGACAATAAACTATGAGCAGCTCAATAGAACTGACAGTGATAAGAAATGCTCTTTATTAATGTCTCCGTTACCAATCAGTCAAATGATCTCTATTCATAATGTGGCTCCAAAAGCCCCACTGAGAGTCAAACAGTCAATATTTACCTCTAATGACAAATCTGTCTTCCTATAAGAACAATAATGAATTGAAGAACAAAACAACTGTCACAAAACATGAACAAATGAGGATAAAAGCTCTTGTGACTTCTATAATACTCATGCTGTATCTGCACAAATTAGTCCCAGTAAACATCTGAGGCACCATACCATGACAGTATCAGATGTTGATACTGTGGTACTTTAACCACAGTATATAACACATCAATGTATGATTACCATATCAAATAAATATTATCATTCTAATAATTATATGGTGCTATGGTACAGACCTTAGTCAGGGTAGAACCATATTTAATTTTTGACATGAATGGAAATGAGGCTGTGAGGGATAGAAGTTCTTGGAGTTTAATGGACTGTACTGTTGTTTAAGAACTAATCGATTGTTCAGCTGATGAAACATCTTTCTGAAAAGCTTTTAGTAGATCATTAAAAATGTTAATTATTTTACCAAAAAAAGTGGGATCATACAAAATGCATGTACATATCGTTCAAAAGTTTACACCCCCCGATTCTTAATACTGTGTTGTTACCTGAATGATCCACAGCTGTGTTTTTGTTGTTTTTTTTTTGTTTAGTGATAGTTATTCATGAGTCTCGTGTGTCCTGAACAGTTAAACTGCCTGATATTCTTCAGAAAAGTCCTTCAGGTCCCACAAATTTTTTGTTTTTTCATAATTTTTGTGGATTTAAACCCTTTCCAACAATGACTGTATGATTTTGAGATCCATCTTTTCACACTGAATACAACTGAGGGACTCATATGCAACTATTAAAGAAGGTTCAAATGCTCACTGATGTTTCAGAAGGAATAACCATACAGTAAGAGCCGGGGGTTGAAAACTTTTGAACAGAATGGAAATGTGCACATTCTTCTTTTGCCTAAATATACATATTTTTTTATTTAGTACTGGCCTTCAGAGGCTACAGAAGATAAGTACATGTTTCCCAGAAGACAAAACAAGTTAAATTTACCCGGATCTTCAAATTCAAAAAGTTTTCACCGCCCGTCTCTTAATGCAGGACTTTTCTGAAGAACAGCAGGCAGTTTAACTGTTGGGACTCATGAACAACTATCACTAAACAAAAAAACGCAGCTGTGGATCATTCAAGTACAAAACAGTATTAAAAATCAAGGGGACTTTTGAATGGGGTCATTTTTATAAATTCAACTATTATTTTCTCTTTGGACTATATGTAAACGTCTTTTATGTGAAATATCTTTTTCATACTAAATAAACAAACTAAATAAACAAAAAAAAACATGGATTTTGTACTTAACAGTAGCTAGGTTAAGACTGACTGCAGTGAAAGCTGCCTCTGCGTGCTGAAGAAAATTTCATATCTGATGTAAAGAGCACTTGAAAAACCTCGCCTTCGGCAGCTAAGTGATGTTTTCACAGAGTCTGGAGCTGCTGGAATTGAGATGGGATCACTAATGGCAAAACTCCACAGCTTTTGAGTGTACCACAAAGGTGTAAAAGTACAAACTAATGAAATGCTATTACTGCTGCCTCAAATGCAATATAGCGTAATACAGAGATCACATTTCATGTTATTACAACATTTTCTTTTTCTGCAGACAGTAGCAACTAGAAAACCACAACCACATGTAAAACAACATTCTGCACAACACCAGTGTTGCTCATGTGGCTCATTTAAATATTCTGCTCTATTTTGACAATCTCAGATTTGACTGAATCCATTCTTCTAATAAATGATTGCAAATTCTATGCTAGTCTATTTTATTCGATTCTCATTGCAAAGTCAATGTAACTGTAAAGATTCCATTCCAGTCGGGCAGCCTGAAATAAGCCCCTTTTTCCTGAATCCATTTATGTGACAAATCAATGCAAACCTAATGGACTGTCTCTTGGAGATATGATGTGGATAAAAGAGATCTGGCAGATCCACATTCCCATTGCAGTTTGTTCTTCAACTGCTCTGCTGCCAAAAGGCAAATCATTAACTGATGTGAACTGCCTGCCTTTTAAGATGTTCATCACCTTTAAGGATCGTAAAAAACTTGAAGCAGCCGCCTTTGTTGATGCAGAGTTCTTCAATGTTAAACCCTGCAGCTGGCAAGTTTGAAAGCCGTAGGTTTACATTTCAATTTGATAAAGCCGTAGAGAGACAGATGATTCTAAATTTGAGATCAAAACCTCGAAAATCGGGATAAGTCCTTGTGTGCCCCAGAAAAGTGATGTTTCCAGCTCAAAATACCCCATAGATCATTTATTCTAATACTAAGAAAAATTGAGTGGAAGCAGGAATCACCGCTTATGCATAGTCTCTTTAAATGCAAATGAGCTGCTGCTCCTCACCTTGCAGAATAGGGTCACCTTTACAGCTCCTATCCTCGGATATCTTGGCAATAGTTTAAACTTGATATATGGTTTCTGAGTACACATCCCAAGCACACACAGAAAGAAGCTGTCACACTGCATTTGAGTACAAACTAAAGCTCTCTTCAAGTCCATTGTGCTTAAACTGTCAAATACATGATGTTAATGTTTAAAACACACGAAGCTACAAAACAGTCAAGTTATGTCTGTAAAGGTAAAACAGCTGGGGAAAAATTACTTGGTTGCTCTTCGCTCGAAAAGTCAGATTTCATGATATGTCAACAAGCATTTAAACCTTTAAAAGTTTTAGGATTTTAAAAAGCTAAGCACTGGTTGCAGACTTTTGACTCCACCTGTATTTTACAAAAAACTCTTTCCAAAGTAAAATGGAAAAAGTGCTTTACTTTTTTCAGCTCCATTCCACATCTTATAATAGAGTGTAGGAGTTCCCTCTTTATGCAACAGCAAGTCTCGGGCCACAATCAATCTTAAAGAAATCTGAAAAGGTTGGGGATTGACTTTCAGAAGGTGGAGTGTAATTAGAAACGGTTGTGAATCTCACATACACATCACCCCTAGAAGCAAGCAATTCATAGATATATATTAGATCTAGTCGGCAATCCCATGACAAGAAGAAAAATCAATTTATATTAAAGCGAGGCAGGAAAGCCTCGAGTCTGTGCTTGTCAGTGGTGTTGTGTTGTGATGTAATTCCCATAAAGATGCAGTGTGTATGAGAGATAAAGAGGGCTAATTACCAATACCTGTTGAGCTGCTCCATGGGAAAGTCTGTGCAGAGCTGTTTCAGGCGTTTTCAAGTCTCTGATAAACACACAGTCACTAGAAAAGGGAATTTGGAAAGAGGATCTACACAGAGCTAACCTTTGACACTTTTTGTAATTCCATTCCACAGACCTAATAATCCTTAAACAACAATTCAAAGCACAATTAAAAGGCTCTTCTGATGTACTTCTGTGTCTCACCGCGATAAAGTAACACAAAAAAAAATCTGTTGTATTTTCTATATTTTACTTTATTAAACAATCCACAGGTTGTTTTACACCTTTGTCTCTAAGATGTCTGGGTCCGGGGTCTGCTCTTGAGGGAGTCTGGTGTTAGTTTGGGTTTTGAGGCATTTTAACCCATAAATTCTTAGTGTTTCTAGATTCAGATCTCACAGTCCACTATACCATTGAATATTGCTTATTAGGAGGCTTAATTACGCCAAGATATTCTCGCGAGTGAAATACACTCAAATCTACAGCGTCTAAGTGACACTAGATCTCGATTCTCACACCATAAGGTCTAGAGTTATAATAACTGAGTGGAGTGACACATAAGTGATATCTTGCCACATTCATCAATGCCTGCTGGCTGTCGGTGAGCAAACATATTAAACACATATCGTCACCACGCTGCAGACGCTTGAGAATCGACTTCGGTACGAAATTAACAATTATAGTACTTCTGAAGTACAGCACCAAATCTCAGTTGCCTGTTCAAAATGTATGGCCCTTCCTTCCAGCTCTCTCTTTAATATTTTAACCCATCATCACAGTGAAGTGTTTTGTTTGTAATTGGCGCACCTCATGAAGGTGGACAACTGAAGTGCTTCAAAGCAATGCATGTGTGTGTTTGCATGTGTAGCTTAATGCCATTGGAATTTTCTATAAACTTTTTTAGCACTGCTTATACACATATGCTGCATGCTTACAGCTATGTAGCAAAGAGTAATTTCCACCAGGGAAGAGCAACCTTAGTGGGTACAAGGTGAATTCATTCTCCCATTAATGGCTAGTATGTCCCATTAATGCATGTAATTGTGCACCTACTTACAAAATTTCCGCAAAATAGTGGCGCGATGTGCTGTAAGGTTGTGCAGCTCGAACTGGAATAGAGAACGCCTGGAAAAGCCAGTCTCTGAATTTTAATTGAGGTAGCCATTGTGGGATGCAGAATTGTAATTCGGAATTTGAATGTAAGTGGAACTGAAATAAATAGTAGTTCAAATGGATGGATGGAATGGACAAAATGAATGAATGGGTTATAGCATGGAAACATAGAATATATAAAAAATAGAAAAATATAGATAGAAACAATAGAAATGACAGACAGAACGTATGAGCAGGAAAGGATAGACAGAATGATAGATAAACAAAAGATAGATAGAATGGAGGCTAAAAGATGATAGAACAATAGGGACAGAAATGATAGAGGAAACAATAGAACGATAGATAGATAGGATCAACAGAACGATAGGATACACATATAGATAGATATATAGGATAGATAGATAGATAGAACAACAGAAACAAATAGATAGAACGATAGACAGACACAGACAGATAGATAGAATGATAGAACAATAGATAGAATGATAAAACGATAGAAACAATGAGTAGGATGCCATAGGGATAGATAGAATCAAATAGAATCCATAGATAGAAATGGAGGGACAAAAGAAGGTGAAGGAAGGAGAGGAGGGATAGGAATGATGGAAATGGAATAGAACGGAAGAGTGGATGGAAAGGAGGAACAACATGGATAGGAGGATGGAGGAACGGAGGACAGGAACTACAGACAGACAGAACGAGCAGGAGGAGGAGGAACTACAGATAGACAGGACAGACAGACAGGACAGAGGAAATGGACAGACACAGACACAGGAGGGACAGACAGACAAACGGACAGGAACTACAGATGAGGACACGGAGGAGGAACACAGAGCATGGACAGGATAGAACACAGAAAGGAGGAGGAAATGACAGACAGGAGGAACGGACAGGAGGAAAGGACAGGAGGCACAGACAGACAGAACTACAGACAGGAAGAACACAGGAGGAACGACAGGACCCACAGGAACGAGCAGACAGGAACAACAGGAAGACAGGAAATAGAACGAAGGAGGAAAGAACACAGAGTGGAACTACAGAACACAGGAGGAACGGTATAGACACAGAACGGAAAGGAGGAAGGATACAAGGAGTGGAGGAGTGGAGAACAACAGACAGGACACACACAGAGTGGAGGAAATGGACAGGAACAAGGAGGAATATGGAAACAGGAAATGAGTGGACATGGACACAGAAGGATAGACAGGAAAGAACAAGGAACGAAAAGATAGACAGGAGGGACACACAGGAACGGAGAAGGATAGAAACAACAGGAACGGACAGATAGAACGGACAGAGTGGATGGACAAGGAACGGAAAGGAGGACAGGAGGAACACAGGAACGGACAGACACAGACAGACAGACAGACAGAATGGACAAACGAACTACAGAGACGGACAGACACGACACACACAGACAGGATGGAGGATAGAACACAGAATGGAGGACAGGAACGGACAGACAGGAGGAACGAAGGAGCATGGAAGGACAGGACAGACAGGAACACAGGAACTACAGATAGAATGGACAGACAGACAGACAGATGACAAAACGAAGGAACCCACAGAGGAACACAGACAAGGACAGACAGGAACAGAATGGAGGAAATGACAGGAATGACAGACAGACAGACAAGGACAGACAGACAGGAATGACAAACGAGCACAGAAGGAGGGAAGGAACAACAGATGACAGACAGATGGATAGAACAACAGAATGACAGGAGAATGAGGAGGAAGGATGGAACGAAGGAGGAGGAGGAGGAGGAGGAACAACATGGAGGAAAGAACACAGGAGGAAGGACACAGTAGAACGGAAGGACAGGAATGGACAGGACAGACACAGACAGAGACAGAGGAATGACAAAACGAAAGGAAACACAGGAGTGGAGGACAGGATAGGAACACAGATGACATAGACATGGAGGAGGAACACAGAAATGAGTGGAGGAAATGGATAGATGGAATAGGAACGAAGGAGGAAATGGAGGACAGAATAAAAGAAGGATAGAAAGGAAGGAGGAATGAAACGGAAAGAACGCACAGAAGGAGGAGGAGGAAATAAATAGAATATGGGGATGGAGGAGAAATAGAATGGATAGAGTGGAATGAGGAGGAAATAAATAGAATGAAAAGATAGAATGAGACAGAAGGAAGGTAGAGATAGACAGAGGAATGATAAACGGAATGAAGTAGAAGGAGGGAGGGAAGGAGGAGGAATAGATGAGTGGAGGGATGGAGGAGGAATGGAATGAGATAGGAAATGAGAGGAGGAGGATGGAACGAAAGGAGGGAGGAGTGGATAGATAGGAGGAAGGAGGAAATAAATAGGAATGGAAGGAATGAAAGGAAAGAAATACAGAGGAATGAAAGGACAAGGAATGAAAGGAGGAAATAAATAGAACGAAAGGAGTAGGAGGACAATAGAATGGTAGGAGTGAAGGAGGAATAAATAGAATGAAAGGAGGAATGAAAAGAAATAATAGATAGAATGGAAGGAACAATAGGAGGAATGAAGGATAGAATGGAATAGGAACGGAGGAATATAAGGAGTGGAGGTGGAGGAGGGAGAGGAAATAGAAATGGAATAGAGGATAGATAGAACAAATGGAAGGATAGAAACAGATGATAGATAGATAGATAGGGATAGGATAGATAGATAGATAGATAGAAATAGCAGATAGATAGAACAATAGAACGGATAGATAGATAGATAGATAGATGATAGATAGATAGATAGGATAGATGAAAGGATAGATAAATAGGATAGACAGACAATAGGAGAGACAGAACATAGGAGGAAGATGAAATAGATGATAGAATGAAGGAAACCAATAGTAGGAAGGAAGACAGACAGATAGAGATAGATAGATATATAGAAGATAGATAAAATGGATAGATAGATAGATAGGAAGAGATGATGGGGAATGATGAGAATGATAGAACAATAGATAGAAGATAGATAGGATAGATAGATAGATAGATAGGAAATAAATAGGAATATAGATGGAGGATAGACAGACAGACAGATAGATAGATAGATAGATAGATAGGAATGGATAGAAGATAGAAATAGAACATAAGATAGAATGATAGATAGATAGAAATAATGGAAGGATAGATGATAGATGGAAGGATAGGAGAAAGGTAATAGGAATGGTAGAGGAATGGATAGAACTATAGAAATAGATAGATGAGATAGATAGATAGATAGATAGATAGGATAGATAGATAGAACAACAGAACGATAGATAGAACGATAGATAGATAGATCAATAGAACGATAGATAGACAGATAGAACAACAGAACGATAGATAGAACGATAGAAAGAACAATAGATAGAACGACAGAACAATAGATAGAACGATAGAACGATAGATAGATAGAACAATGGATAGAACAACAGAACAATAGAACTATAGACAGAATGATACAACGATAGAACGGTAGACAGATAGACAGACAGTAAGATAGATAGATAAGATGATGGAACGATAGATAGAATGATAGAACGAACGATAGAAAGATGGATGGATGGACGGACGAAATGAACGATAGAGCGATACATAAAATGATTGATAGATGGACGATAGGATGATGGAATGACAGAACGATTGATAGAACAATAGATAAAACAATATATAGAACTATAGATAGGTAGAACGACAGAATGACAGAACGACAGAACAGTAGATAAAATATGAAAAAATATAGAATATATAAAAATAGAAAAATATTGGAACGATGAAACATAGATAGAATGGATGGATGGATGGATGAGCAATAGAGCAATAGATAAAATGATAGGACGATGAAAGATAGATAGATAGATGAAAGTTCTGTTTTGTTTTGTAATTTACACTTGGACATCTGTGCACGTCACATGCCGTATGGCCGCTGATATCTCTTCACCGTTTGTGGTGTGTTTATTCGTGGTGTGTTCTGGAAATCCCTCTGGGTGTTTATGAAGTGACTCAGCCCAGAGAAAAAGACATGCAGACAGGAGATTTCATGTGGAACGAGTTGCGTCCAATCCCCATAGTCCTCTTCTCAAACCCCGAACAATCACTTCCTATAAGACATACCGCAGGAACATCCTGTGTTTTCACATTAAAAGATACAGTCGTTGAGCACAGCCAACAAAAACAATGGGGCCGTGTTCTGTTGGAATACATTTGTCTTAATGCATCAAATTAAATATGAATCAGAGAAATATAGCATCTACAAAGCTAAGTAACTGCAAAAGGCCTCTCTCCCTAAGCTTGTGTATGTGAGCGACAGAAGCATTTCAAAAGCTGTTCTCGGTGTTTAAAAGGCAAAAAGATGAGGCTGCTTCCTGCACCTTGGCTGCTCTGCTGAACAATCGTTTCTAAATTTAAACTGAGCTCCATCTGTGCTTTGTTGAAACAGGGTACATCCATCAATCAGGAAAAAAGGCCTGTCTAATCTCTGAGCAAGGACATGGTTCAAAACGAAGATCTGCCTTCATACTGAGGACAAAGTATTGGAGATGTTAGAAAGACAAGTGTGGGCTAAAAACAACCTATGCATAAACACAAACTGGCAATCATATTCCATCATGTAGTGCATGAGTACACGCATAAATATTGCAGAAAGGTGCTCAAAGACAGGCCGTAATACATAAACAAACATAAACTGACATTTCATATAGCTATATCCATCCACAAATACACTACCACGCAAACAAACGGCAGCCACAGCAACATGCCCTTTAGTCAGCATAGCCTTTGATGCAAAAGTGAAGAAACAAGCACGCCACGCATTACTGTGCAATATGCAGTGCCCTCCTTCAAAGCAGCAGGGCTCCTCCCAGTTTCCCATGCAGGGGTGCAACACTCATGAATAAAACAGCCGCCTGCCCCTCACTGCCTCTGATTAGACAAACTCGCACTCCCAAGCCAATATCAGTCAAATTACAGCTACATCTCAACTAGGGCTAAGCTTATTCGGAATGATTTTGCTGGCAATATACAACTAAGCAACATTATGAATATTGAGTTGATTTAAATGCGTTTTTCTTTTGGCTTTAAGTTTTCTGAAGACCACGTCATTAGACTGGTTTCACAGTATGAGGGTACGTTCCTTTGAGATGTCAAGTGCCTCGCCTTGAGAAGGCGACTGCAGTCAGGGATAAAAGAACAGCTGTTAGATCTGACAATTCACAGATCTCGTAGGTAGGCAGGTATCGCATTTGCATTTTATGTTGCTTATGAAATAAATGCAGTCAAAATACTGCTGCTTTTAATGAGCATGTGAATATGATGAATGAGTAATCCAGTGTACCTAATATTTAAAAAGAGCATATTTAAATCCATTTTCATACATAATTTCAGAGAGATAAATTAAAACGATTAAGCTTAAGAGGACAGCATTGTCTGAGGACAGGAAATGTTCTCTCACAATTCACAAAGATTAAAAAATGATTGACAGATGTTGATTTTAGTTGGCTGAGGCTGTAAAATTGTGCAATATTTCTATCAAAACTCACTTTACATTACCAGTCAAAAGTTTGGTAAGATTTTTTATTTAATTCATTTATTAATTGCAACTATTACAAAAGGTTCAAACGCTCACTGATGCTCCGTAAGGAAAAACCATGCATTATGAGCTGGGGGTTGAAAACTTTTGAACAGAATAGAAATGTGCACATTTTTCTTTTTTTTTGCCTATTCAGCAGTTCATTTAGTACTGCTCTTCAGAGGCTACAGAAGATAGTTACATGTTTCTCCAAAGACAAAATAAGTTACATTTACCCCTGATCTGTAGATTCAAAAAGTTTTCACCCCCTGGCTGTTAATGCATGGTTTATCCTTCTGGAGCATCAGTGAGCATTTGAACCTTCTGTAATAGTTGCAAATGAGTCCCTCCGTTGTCCTCAGGATGAAAAGATGAATCTCAAATCATACAATCATTGTTGGAAAGGGTTCAAATACACAAAAATGCTGGAAAACCAAAGAATGTGTGGCACCTGAAGGATTTTTCTGAAGAACAGCAGGCAGTTTAACTGTTCAGGACAAACAAGAGACTCATGAACAACTATCACTAAACAACAAAACACAGCTGTGGATCATTCAGGTAACAACACAGTATTAAGAATCAAGGGGATGTAAACTTTTGAAATTCATTTTTATAAATTCAACTATTATTTTCTGTTGTGGACTGTATGTAAAAATCTTTTACATTACGGTCAATACTAAATAAACAATAACATGTATTTTGTATGATCCCTCTTATTTTGGTAAAATAATGAACATTTTGCAGATTCTGAAAGGGGGATGTAAACTTTTGACCTTTATGATTTAAATTTTCCTAAATGTAACATAATATAAAAAATACAGATAAATATGTGTACTTGAATTTGCAATGCTTTTGTTGTAAGATGCTTCCACCTTTCTTAGCATTACAAAAAACAATACTGTTTAATGTTGCAAACTTGTCTTTTTGTTGTCATAGTACTTTAATTTATTATCATAATCATGTTCAAATGGAATTTTGTGCAAACAGCTTTAAAATTTACTGCAGTTTGTAATTCTTTTAGTTATTTACCTAGAGTGGCTGGTGAATCAGAAAACTTGCTCATTCACTGAAAATTGCTTAGTTCTGTGCTGAACAATAGGGTGGATATTAGGTAAATATTTATGCTTGTTACTAATAAACTGCTGTTTATTCAACTCTGTGGATACATATATATATTAAATAATATGTAAACATGATTCATGCATGCAATAAATGCTAATGAAGCTCGCTCAGCACTAATCTCAACCTCTTTGTTAGCTTTTACTGCATGCATGAGTCACCTTTCTCGCTTCAATAAAAATGTCAGATCTAGAGTCGGAGTTCTTGACAGGAAGTGACATTTCTGACAGCTTCCCACATCATTCATGCTTATATGAAATCTGCATTCAGTAGCCAGCACTATACTACGTATAAAGACTATGATAAACACTCACTTTGTTGTAACAAGACTCGTGAAACCTCAAATCTAACAGACATTCAGAGATCAGGATTGACACCACAGATTCATGCTGAAACAGTAAAATTACTAGGTTTTTACTAGACAGGCTACGATGATGAAAATGTTATCTGTTTGAATTTGCATATGCACTTCTGAACCTCTGTTCCACTTTTTGTCAGAGCTCTGACACAATTCAAACGACAGTAATAATGAGCAGATGCTGTATTAAAGCGATACTGCAGACTGTCTATAGGGACAGATGAGGGAGCTCTGTGCTAGCTATGAAACAGCAGGTGTCCGTAGGTTTTTCTTATCAAGAACAGTGTGGTCTGTCTCAGCAATAACAGATCCGCAAGGAATGGATCTGCAGAACAAGTCAGCTGCAGGGAACTGATACAGAGACGTATCAGGGCTTCTACTAAACCCTGCAACAAATTATGCATGAGGCTCTGATAGAGATTAAACACACAGGCCCTTCACATGTGTGTTAACAGGATACATTTCACAGTATTCGTGTAGCTGGCCGAAGAGAGACGGGATGCAGCTCACCTGATTGGAGTATCGCATGCTGACGTTCCTTTGATCTTGCCGCGGCACATAGCGATGGATGGGGTCGATGTCCTTTGGACTGATCAAACCATCGACTGAACAGCAAACACAGAACAAGAGTTACTGTTCCGTTCACATGAGCTTTAAACTAAATCGCTGCATTTTTAACTCAGATGAGTTTTCAACTTGAAAAACAAGCCTTTTCTACAGATTACTAATGCCTCTGCTGGTCTGGATATTACTGCAGCGCATACACATGAATCACTTGTCTACAATATGAATCATTATGGGTGTGCAGCATGGTAATAACATTGCTGAAAATACAATATTTTGTGGGGAAAATCATGTTAATACTTAATAAGAATAGTTATTAGACTCAGAATCTGATATTCGCTGAAAATCAAACTTGATGTGGCACGATCAGTCAAAAAAAGCTATGGTGGAGGAGAAGATTAATGAATAATGACTTCCATTTTCTATCTGTTCTTCATAAAAATGTCTTCAGAAGACTTGAAGAATAGTGCACAAGTCACATGGATTGCTTTTATGTTGTTTTCTTGTCCTTTTTCAAAGCACCAGCCCCCACTTTCACTGCATTGAAAAGAAGTAGTTTGAAAAATATAACCTTTTGGACTCCAAAGAAAAAAAGAAAATCATACCAGCTTGACGGTAACTAAATAAGATTTTTTCACACAATCACTGCTATTCACAAAACACATTTGTTGACCTCCATTAATCCAATCCTATTATTTTTAGTTCAGTTTATAAACCATTTTGTCTGTTGCTTTCAGAGAGCTCACAGCGGTTTTGGGTCTCTTTCCTTTTGAGGAATGTGAGCAAATGGCACAAAGTCACTGCATGAATAAATAAAAGAACATTTATGTAAACTCTTTTACTGTGTGTCTGTGAATGGGCCTGACCCCTGGGCTCTGGATAGATCTGAAACTCACCCAGCAGCTTAGCGATGTTATAGAGGGCCTGTCCCCAGAGGAACAGCATCCCATCACGTCCCGAGTTGCTGGGGAAGCGCTTCTGGCTGCCATGATTCTTCTGTTCAGCCTCTACGAAGTCTGCCGGCACGTAGTAATACTTGGGAATAACGGCATGGCCTGCGGAGAATCAAATTAGACAAAATGTTGAGACCTAGAGTGCCTTGTGTATGTACATGAGACAGTTCTGTGGTGTGGAGTTGGATGCTGCTGGTGACTAGGCTGTCCCAACTGTACTAAAACAATATGAACAATATGAATATTTTTCAAAAGTATGGGGTTAGTAAGATTTTTTTGAAAGAAATTTAAAATTTTATTCCGCAATGATGCACTCAATTGATCAAAAATGACAGTAAACATGTTTACATTTAAATAAATGCTGTTCTTAATATATGTCAAACGAATAATCGTGATTAATCGCAACCAATGACAAAGCTAAATTTTCAGCAGTCGTTACTCCTTATTTTAATGTCACATAATTCATTCTAATATGTTGATTTGGTGCTAAATATAACAATATATTAGGGCTAAAATAAATCACAATTAAACGCAACCACACACACAAACATTATGTAAACAGCAACTTTTATTTTGGTTGCGATTAATCATGATTAATGATAATTATTTACAGCCTAATATACTGTTGTCTTTAGCACCAAATCAGCATATTAGAATGACTCTGAAGAATCAGGTGACACTGACATACAAATACATCTTTTAAAAAAAAATGACAATAATACTTAAATAACTGTATTTCTGAAATAATAAGTGTAGCCTTGATAAGCATTCTTTCGACAGGTACAGCACTTTCAAAACTATTTATGTTTGCAAATGAACAAATAAACTTATTGTTAGAATTCTGTCTGGAATTTAAAATACCTCACACATTTAGTTCAACAGAAATTGCTTAGTTGAGATCAAAAGTTTACATACACCTTGCAGAATCCGTAAAATGTTAAATATTTAACCAAAATAAGAGGGATCATACAAAATGCATGTTATTTTTCATTTAGTACTGAACTGAATAAGATATTTCACATAAAAGACAGTAATAGATGAATTTATAAAAATGACCCTGTTCAAAAGTTTACATACACTTGATTCTTAATACTGTGTTGTTACCTGAATGATCCACAGCTGTTCTTTTTATTTTCTTTTTTTGTGATAGTTGTTCATGAGCCCCTTGTTTGTCCTGAACAGTTAAACTGCCCTTCAGAAAAAATCCTTCAAGACACCACAAATTCAGCCTTTTTGTGTATTTGAACCCTTTCCAACAATGATTGTATGATTTTGAGATCCATCTTTTCACACTGAGGACAACTGCATGACTCATATGCAACTATTACAGAAGGAAAAACAATGCATGAAAACCCAGGGGTGTAAACTTTTGATCAGAATGAAAATGAGTACATTTTTCTTATTTTGCCTAAATATCATTATTTCTTTCATTTAGTACTGCCCTTCAGAAGCTACATAAGATACGTACATGTTTCCCAGAAGACAAAATAAGTTTAATTTGCCCTGATCTTCAAATTAAAAAAGATTTTAGCCCCCTGTTTTTCCTTCTGGAGCATCAGTGAGTGTTTGAACCTTCTGTAATAGCCACAAATGAGTCCCTCAGTTGTCCTCAGTGTGAAAAGATGGATCTCAAAATCATACAGTCATTGTTGGAAGGAATTCAAATACTCAAAAATGCTGAAAAACTAAAGAATTTGTGCGACCAAAAGGTTTTTTCTTAAGAACAGCAGGCAGTTTAACTGCTCAGGACAAACAAGGGACTTATAAACTATCACTAAACAAAAAACACAGCTGTGGATCATTCAGGTAACAACACAGTATTAAGAATCAAGCATATGAATAATAAATGAATTATAAATTTAACTATTATTTTTACTTGTGGACTACATGTAAACATTATTTATGTGAAATATCTTATTCAGGTCAGTACTAAATAAAAAATAACATACATTTTGTATAATCCCTCTTATTTTGGTAAAATAATGAACATTTTGCAGATTCTGCAAGGTGTATGTAAACTTTTGACCTCAACTGTATTAAAATTGCAAAAATTACCTGCAGAAAAAGCAGCAATCAGGCTGTCAGGCACAATCCAACCTAGCCGCAAATTTACCTTTTTTCTGTCAACCATAATTTAATTAACTAAGCCGAGCTCTCATCTGTATTGGTGAGGCTCACTGCAAGCAAATGAGAAGACCTGAACTAGTTATTAAGTTGCTTATTATTGTTGTACTTCTAAAGAGCTGTGGTCTGAAGGACTGTCAGACAGCATGTTTTGTCTGTCTGTGGGGATCGCCGGTGTTCTGGTCTGTTTAAATAATGAGCATCCCCTCTGTTGTGCACTTGACTGAGATGCGTTTGAGGAAATCACACAGCCAGGGAGGGATGAATACGAAAGGACCACTTTAATAAAGAGTAATGGGAAAATAACAGTCATTGGCAGGGGCTGGAGGACACTGGCTGGCAAGCAGAGTCCATCACAACGTGACAAGCTTTGGCAGTTTGTCCAACAAGATGTGCATATGCATGTTGTGTGTACGCAAGTTACCCTCAAAGGACTGGAAGATGACGGCCTCTAGCAGTTCCTGGTACTCTTTGACTTGAGCAGGATTTCCCCTAAACACACCTGAAGAGAAGGTCAACAAAAAGGAAATTATAAAACACTACGTCCCCATTCCGCTACGTAATATTTCTCAGAGATAGGACATTTTTACAAGTTGCCCTGACTTCAGCAAGCTCAGCATATCTCTGTAATAAATGACTGTATGACTGTGATTTTAACACTAAAAGACTGCTACAGTAAAAACCTATTAATTGGTCAACGGTAAGTTCCCATACTATATAAGGTGAAAAACTGTACTGGACATTTCATGTAATTTAATGGTAATTTACAGTTTTTGGAAATGAAAAAAAAAAAAAAAAGTATAATTTACAGAGACATTTGATGTATTTTTTGCTGAAATAACAGTTATTTGTTGAAATAACTGTTTCTACGCTAAAATAAGGGTTGTATGTTACATCTAATGTTGTTAAATTAATGTTTATTGCATTATTTCAGTATCGTGTGTTACCATGATGGTGTTTAGTATTTGTGTGAATGACATTGTGCACCTTCTATATATTAGTATTTTCTTTCTTATCTTGTGAAAAAGCTGCTTGTGATGTACATTTTTTTTTTACAAAAATTTAATTTAGGCACTTCAAGCAAACTGGTAAATTAGCATAACATCACTAAACAACATTTAATACAGTTATAAGCCGCTAAATATACAGGCATCAATATGCAATTTTTAGAAATCTTCTTTTTTTACTGTACATTTAACAGAATACAGTGTTTTTACAATGAAACACAATATTACATAAAAGAGATAAGTTAAAAGAATAGTTCACCCAAAAGAAGAAAATTCTGTCGTTAATTACTCACCCTCATGTTATACCAAACTCATAAAACCTTTGTTTCATCCTCA
Source organism: Labeo catla (assembly GCA_012976165.1). NCBI lineage: Eukaryota > Metazoa > Chordata > Actinopteri > Cypriniformes > Cyprinidae > Labeo > Labeo catla. Next base: position 1,954,190 of record VONZ01000016.1, read on the forward strand.
GAACACAATTTAAAGGGGTCATCGGATGCCCATTTTCCACAAGTTGATATGATTCTTTAGGGACTTAATGAAAAGTCTATAATATACTTTGGTTAAAAATTCTCAATGGTTGTGTAAAACAACACCCTTTTTACCTTGCCAAAATCAGCTCTGCAAAAATCATCCTGTTCTGGTCAAGGCTGCTTTAAATGTTAATGAGCTCTGCTCGCCCCGCCCCTCTCTTCTCTCTGTGGAGTGATGAGCTTGTTTACTTTAGCCGCATTTAGCCGCCTTTAGCTGATAAACTTTCTAACTAGCACATTATTAGGAAAGGTGATTGTAGAGATTCATAAAAAAAACCCTTATACACACTTCTGCTGTTGGTGAAGCTGGATCACGAATGATTTGCACAAACATAGACGGATATATGTAGACCAGGAGGCACATTCCCTTCACAAACAAACTTAATCCACTGCATCTTCAGCTGCTTAGATGTCGGGAGTAAATGACGACCACTATGTTCATTATTACATCCAGCAATACAACACCTCAATCACTCAATCGGAAATATTCTTGTCTAACTTACATCCCTACTCCGGCATCGAAACAATGGAGGTCTGACTGTGACAGCTGATCTGAGGTAAGACGCTTATGTCAATCAACTATCGTGGGAGCGACCTCTGTCGGTGTGACGCCAAACCGACAGGCATCTGAGAACGGCTTGATTTGAAAAAGGGGATATTATTTTTACAGATTAATAAAAAACCACTGCATGGATTTTTATCATTATAGGGTAGATTTGTACATACATTGCCAGCACACATTTATGTTCAAACAACATGAAAAAGTGAACTCTGCATCTGATGACCTCTTTAAGATATTTTTTATAAAAACCGGCACTTTCTGACCCCGTAAGGACATCGTTCAAATAGTCCATTTGAAATCAGTGGTTCATCGTCAGAAAACTCTGGGATTTCATCAAAAACATCTTCATTTGTGTTCTGAAGATGAACGAAGGTCTTACGGGTTTGGAACGACATGAGGGTAAGTAATTAGTAACCGAACTCTCATTTTTGGGTGAACTCTCTCTTTAATATTCATGAATCTTACCATCAATCATCATATAGATGAAAAAAAGAGGAAACTCGCACTCGATCCCATCGAAGAGCTGAAAAACATAACAGGGCAGAAAATAAGGCACCACATGAGGAGTTATTACATAAACATCATATAATGATTCAACAACATCATTACTGTTCAAATGTGTTGTTGTTTACTGAACAAGAGAATAAAAAAAGTAAATTCCTCAGTGTACCTGTGTGATTTGTAATGTGGCTGTTAGATTAAAATGAGCAAAAAACAACATGTTCAAATGGTTAGTAAATTTTCAGTGCCACACACAACCTGTACTTTGACTGACTTACAGCAATCTGTTACCTGCAGCATAATGCACATACATAAAATGGAAGCCCTTCAAATCATTGAGAGGAAATGCCAGACAACCTCTGTTTTCCAGTTACGACAGTTGAGGAAAACAGAAAACAATTATGTTGAAGTAAAGTATAGCAGTCAAGCAGAAACTCCATTAAAAAGCCATAGTGCTCCGTCTCTCTTTCCCTAGAGCTGGGCCATGAATCACTTGGGTTTGAAATTAAAATCAACTCAGATGTAGAGATGGTTTGTGAGTGTGAAAAACCAATGATTAATTCAAATTATGCGACTGCTGCTTGTTTTATCGCATTCATTTAAAAGTATAAGTCAAGATTTAAGTGCCTACAGATGCTCTGGAAAAACAGAGAGAGGATTTCTTCTCAAACAGGATTTGAAATTAGGGTTGCATGTGCACATATGTAGGCAGATTGAGTTTACTAAGGGAGTAATCCATCAGAAACATTTGTATCAATATCTAACCAAATAAATGGAGATTAACACAAGCAATTTTGTGTGGGACTGTTTTTGCTCATGGTGCATTCTGATCTACACGCAATTATACCACATTTAGCATCCCACTTTCCAAGCTGCAATTAAAACTTACGAAGCTTATGAGCTCACGCATTCACAACATTCTCGCTATTCACGACATGAAACGTTCCTAATACAATTCCGTGATCCTCTTTTCATCGCTGCCAATTATATGACAACCTCAATTCGAATGATCCGTCTTCAGAAAAAAGAAATCTTGTGAGCTGCTTAAGAGGTACAAAATCTAAAGCACACTTTGATGGCTGACAGGGAACAAAATGTCTTTCAACCTTTCCCAAATGTAATTAAGACTTCTCTATCTCCGCTAGCAATCTCGGAAGACAATCGCCGTGGCATTAGGAGATAAGACCGAGAGATTAGGATGTAATGAAATAAAGGCTTTTAATTGGACTGGTCTCGCATCATTGGCATATCGCACATAAACTGTTTCAGGACAAAAAAAAGGAGGCACTTGCATAGCCAACTTTTAAAACTGAGAGGAAATAACTAAATTAATCTACTCTCTAACTAACAGTGAAAAATAATTTGATTCAAAGGACCATTTTTCAAGACCATAAGTGGTTTCTTAACACTGGTTGCACCAACAGGCTTACATTAAACCCTGAAAAACTAAAAGTAATATCCACTTTTTGTTCTTTTTTCACCTTAATATCAGTTTCTGTAACCACCCAGAGAAAGAGAGAGAGACAGAGAAGTGTAGTCAGATGGAGGGGGGGCTCAGACATATTAAATAAATGTCTCCCGGGTGGAAAAGAGCAGACACTGAGGCCTACTCACAGTAAACAGGAGGAGTCTCATGGGTCTTTGGCTCCACTTACCACAATTACTTAGTGAGACTATATCATTCACCAGAGGACATTCAGTATTCAGTCGCTATGAGACCTTCAGGCTTAAAATCCTCCGCCATGATAACTTAGTTATGGGTTCAACAGAATGGAAACTCCAACCACGCAGAAGAGTTTGCATTTGTCTCAGCATGACAGGCTGACAACACGAAGATATCAAGAACGTAATTCATGATACAATGATTTTATGTATAATAAAAATAATAAAAAACATCAAATGACATTACATGGACTGCTTCCCACCCATAAGAAAATGACTATCACACTAACAATAAATACTGTTCTAGTCAAAAAAAAAAACCCCAATCAAAACCAGCCTACTGTATATCAGGCTGGTCTGTTGGCTGGATTTGGAGAGGTTCTGAGCACTTTTCAGATGGCCAGACTGGGAGATCATAATCGAAGACCAGCAAACTTTCACTCATATTCTATTTAAAAGAACAAAACTGTTTAAAAATTTGATGTAAGACTTTTAATGATGTAAAAAGTTTCTTCTGATCTGTGTGTTTTTTTTTTAATAAAATAAAAACAATAATATTATGGAATACTATTTAACCTCAAACATTTGTCATGTCTAGGTCTTTGTGAACTGTTTTTTTCCAGTTCATGACAGTTAGGGTATGTCGAAAAACTCCCATCTCATTTTCTCCTCCAACTTCAAAATCGTCCTACATTGCTGTTTCACCTTTTTTTTTTTATATATAAAGGGCGTTTGACCTTCTTTGCATGTTCACTTTGTAAACACTGGGTCAGTACTTCTGCAGCGATATAGGACGATTTCAAAGTTGGAGGAGAAAATGAGATGGGAGTTTTTCGACATACCCTAACTGTCTTGAACCAGAAAAAAGAGTTCACACAGACCTAGACATGACGAGCGTTTGAGGTTAAAAAGTATAATTTTTTAGTTTTGTTAGATAAGAAGCTTTTTCCTCATCTGGGATTGTTTAGAGCCCTTTTTAGGTTTAAGTTTAAACTCAGGGGCACCAAAGCAGTCCATTATATGAAGAGGAATCCTGAAATGTTTTCCTCAAAAAACACAATTTCTTAACGACTGAAGAAAGAAAGTCATGAACATCTTGGATGACAAGGGGGTGAGTACATTATATGTAAATTTTTGTTTTGGAAGTGGACTTCTCCTTTAATACAACCGTTTTTTTTTTTTTAATATGTTTGAAAATATATATATAAAAAAAAAATTAAATGTAATTTATTCCTGTGATGGCAAAGCTGAATTTTCAGTCTTCAGTGTCACATGATCCTTTAGAAATCATTGTAATATGCTGAGCTGATGCTAAAGAAACATTTCATATTATTATCAACGCTGTAAACAGCTGCTTAATATTTTTGTGAAAACCACGTGTTTTGTTTATAATTATAAAGTTAAAACAAACAGCATTTATCTTAAACAGAACATTTTTGTAACATTTGTAAATATAAATGTTTAAAGCGATCATAAACTGCCCCAAAGGAACAGGGTGCTGACCCAAAAATCTTCTAAAAACCTGGGCCAAGTTTAAACCAGTAACCAGGCATCACAGCTGGCAAAGGGGAATGTCTGACTTTGACGTGTATATATTACCATTATTATGTAATGAAAATGAAAATTATTATTGCTGCTCTTCAATGATAATGTCAAGTTACTTTAATGTATTTGCACCAAAAAATGATAAGGATTTATGCTGATATCGTCCAAAACCACACTTTGCCAGGGGTGTTTCCAAACTTCTGGAGGGCAGTGTAGATGGATTGGAAGTAAACGCCCACTGCTATGATTGGCTAACAGTTGTGTATGTTTGACAGCCTACAACCTCACAGATGATGCTGATGTGATTTAGGTTCAAAATGCATAAATATTCACTCAGTACATATCAAACAATCTGTCATAACAGACAAAGCAATAGTGACCACATAATAAAAACAGTTACTCACACTTTTGTGGTGTGGCATAACTGTCAGATACAATATAGCTGGCACAGCATTGTCTTTTAGTTTCAATTTTTCTAAAAATCCTGTGTTAAATTGTGCCTTGTTTGTAAGCGAATCCACGATAAAATCAAGTGAACAAAGGATCTTACTGACTGTTCTTACTGAAAGTTCTTACTGACGTGGTCTGGAACTTCATCAAAAATAAAGTTCATCCACTCCTTCCTAATGCTGGGATCAGAAGGAAGAAAATGCAAAGACTGTTTTTCCACAACTTGGCACTGCACAGCATCTTGCTGCATTTGGAGCCAACTTTATCGTTTGGCTTCTGCGAAGACCTGCGTTTGCCTCTCGTTATTTGCACTATGCGCACGAATCGGTGGGCGTGGCTAAACAGACAGTGATGTAGCGTTGATCTTCTTCTGCGGAGCTAGTGTTTAGCCACAGAATCATACATTCCACAACCTGTCATTTTGACAGATTGGCTTCAATATAAGTTTTTAGACTAATGAGAAAGTTTTGAGTTCTGAAAAGATGTTTTTATAGTACAGTGACCTTATATGTTAAAATATCAAGGGAATTTTCGTTTCTCAGTTCATGACCTCTTTAATTCAGTAAAAAAACCTTTACTGACCCCAAACTATTGAATCATAGTGTGGATAAAGGAATAGCTTGGTACTGACATAGTATCACAGTCTACAATACATGATAGTACTATGATACTTTCTTGTTAGGGGTGGATTAAGTAGTCAGGTAGATGTATTGATGGAGCATTTGGCCCTACTAAGAAGACTTTTCTTCTTTTACTTCTCATTTCTTGTTTATTGTGGGAGGTCATCTCCGGCAGCTGATGTGATGATTTGCTGCGGGTTAAATCTCCCCTTTTCAGACTTCAGATTCAGACGCAGCGTGTTCCCAGGCTAATTCTGGAGTTAATATCCTCGCAGTTCAACCCAATCAAATGGGATTTACCCACAGCCCTCACATTCTCCTGAGAGATAGATAAATAAGCAAATCTGCACCAGATTAAAAGATGCATATAAAAATGCCTGAACGCCATTTATTAGATCTGTCGCTAACCTTTATAGCAAAATCTCTGTTTCTGAAATAAAAGGGCTAAACCTGAGGCTAGTCATAACTCATCCCAAATATGGGGAAAAGGCTCTTTTCATTTTCCTTTCCTCACTGAATTTCTTTTCTTCTCCACCTTCTTTCATTTCAGCTAATATGCTAACCACACTCACCTTCATCTCGGCAGGTTTGTAGTGCCTGCGGTTCTTGTCCTCATTGGCTGTTCTATAGCCGTCCCGTAAGAAGCGCTTGAAGCCGTACTTGCCCTTCAGTTTGCGGACTATCTTGTCGAGAGTCTGGGAATATAGAGCGTCGTCATCCACGGCGAACGCGGGGTAGCTGATGCAGGGCAGGAGGGCCGAATCGGTGTTCTACATGAGAAGAGCACTTGCATAAGAAATGGACATTGAGTGACTCACTGCTCTTCTATTGAATTTGCTTTGCATCAGGAAATATCGAGGGGACCCAGGGTTAAGTGACCACTCTCTTTCTGAGAATGGGCTATTTTTCTACATTAGCCTCTGGAGTTTTAATAACACATTAGTTGGACTCATGAAGAGCCTCTAATACATGCGATACATAAGCCTATGCACTTTAAGTCATGGAATCAAACCTCACTCAACTTACAAAGGAAGAATTTCTGCATAATGCACTGCCTTCATTTTCCTTAATTGCACTAATTTACCTGTTCTTTGGCAGAAATCACTTTATTCTCCATTTAAATTAGCACAAAGAAGAATGGGAATTATGCATTGTTAATGGACATTGTGAAGGATGGAAAGGACACTCTGTGACCTGTCAAATCCAGTGCATCGGATGTCATAAATGTTCCTACAGATGCAATTATAGGGGTCATATCACAAGAAATTACATTTTTTGCAGAACAGTTTGATATGCTACGAATAATATTTCAGTAAGTTTCAATAATGTCTTTCATAATGAAACAAGTACATATACAGTTGAGGTCAAAAGTTTGCATCCCCCTTTTCAGAATCATTAAAAATGTTACTTATTTTACCAAAAACACATCAAACAAAATGCATGTTATTGTTTATTTAGTATCGACTTGAATAAGATATTTCACAAGACATTTACATATAGTCCACAAGAGAAAATAGTAGTTGAATTTATAAAAATGACCCTGTTCAAAAGTTTATATCCCCTTGATTTTTAAAGGAACACTCCACTTTTTTTTTTAAAATAGTCCCCCTAGAGTTAAACAGTTGAGTTTTACCGTTTTCTAATCCATTCAGCCGATCTCCTAGTCTGGCGGTAGCACTTTTAGCATAGCTTAGCATAGATCATTGAATCCCATTAGACCGTTAGCATCTCGCTCAAAAATGACCAGAGTTTCGATATTTTTCTCATTTAAAACTTGACTCTTCTGTAGTTACATCGTGTACAAAGACGGACAAAAAATGTAAAGTAGCGATTTTCTAGGTAATCAAGAAACCTTGCTGCCGTACCATGGGTGCAGCAGGCGCAATGATATTACGCAGCACCTGAAAGTGACCGGCACTAAGTTTGTGTAGATGCAGAGTTATATCATTGCACCTGCTGCACCCATGGAGGACAACTGAGGGACTCATATGCAACTATTACAGAAGGTTCAAACACTCGCTGATGTTTCAGAAGGAAAAACCATGCATTTATAAAAAAGGCGGGGGTGAAAACATTTGAACAGAATGAAGATGTGTACATTTTACCTAAATATCATATTTTTTGATTTAGTACTGCCCTTCAGAGGCTACAGAAGATACTTGCATGTTTCCCCGAAGACAAAATAAGTTAAATTTACCCTGACCTTTCACCCCCCAGCTTTTACACAAAAATGCTGGAAAACCAAAGTGGGATTTTTCAGAAGAACAACAGGCAGTTTAACTGTTCAGGACAAACAAGGGACTCATGAGCAACTATCACTAAACAAAAAAAACACAGCTGTGGATCATTCTGCAAGAACACAATATTAAGAATCAAGTGTATGTAAACTTTTGTACCGGGTCATTTTTATAAATTCAACTATTATTTTCTCTTGTGGACTCTATGTAAACATCTTTTATTGTTTATTTATTACCAAATGTATTTATTTATTACTAAATTAGAAAAATTCATGGATTTCTGACATCCGAAAAAGCAAACACATTAACGCACACCTATCTCCCTCAAAACACCCTCTTCATCAACTCTCCCAACTTCAGAAGATTGGGACGTTCCCCACATTCAATCTCCCTTCAGAATCATATCCACTTTCCTCAATGTCTGATCAATACTGTAGCTCATTCCAGCTAGGCTTTTCTAAATCACTTAGTGCTGCACGAAGCTAGCACACTAAATTGTTTGCTACCCGGAGGCTTTTTTATGTACAGAATAAATTGTAAAGTGAATTTCTATCATTTCTAATCAAGTACCCATAAAAAGAACAGTCTTAGCCAAAGGAATAGCTAAGAGAAATGGCTAAGGCTACTCATTTCATATTCAAGGGAAGCATATACACTAACGTCTTACATGCACAGTAGTACAATTCAAAGATTCACAATGGTTAAGAAAAAAACTAAATTCTAAACGTTTTTCATGCAAGAAGACTACACTAACATTACAGTACATGTGGACATCTGGGAAGAAAAATGAAATGCTCAAAAATAAAAGTATGATATGACCTTTTTAATAATGGATCAGCAGTATACGCATACAGTAGCAGGCAAAAGAACTCACATGGGAACGAGACTCCCTCGGCAGGAGAGAGCACAGAGTCTGTCTGTTCCTGTTATGAGCATCCAGATCCACAAAAATGACTGACCAAGAGCATCCCTGCAGGGCAGAGGTAAACAAACAGCACAAATCAAACATTATAATGGCCATCCTGTCACCTTCTCTTGATGGCTAGAATTTAACAGTGTCTGTTACAGGTGATAGTGGGGCTACATACACTTTCATAAAGTCAGTTAGACTTAAAAGCTCCATATTAGAAATGTTAAAATAAAATAAACATAAAAAATAGTCAGATTTCAGTGATTACTTTGGGCTTGTGGTGTGTCACACAGCAACAGTTCCACATTATTTCCTAAAAAACCTTGAAACCACGAACCTCACCATCCCCAAATGAGATTCACAATCTAAAGCTCAATCTAAAGCTCTCAGCTCGGAGGCATATTTAATAACAAAAACTTCAACACACACACGCACGTCTGGTCAGCTATCCTTGTAGGGACTCTCCACAGGCGTAATGGTTTTTATACTGTACAAACCATATTTTCTATCGCCCTACACCAACCCTACACCTAAACATACCTGTCAAAGGAAACTTTTTGCATTTGTACTTTTTTCAAAAAAACTCATTCTGTATGATTTATAAGATTCTGTTCCCATGAGTCCGTGTGTATTCAGGTTGAAGTTCCTATCAGGATATATAAAGCAAACCCACACACACAGATATATAGGCTATATACACACATCTATATATACACTCACTGACATATATCACCCCTTTAATAATGCATCAACAGTTTGTATATGCACAGTAGGCAAAAGAACTCACATGGGAACATAATATATAAAACAATGTAAATAGCATTATATATAAATGATATAGAACCTAATCTTTCATGATGCTTTTTATTAAAAATATATATAATGTTTTATTTATTACATAAAACCGGCTAACAAATTTAAAGAGTATCAAGAAACCTAGTTTTTAAAGGGATACTTAACCCAAGAATGAAAATTATGTCATTACTCACCCTCATGTCATTCCAAATCTGTAAGAGCATCCAATTAGAACAAACCTTACTCTGTTTTCTCTGCATTCCCCTCACACCTCTCCATTTAAACAGTACTTTTTCAATTTCGCTTCTTCTGTGCGAGTAGACCGATTATACAACAAGCACCATTTTGTGGCACATTTAGCTCATCTAGAAAAGCTCACAAAGAACCGAAATGCTTATACGGGCTTCTGAACCAACAATTTACATGCTGAGAGGGATTGTAATGTAAATGACTGTGAAGAGTGTGAGAATGGGAGGCGTGTCAGTGATATGTAGACTCCAGCAGAATGTGCCTTCATCTACTGACTGAGATAAGAGCTGACTTTAGCTAACCGTGAACATTTGCCTCAGCGTCTAAAAGTAAGTCTATATATACATATCTATAACACTTTATTGCACAAAACTATCACAGCAATTTTCATCACTTGATTCATTTGGATTACTTTTTCTACGATGTCTTTTCGTACTTCTTGAAGCGTGTAAATATTGGTTGAGTAGACTTTCAGCGGATGGACAAAAATGATAAAAGAATATTAAAGGAGAAGTTCACTTTCAGAACTAAAATTTACAGATAATGTACTCACCCCCTTGTCATCCAAGATGTTGACGTCTTTCTTTCTTCAGTTGTAAAGAAATTGTTGTGTTGAGGAACTTCTATGGTAACCCCAAGTTTGAACTTCCAAAATGAAGTTTAAATGCAGCTTCAAAGGGATATATATGATCCCAGCTGAGGAAGAAGGGTCTTATCTAGCGAAACGATCGGTTATTTAAAAAAAAAACTGCAAATTTTTTCTGTACTTTTTAACCTCAAATGCTCGGCTTGTCTAGCTCTACGTGAACTCTGTGTATTCCGGTTCATGACAGTTAGGGTATGTTGAAAAACTCCCATCTCAATATCTCCTCCAACTTCACAATCATCCTACATTGCTGCAGAAGTACCGACCCAGTGTTTACAAAGTGGACGTGCAAAGAAGATAAAACGCGAAAAAGGTAAAACAGCAATGTTGGACAATTTTTAAGCTGGAGAAGAAACTGAGATCAGAATTTTTCATTAGATAAGCCCCTTCTTTCTCGGCTAGACCCTTTGAAGCTGCATTTAAACTGCATTTTGAAAGTTCAAACTCAGTGGCACCATAGAAATCCACTATATGAAGAGAAATCCAGATTTTTTTTTAAGAAACATAATTTCTTTACGACTGAAGGAAGAAAGAAAGAAAGACATGAACATCTTGGATGAGAAGGGGATGAGTAAATTATCTGTAAATTTTTGTTCTGGAAGTGAACTTCTCCTTTAAAGGAGACCTATTATGCAATTGTTTCCCTTTTTACAATATGTAATATAATTCTCAGGTGTCCCTAGAATGCGTCTGTGAAGTTTCAGCTCAAAATACCCCACAGATCATTTATTATATCATTTTGAAAATGCCTATTTTGAGTGGAAGCAGAAACACACTATTTTAATGCATGTCTCTTTAAATGCAAACAAGCTGCTGCTCCCCGCCCCCTTTTACAGAATAGGGCTGTGCCTTTACAGCTCGTACGTCAGATACTCCGCTAAAAAACATCTGTTTGGTTTTGATTATCATGCCTATCACGCTGAAATCATGTGTTTTAAACCATATTCGTTTAAACTTCTATACCGTTGCTGTTTGTGTAAACAAAATAACGGCATAGTGGGTGGAAATGTGCAGATTAGGGGGTTGTAATATAATAATAAGATCCCCTTTCTATGTCATAAAATCTAAGTGGCTCATTTCATTCCACAAGCTTTCAGAGAAAGGCTTACCAAAACAAAGTTACTGGGTTGTCCTTTTTCACATTTTCTGGGTTGGTAGATGCACCAGGGACCCTGAAGAAATCAGGTTTTCATGATATGTCCCCTTTAAAAATGTCTTTATTTTATATTATTTTAGTTGATATAATATTTTAATAAAAATTAAACTGTGTAAATTTGCAAACCAACTTTTTTTAGTGAGCTGTGTGACATTTAGCATGCTAAAGATGCCTTTAGTAGAACTTTGGTAAACGATTAGTCAGTAGTTTAGGGCACTATGATTTCGTGATGCAGAAAACGCAGATGGAATCGTGGAATCCAGTCATAAAAACGGAATTTACTAAATAATGCGGAATGTCATGGAATTTGTCAAAGTTTGAATGAATTAATCAAAAGTAGGTCATTACACTTAAATCAAACCGCAATATGGACTAGTATCTGTAAATATTACGCCGCAAAAATACCATTTAAACGTGAATCCTGCAAGTTCTGTGTGTCGCTGTTTTAATGAATGGAGCATTTGATCGTTCCATTTTAGGAAAACTAGCATCATATCCTATACACCGTTAAAATAAAGTTTGGTTTAATTTGAAGACATTATATTACTACTATTACTACTGCTACTACTAAAATGAAACAAACATTATTTTTTACAGTATAATCACACAACATTTCTTCCATGTTTAATGTCCATGTCAATGTCCATTTTAATAGTAAATTCCCCTTTGTTTGCCAAAAAAAGTTTGCTTAATTTTCAATAATTAAAAGATAATTTAAATAAATGTTTTATGCCTTCATTTGATAAAAAGAACATTTTAAATACACAACACAGAATTTCTGAGGGTAAAAAAAAACTTTCATAAGACTTTTTTAAGCATAAATTTGAATAAATTAAGTATGCATTTAAACACTTAGACATGCTAAAACACAGAATTTGATAGCAATAAAACATGGTGAGAAAAAATAAAACATTTCTTAGGGCCCTAAACATGTCATTTTTGGTAAACCTTTATTAAATTGATGTGAAATTGTATAAGTGTCATGATTTTAATTAATTAGACATGCTCTTTGATTAAGAAAACCATTAATTTAGCATTAAAAAGGAGTTGAGAAAAAATGTAAACGGAAAAAACGGAATCCAGAAAAATGAAAACGAGAAAACGGAATTTGGAAAAAAATTAAATGGAATTTGGGAAAAAATAAAACAGATTTTATAGGGCCCTAGTAGTTGGATGACTAGTTGACAAGTTGATCATTCTGCCTAACCCAAACTCTAACTGAAAATCTGTACAATGGTTTTAAAATGATGGGGCTTTAATTAAAAATCTGAAAGCTGAGCAATATGTAGCTCAACATATGGCATAAAAGATCTACCTGCTTTTATCCTGTTATAACAGTGCTCTGACAGCTCCTGTTCCAAAGAAATACATGAAAGCGTCAGCTCTGCCATCCATGCTGAGAGTTAGTTGAGGAAATGGAGCGTGAGAGCCATCATTAATAACATAACCCATGTGATGACACAGCACGCCTACCATCCAACTGAGAGACACATGGCAAAGCCAGCCATTTGAGTCCTCCATTAATTCAAAACAACACTGTCTACAGCAGTCACTTCCATAAAGTCATTTCATACACTGCACCGTTTCCTACTAATGACAGAACACAGAAAGCCACATTGGGGTGAAAGAGGCAAACTTGGCAAAAGTTCAAAACACAACAGTAACTACAAATAACTACACCATCATTTTAAATCTTGTCCATCCTTCTGTCAAACAATTGAAAAACAACCAATGCACTCCGAAGGGCCCTCATGTGTGTGTAAATTTGGGCGATGGAGCAGGGTAAGATGTTTCTTCTTCCAAAATGGATGCGCTTTGAGGATGTTATCACTTTTCCGGTCCATTACCAAATATAATGGATGTGGCCCACTGCCATCTTGATTTTCCCTCAACACCAAAACAAATTAATCCCACTAATGACCGCTCCAAAAAGAAAAGAGCACCAAAATCAGATAGAAGTATTCACCATTCATCAAAGTTGGAAATCTGACAAAACAGATAGCTCTAACACAATCTAACCCAATAATCTTGATCACTTGGTTTTGGTTCTCTCTTGCCTCGGACACATTTATGCAATGAATTAGATTCCCGTGCAGGAGCAGACACATTTATTTACTACAAAGATGAAGTGAGCTGTTGGTACACTGTGTCCTTCAGCTGTTTTGATCCACTAAAATCTTCCTTTTATAAACATTAATCACAGTTCCTCAAAAAGCATTCATTATTCAGTGATTAAAGAGGTGGTTTATCTAAAAATGAAAAAGCTGCCATTGTGTAGACTTATTTTTATCATTCATGATTATCGTTTGTCAGCCACTACACTGTTTTGATATAAAATAATAACAGTTTAGAATCATACAGGTTTCATATGACATTATGGTAAACAAATAATAACAGAATTTAGATTTGTGTGTGTATAAACCCATTATTAACCAAAGGATGTCAGCAGTACCTGATTTCCAAACAGGTTGAATCCATTGACGGCTTCCAGAGCTGCTTTGGCTAGTCCCACCGAGCTAGAAGACAACAGATCAAATTCATAATGAACACCGAACATCATTTTTTTAAGACAACATGAATATTGCACTTGCTATTTGAGAACTAAGCGCTCATTAAATACTGTTCTCTTCCAGGTGCCGTTTTCATCCGTAAAAGACTCCTTTGAGGTTAAACAAAGCTAATAATTTATGTCATTCATGCTTTTTCAGCCACTCACTCTTGTGAAATGTACATTTAGACTATACGATTAGAGGTAGGTGTGCTGAGCAATAAAAAAAAGTGCCCACCCGCTATTGGTAAAGAAAAATCAATAGTGAAAATGCAGAAAACGAGCAAACTGAAAGGCACTGGGGGTAATTCTAAATTGAAAAGAACATTGTAGAATCCATCTCTGCTCCGTGCATCCCTTCCCAACAAAACCATCAGCTATGATCACAATCAAGCTACAAGAGGTTGAGACACTATTGATTTTCTGCCTGGACGGAAAGCAAACATGCTCAGCCTCAGATATACTGGTAAAATCTGACAATGATGCTGACAGACTATGCAACTTTTACATTCGAGCTGGTAAAAGCTAAAAATTACAAAACTGGATAAATGTACAAAAAAAAAAAACGAGGGGGAACCATCTGCTGTAATGTGTTACTATAACTGGCCCTGTATTGGTGACGGTTGGTCTGGTCTTTTTAACTGGATGAAATGCCCTTTATTCCCATTTTAATTAAATGGAAAGTTTCTGAAAGAGTTTTAAAAGAAACTTTTAAACAGGCCCCTTGAATGGTCATGAATTACAGCCCTCTGGAGTTCTGGGACTTTACTCAAAAGCTGGAAGAGTCTCAACAGTATCGAACAACATTGCTTCTAAAAAAAAAAGTAAAGTGACATTTACTTCCTTTGTGCTGGTCTGGAGTACACTTATATAAAACATTTATCACACGTCACATTTTGAGCTCCATCCACAGCAAAACAACAACTCTCTTTACTCTGTGCACAGAATAATCGTGTTAGAGGAACGAACTCATTAATTACTTACAATTGCTCAGCTTGCAAAAATGAATATTTACATTCCTAATATTCAGAGTGCATGGACTTCTACAAATTAGACAGTGGTATAGGTTTGAGGCTCATTAAATGTAAAAGTTACAAAAAGCACAGTATTAGCAACCTTTTTTAGTTTTAGCAAGATTATTACACATCAAATCATACATTATTTTAAAGTTATTTCTCTTTTACTTTTTTTTTCTTGTATTATTTTTAAACAATGTTGCAAAATATTATGTTCCCATCTGCACAAATATAACCGTTTCCATTTAGTCACTGAAAATGCATGTTTTGGAGTAATTAGGCACATAAAAATAGTAAGGATTACTAACATAATATTATTATATTTTTTTTATTACAATTTTAAACTATTATTTTAACCATTTTCTATTTATACACTACTAGTTAAAAGTTTTTGGACAGTAAGATTTTCTTACCAAGCCTGCATATATTTGATCCAAAGTACAGCAAAAACAAAGCAACATTTTGAAATATTTTTACTATTTAAAATAACTGTTTTGTATTTGAATATATTTTAAAATGTCATTTATTTCTGTGATTTCAAAGCTGAATTTTTAGCATCATTACTCCAGTCACATGATTCTTAAGAAATCATTCTAATATTCTGATTTGTTGCTCAAAAAACATTTGTTCTTCTTCTTCTTATTATTATTATTATTGCTGAAAACAGTTGAGTAGAATTTTCAGGTTTCTTTAATAAATAGAAAGTTCAGAACGGCATTTATCTGAAATAGAAATATTTTGAAACATTATAAATGTCTTTATCATCAAAATGTTTTTGATCAATTTAAAGCATCCTTGCTAAATAAAAGTATTAATTTCTAGAATTTCTTAGCCCCCCCTTCGAATGGTATAGTGTTTAATGTTACAAAAGCTTTTTATTTCAGATAAATGCTGATCGTTGGATCTTTCTATTCATCAAAGAAAACTGAAAAAGCGTACTCAAATGTTTAAAATATTAATAATAGTAATAATAATAAAAAAAAATGTTCCTTGAACAGCAAATTAGCATATTAGAATTAATTCTGAAGGATCATGTAACACTGAAGGCTGGAGTAATGATACTGAAAATTAAAAAATATATTCAAATAGGAAGCAGTTATTTTAAATAGTAAAAATATTTTACAAAATTACTGCTTTTGCTGTATTTTGAATAAAAAAAGGCAGGCTTGGTGAGGAGACGAGACGTCTTTAAAAACCATTAAACACTTTACTATCCAAAAACTTTTGACTGGTAGTGTAACTTATTCCTGTGATAGCATAGCTGAATTTTTACTCCAGCGTCACATGTTGATTTGCTGCTTATTCTAAATGTTGAAAACAGTTGTGCTGCTTAATGTGTTTTCTTCACAATGTTCAAAAGAAGATCATTTATTTGAAATAGAAATCTTTTGTAACAGTATAAATGTCTTTTTTGCTTTTTTAGTTTAATTGCCCTGTACTTGTCAAAGTTGTTTAGGCTAAAATTGCAAGGCTTTATGCTACAAATTTTCTGAATAAGTAAGAAAAGTCACAATTATACCTGCTCTCCCCTCCTCAACAGCTCTCTGAAATATATAATTTAAAGACTGATGAATCATGAATTGATCATTATAAAATATTTCGATATCTGGCTAAAAATGTTAAACAATTTTTTTCATTCAGTTAAAAGTGCAAAGAGCAGAAGTCAATACTCTAATTGGCTCTCAGTGGGGATGCTGTGACGGCAAGATAAGGAAGAAGTGATGGAGAGAATCATTATTGAGCCTGGTTATGAAAGAGAGGCAAAGCAATGTGTTGGGAGTCACTGCCTATTGACTTGCTCTTCCATAAAGCGTATTGTCTGGCCAAATCCACAGTCCATACTGTCTGCAGAGCACCAAGAATCATTTCTGCAATGGGCAGATAGGAGCTTCTCTACGTGAGTCCTCTCAGTAGGAGTTCAGTCACTCATGGACTCACCCAGAGGAGGTGAAATGAAGTGTCACTCTTACTGGAGGACCATGATAGACATGCTCCAATCTATAACCTCCTCAACATGAGCTGAAACTTTCACATCGTTTTAGGTGCTGGGTCTCATTAATGCGAACAGCAAACAGAAGTTTGCTTTATTCCATACTGAGCATGAATACTGCCTTAGTACTTGGTGAAAATACATGTTTAGAGAAAAGAAAAACGCTCTGTACCTTGTGTAACAATGAAAATTAAAAGACGCATATGAATTAAATATACACCCACAGTCTCCACTATTAATAGAGGTGCATCAAAATTAAAATTCTGGCTGATGCAATAAGCCAATAATTACAATTTTATTGTCTTTTGTAAAAATTATATACATTTATTTGCAAAAAAAAACAATACACGCTACTTTCAAAAAAAAAAAGACCCTGAGTGCCGTGCATTATTCTTCACACATCTGAAGTCCATTTTAGCGAATCGGTGCACTGTATTCAGGTCAGGTGACAAGGCTGCCAGTCAGTTTGAAAAGATGCGCTAGCTAAAGCTGGGGACACACTGCACGACTAACAGAAACACAAGACTGACCTGAACACACTTAACGACTGTTTCCATAGACTGGAACAGATTTTAGTCTTTGACGATTGTAAAGGAGCACAAACCTAATGAGTGAGTCACTCCGCTACACAACACACTTAGCGATCGGCGAGTCACGACTGGACAAATTCAGCCGCTCCCGCCCAACCAAATACAACACCGCTGCTTTTATTTGAAAGATGTTTTACCTACTGACACATTAAGGTTTGTTTTAATGCTCTGAATTTGTGCTTAATATATAACAGAAAACATTAGTTTTACTGCTATTTGGTGTTCCTAATAAAATGTCACAGTCTTGTCCGAAGCCCGATGCTTCTCTTTCTTTTTGGAGTTATTAGACATTTGATTGTCTTTTCAAATGCCCAGGTCTATGTTTAATTTTCTTAAAGGAGAAGTCCACTTCCAAAACAAATATTCACATAGAATGTACTCACCCCCTTGTCATCCAAGATGTTCATGTCTTTCTTTCTTCAGTCGTAAAGAAATTATGTTTTTTGAGGAAAACATTTCAGCATTTTTCTTCATATAATGGACTGATATGGTGCCCCGATTTTGAACTTCCAAAATGCAGTTTAAATGCAGCTTCAAACAATCCCAAATGCAGTTTTAAACGATTCCAGCCGAGAAAGAAGGGTCTTATCTAGCGTAACGATCAGTTATTTTCATTAAAATAATACAATTTATATACTTTTTAATGCCAAACGCTCATCTTGTCTTACTCTGCCTGGACTGTTTTTGTTCCGGTTCATGACAGTTAGGGTATGTCGAAAAACTCTCATCTCATGTTCTCCCTCAACTTCAAAATCGCCCTATATCGCTGTTTTACCTTTTTGTTAAGGGTGTTTGATCTTCTTTGCATGTTTACTTTGCAAAGACTGTGTCGGTACTTCTGCAATGATGTAGGATGATTTTGAAATGATTTTTGAAGTTGAAGGAGAAAATACGATTGGAGTTTTTCGACATACCCTAACTGTTTTGAACCAGAATACACAGAGTTCAACGAAAGCAAGGCAAGATGAGCAAAAATATTTAAATTGTATTATTTTTATGAAAATAACCAATCGTTTCGCTAGATAAGATTCTTCTTCCTCGGCTGGGATCCTATACAACCGCATTTGGGATCGTTTGAAGCCGCATTTAAACTGCATTTTGGAAGTTCAAATTCGGGGCACCATATCAGTCCATTATATGGAGAAAAATGCTGAAATGTTTTCATCAAAAAACATATTTTCTTTTCGACTGAAGAAAGAAAGACATGAACATCTTGGATGACAAGGGGGTGAGAGTATATTATATGTGAATCTTTGTTTTGAAAGTGGACTTCTCCTTTAAGAGGAGTTTCGGCAAAGCTGACTAAAAGTGATTGAGGATGGATAATTTTGACAAACTTGATGAACCTGTGATATCTTTTTCAGGGCGTAAAAGGAAAATAAAAGCTTTTCACGGAACCTTGCTAAAGCAGCTCGTTACAATGGTGAGGGAAAAGCTGCTCCCTATATTGCATGTAACCACAACCATACAGTCTATGAACAACAAAACTTGTTAGCTATTAGTGAGCATAAAACTTATTTAAAAAAACATTTAAAAAAAACTTATAGTTAAAACTCATAGTTCACCCAAAAATGAAAGACTCATCTTCAGAACACAAATTAAGATATTTTTGATGAAATCCGAGAGCTTTCTGACCCTGCACAGACAGCAATGCATGTTCAAGGCCCAGAAAGGTAGTAAGAACATCGTTAAAACAGCCCATGTGATATCCGAGGTTCAACCGTAATGCTATGAAGCTACGAGAATACTTTTTGTTTGTGAGGAAAGAAAGAAATAATGGTTCTTCAGAAGTATGTGCTCCGATGACCTCACAGGTTTGGAACGACGTGCGTGAGTAATTAATAACAGAATTTTCATTTTTGGGTGAACTATCCCTTTAAATATCCAATATTGGCAGATACCGATAATTCAAAAGAACTATAATATTGTCCAACAACCGATGTTTTACCAATATATTGTGCATCCTTAACTACAAATGATCTTGTAGCAGTTTTAAGTTTAGATTAAATTATAGCAAGTGAAAAGGAGGACAATGATAAAACTTACCTGGAATGCAGTTCTGTGCTTCCATTGTTATATTTGCTTCCCCGCTCCCACATGCCAAAGTCTGGCACACGATACGCTCTTTCCACACAGAACACCAGATTCTGGATGAATGATACCTATAAATGCAAACATGTCATAGAAATGTGTCACGCCAAGATCTCCATCGCCTCTGCTTGCTATCCAGACATTAACGCACATCAATAAATGTAGGTTTGCCTTGCGAAGTAGGCCTGCTCTCAAAGCTTTTCTAGGCCACGGGTGTTTTTATTTGTCAATACATCAGCATTCCTTCGTGTTCCCCATCTAATATTCTGATTATACATGAATTTATTTGAATAATATTCCACTGTATAAAGCAGCTAAAGTAATCCATCACTTCCATGGGTGGCACTGGTAATATCATAAGCCCCTCAACACTTCCCATCCCCAGTGCGGAATGAGGCCATAGGAAAAACAAGATGAGAGAAAGAATGATGACTTTATGGTACATAAATGAGGAAATGTTCAAACACCCGGGGAGGCCAGGCTGACAGCGCTTTTAATTTAACATGAAGAGAACTGAGGGCCCCTAAAGCACGTTAAAATGGGGCACTGAGGAAGGTAGGCGAAAGACAAAATGCAGAGGGAGAAAGAAGGAGAGAGGGATGGTTTGAGCACTTTTATTTTGGGCCTGCACTAAAATGATTAATGTGACGAGCTTTATGGTATCTTAATGAATACCGCAGGCCCGGGCTGGCACTATTTTCTCTCTTCTTCCTTCTCTCAGACGCAGAGAGCGAGTGCAGAGCAGGAGAGGAACTTTTCTGAGGATCAAGATGGATCAGTCAAGGCCGTTCGTGTTTGCTGGATAAGGCGTTTTAGTTAATAGTTGTACAGTAACTGCTGAAGCGGCCCTTAGTCTACTGTATATGTCTTTCTAATAATAGATTTAAACTGTGACATTTCTTAATCCCTCACAAGCCAAATATACCTACAGTAATAGCTCAAGCTTTAAATGAGTTTCAAAATGAAGACATACAAAAAGGATCCTCAGCAGACAGTATTAGCTATGTTTAAACATATCAGATGAATTTAAATGTTCCAACAGAATAGCAGCGAGACTAGTAAATAACTGTTGGAAAATGTCAAATTCAGTTGAAACTCCAAATGACGAAGGCTGATGGGTCATTAATGCAAATGCAAAAAATGATGATATTCACAGCATTAAAATACTTGGCACAAGCTGATTGGCTCCTCTTGTATACACAACCAGTGAGCTTGCTACTTTATATTTAAATGGCTGGTTAGCATTCAATAGAGCGTTTCGCAGCACACTTTCAGAGTTTCTCTGAAAACCTCCACCTCCCCAGCTCCACCTGTATAGATCTGCTATAGGTTACTATATTTGCTCTTTGTGCAGCAGCAGAGCAAAATACTCACAGCAACATGTCGCCATATGTATTGGCAAAAGCAAGCTCCTGTAATTGCTTTGCAGCAGCAGCAGCGCTAAACTACAAAAACAGCAGCATAGCAGATCTATTCCGCCAACACCAAATACATTAAAGGGGTCATGAACTGAGAATCCAAAATTCCCTTGATCTTTTGACATAAGATGTAGTTGTACTATAAAAACATCCTGTAAGTTTCAGAACTCAAAACTTTGTTGTTAGTAAAAACAGCTTCCTATTACGGACGGCATGATGTAACAGGAAGATAAGCGCCATCTCCACAGAAGATCGTCATCACTGCCTAATTAGCCCCGCCCACCGATTGGCACATAGAGACAGAGCAATATGCGCCCACCGGGGGGACAATCCAACGCTCTCCACTGACTTTGTATTGCGGGAAGCCTCCTCCTTGTCATTTCTGACTTATAACTAAAAACAGAACAATGTCTAAAAGCTGCTATGTGACAAGGTGTACAGTAAACAAGCTAAAAAACCTCCCAGAACTACGTTTTTAAAAGCTGTCAACCCAAAAAATGAGCGTTTAAAGACACAAAAGTAGAGTGCAACGTGTCATATTACTCTGAGAACTACGCCCACTGGAGGTAAATTTGATCACGACAGGAAACAATCATTATTTTTAACCATGTCAAAGGATTATTTCACCACCCTATGTAAACCTGAGAGGAGATAAATTGAGAAACTATATTTTATTGGTCTACGTCAGTGCTCCTTTTCCTTACCTTTCTTTTGTTGGAGAAATGATCCAACTGAATGGCCCAACGTAAAATACCCTGACATTCACAACTATTTGTGTCCCTTTTTTGGGTTGCTTATAAAAATGTAGTTCTGTGTTTTTTAGCTTGTTTACTGTACACATTGTCACATAGCAGCTTTTAGATCTTGTTCTGTTTTTTGTTGTAAATCAGAAAGGAAACAGCTTCCTGCAATACAAAGTCAATGGAGAGCACTGGATTGTTTTCCCCCTCGGTGTGGGCGTGGCCTAAATGCGCTCTGTCTCTAAAGTGTTTACCAGAGAGGCGAATGTGCAGTTCTATGCAGAAACCAAAAGATAAAAAAAACTTTGCATTGACTTCCTTCTGATCCCAACGTTAGGAAAGAGTGGATGAACTTTATTTTTAATGACGTTCCAGACCACATCTGTAAGACCTCGGTCCTTTGTTTACTTCATTTTACTGCAGATTCGTTTACAAATACCCATAAAGTCTGTGAAGCAACACTTGTTCCCTTCTCAGGGAACCGAAGTTACGTCAGTAACTAGAGCATTGAAACTAAAAGACGACGCTGTGCCGCCTTTGTTGTATCCAACAGTTATGTCGCAAACAAAAGTGTGAGTAACTGTTTTCATTTCTTGGTCACTGTTGCTTTGTCTTTTCTTAGAGATCGTTTGATATGTATTAAGTTATTTATGTGTTTTAACCCTAAATCACAGCGGTGTCTATCTATGAGGAAAGAATGTATGCTGTTAGCCAATCATAACAGCGGGCAGTGTTTACTTCCGAGCCTATTCAAACAGAGCCTTCTGCTAAGGGGTGTTAAAAGTACGACAGAATATAGCCTATTCATTCTAAATTATAAAGTAAAATCTCGATAACATTATAATTGGACCTCTGAGAACTGTACAAAATAAAACGCAAAGGCAGTTCACGACCCCTTTAACACTGTCATATCTATTACCATGCTAAAATCTTCTGAGAGTTGTCATAATAGAAATCATATTCATTAAAAAAAGTGACTAGATGACACATAAGTATGCAGATAACACAGAGGTTGGAACCACTATTCTTCCGTTATCTGATGGACAACCTCCCTGAAGAAACCTGGGACTAAAAAGGGTACAATGGTATGCTAGGCAAACCAGAAAAAAAGCTTACATTACATAAGCAAAAAATGCACTACCAATATTGAGTAGGAAAAATATATTAAACTGGCAATTTCTTCCTGATTTGTTCTGCTGTTCATTAATAATGGAATGTAATGGGCTGCTGATTTCACAACTATGTTTTTTTAATTGCATTACACACCCGAGTAGGCACTGTTTAGAGACATCAATTAGCAAATCTTTTGCAAATAACAAAATAAAAGCTACTGTGACAATTTGTTAAGGTTTGGGAGGAAAGCTTAGCTAGAAAGGTGAAACTGCCTGTCATATACATGAAATAGCTGGACACAGTAATTGCTTAAAAACACAACATTTAAGAGAAACAATTTTCAGTAAAAGGACAATGTGGCTGTATAAATAAAAGCTGCAGTTATTCAACAGACAGTGGCTTATCAGCAGAGTGTTAAATAAATGCTGCTGGGCATGGACAGCAGGAATAAAACATGCTATTAATGAAGTCTCTGCAGCCCAAAGAAAGAGAAAGATTACACAACTATTACAGCAACTGCTAACACATTTCAGTGTCCCCTTTGGTGTGTGAGTCCAGGGGTCAGGGGTGAGTGCTGGCAGGATTTGAAGAGGCCTTTTTAACGATAGTTTCATATTTGTGCTACAGTATTTTCCAAATAGAGTGCTTGAGCAGTTGCATAAGTGATATCTCAGCTTGGTAAAATGCAGGAATTGGCACTTACGCTCTTTGCCCTCAACCATTTCAACTCAACTTAACTTTATTTCTACAGTAATGTTTCTTACAGCTAAATTGCTCAGTGTAGTAATGGCCAGAAAGCCCTCAGAGCAAGTCCTCAGGCAGACAGAGAGAAGATCCAGTGGCTAGGGACAAGATTTTGGCTGTAGAAGTGTAGAACATTTCACTGCCTAATCTACTGCAAATCATCATGGCAAAAACTGACAGTCCAACTGAGGTGAAAAATCCCAATCCTTTAATTCTCATCTACAGTGGAGATCAATTTTAAGGAACAATTTCCTAAACTTCAATTTCAAGTTCTCCAAACATGAGTAGAAGGGTAGTTTTTTTAAGCACATTTCATAAATAAACTGTATTCTGAAGCACAGTAGCAAAAAACTTAAATGAGATATGTAAAGAAAGTTAACGGTGCATAATCAGAATTTAGCCTTTTTTTAAGCTCCTGAAAAAACTACAAATGTCAAGGCATGTCAAAACTTCTCCAAGGCCCCAAAACCCCCTCAAGACCACAGAGGGTTAATTATATGACAAACCCTATTTAACTGGCAGCATTCCTCCAATTTTCACTAAGATTAGAAGATAGTTTGCCGCTCTAAGGTGATTGAAACCATGCGACAGAAGGTTGTCCAGATGAAGGTCAAAAGGGTTACCCTTTCAGCCACTGCAAGAGAAGCTGGTCATTTCAAATCTGTGAGTTCTTGAAAATTGCAGGTTTACAATGACACTAATTCATTCAAGTCTCCCAAAAAGGCTGGTTGTCCAAGTAAGACAAATGCATAAGAAGACATGATAATGCAGAGACTCTCAAAAGGGAATCGGTTCAACACTGCAGCTGAAATTGCAGTGGTAAGGATCCGTCTCTGCATCTTTAAGAAAAGTCAGGCTGAAACCGCACTCTGCGGTGACCAAGCCTCTCATCAGCATAAAGAATCAAAAGGCTAAGCTCACCTTTGCAGAGGAGCATGTTGTGTGGAAAGAGAAGAACTGGTTCAAAGTTCTCTGTAGTGCAAGTTTAATTTATTTGTGTCTGATGGGAAATATATTATTTGGCACCAAACTGAGGAAAGACTGACGCCCAAGTGCATAAAGAAGTCAGTGAAAGGTGGAGGAGAAAGTGTCATGGTTTGGGGGAAAGAAACCCATTAAACCAAACTATGGAAAAGAGTGGAAGAAGAGTGGACCAAGATCACTCCAGTGCACTGTAAGAAACTCATGATGTCCTGCGGCATCCTGAAGTCATTCAAAGCAATGGCTGCTACACTTCCTACTAATTTCTGTCAGCTGTAACCCTCCAAAACTTTAGTTGTAATCTTCTTTTATGTTACAGGGGCTAATGTTCTCAAATTCTGAAGTTTTTGTTGAATTGGCTTGTGTATTTTGTCAAACATGTTAGTAAAACAGAGTTATACCGACAGCTAATATTCCTTCAAACTTTAAGTGATGAAGATTAACCATATTTCAATATTTAAATAATTCTCCACTGTATAGTTACCATTGTACATACCAGATGACATACCAGATGGCACTACCTTTGTAAACATCCAGAGAATTAAATATTTTACTGAGTTTTTCCTTGTTTGTAGTGTAAAAGTGTGGTCACATCAGCAAAATTTCATGGACAAAAAGATCAATTTTTCTCCTTTTGGCACCTTCCTGTTGGTCAATGTCGCAAATTTGTATGACTTGAACCTGTAGCAAAATCTGCGTGGGGAAATCTTATTCCCTCACATGAATTTCTACATTCCATCGATTCTTATTAAAATGACTAGATTTAATCTGTGAAAATTTGCTGAACAACTATAAATGTGACCTTGGACCACAAAACCAGTCATAAGTAGCACGGGTATATTTGTAGCAATAGCCAAAAATACATTGTATGGGTCCAAATTATTGACTTTTCTTTTATGCCAAAAATCATTAGGATATTAAGATCATGTTTCATGAAGATATTTTGTAAATTTCCCACTGTAAATATATCAAAATGTAATTTTTGGTTAGTAATATGTATTGCTAAGGACTTAATTTGGACAACTTTAAAGGTGATTTTCTCAATACTCAAATAGTGGTATCTCTGTCAAATTCTGTCATATTCTAACGAACAACATATCAGTGGAAAGCTTATTTATTTGTATAAATCTTAATTTCCAAAAATGTACCCTGATGACTGTTTTTGTGGTCCAGGGTCACAAATATGAACGCACATTAAGGTGTCTATATTTGTAACGTTGCTTTGAAACTTTGTGAAAAGGGCTATGCAAACATAAAGAATTGAACCAAACTGAATTGAAGTGACACAAATTAGACTGGTACTAGTACTTTTTAAAAGTAGTCCATGCAGTCATACCTCATCTGTATTGTAGATTATTTGTAGGCCAGAACAAATCATTTCAACCAGGTACAACAGAAACAGCGACAAGGCATCAATCTGTTTGAAAAGAAAAGAAATATTCAAGAACGGTTACAGTTAGAGCAGTTTTACAATAATATAACTTTATTCTCACACTAATGTAAAAAGAAATGGTGAGTGAAAGAAGAATCTGACTGCAATTTTGAAACTCAAGTTTTCATTCCTTATTCCTTTATTACTTGATAAAATTGAATTTTAATAGTTTCATTCAAAAGGTTGAATTAATTTTGTGGTCTGTTGACTGCTGATCCAATCAGAAGATATTACAGCAGCATATATGCAATAAACAAGCAGACATAAAGAACGAGATGAGATAATCCATAAGACATCACAAAATACTAAAAGAAGATAACACAAGAGCTCATTCTAAAAATCTCAGTACTGTTAGAAAGGATACTTACATTTGAAACAGAATTAAGAGTGACAGGCAGCATATATTCCATTTATTTAAAGAGGTCCTATTATGTCTCCAAAGGGAGATATTTAGTTTAAAAAAAAAATTTCTACAACGAACGGCTCCTTCGAGCTACACCGTTGTTTTCCGGTTGTTGTGATGTCACAAAACTCATTAGAAAATCGTAAAAATAAACCTACAAAAATTCAAATAAATTCAATGCGCGGCTGTTGTAAACACAAGCACTGACTACTAGAGTGGCCGCGTCGGAGCTGTAACGTACTGAAGAAGTGTGCAGTGTGTGGTAAGAGATTTATTCATCATACAGTGTAGATAGCTTCACTTATAACACAAGTGTTTTTTGAAATGCATAAACTTGCACTAGACTAGGGTAGGCTAATCAGTGATGATGTTCTTTGACAATGTTAATGTTCTTTGCTTGTTTTCTGTAGCTGCTTTCTGAATAACTAAGGAAATGTAAGCATTATAATTAATAAACTTACAATGTTTTTATTCAGTTGTTGTCATGTTAAATACAAATGAAGTCATATTACAAACATTTTAGCCTTATGCTGGGGCTGGTTTTGGTCAATGAAACTAAGTATATAAATAATTAAATAAATTAGCACAATAATATCATGTATTGGCAATCTCGCAGGCTGACAGTAGGACCCAACACTACTGTAGCATCAACTATACCTTAATACATCCTTAAAGGGGTCGTCGGATGCAAAGTTCACTTTTTCATGTTGTTTAAATATTAATGTGTGTTGACAGTGTATGTACAAATCTACCCTATAGATTTGTGGTTTTTAATTAATCTGTAAAAATAATATCCCCTTTTCCAAATCGAGCCATTCTCAGATGTTTGTCGGTGTGGCGTCACACCTACAGGGGCCGCTCCCACGATAGTTGATTGACATAAGCGTCTTACCTCAGATTAGCTGTAACAGTCCGACCTCCACTGTTTCGATCGCCTTTCCTAATAATGTGCTAGCTAGCAAGTTTAGCAGCTAAACGCGGCTAAAGTAAACAGGCTCGTCACTCCACAGAGAGAAGAGAGGGGCGGGGCGAGCAGAGCTCATTTGCCTTTAAAGGAACAATCCCCTCAGAATGGGATGATTTTTGCAGAGCTCATTTTGACAAGGGGCATTTTGGCAGGGGTGTGGCAGTACTGAAACACTGTCTAAGCTGTTCGCCAATCACAACACACTGGGACAACTAACCAATCATAAGACATTTTGTTTTTCGGAAGGCAGGCCTTCTTCAAACCCGGAACTAATCAAGCCATTTGTGCCGGGCTGGGGAGAAAGGTATTGTAATAATGTAAATTACGTTAAAAATAATGCGTTTTGCGAACAACCAAGCATGAGCGCATGTTCTAGTACACCTCCAAAATGAAATCAAGTATTTGTAAAAGAGCATAATAGGACCCCTTTAAAGCAAACAACTTTTGGACAGATTATATGAATAAAGTGTGTGAATGCAGTGTGGGAAGCACCTGCAGATGACTGTACTCTTCATACAGGTAAACCTCATCTCCAGTCTGCACGTTAAATATTGAGTGGAGGCACGTGGACGGACTCGGGTCCTGCTTAAACTTTTCCACCTGTGAGAATATTAGAGTGAGAGAGGAAAGTTGGAGGGAAAAGGGTAGAGTTCATGAAAAATTCAAGATATAACCAAGGTATTGGCCATTTCATAATTTATCAAATACTTACTAAGGTAAGTGAGCGAGGAAAAAAAAAATTATTGATAGTCCTGAAGGTCAAGGTACATTCTTCCGAACACGATTTTTATCTCATTTAAAGTACTCTTCTGTAATATAGCATTATATCAGTAAATGTACATTAGATTTTAAACTGTAAATTACAATTAAGACGACATGGGTGTTTGGGAGCAACTTTGAATGTGCACATCTCTCTACAAGAAAGATGTAGTGCTCCCAGATGTCTACTTGGCTTGAATTGGATGCTAGAAAGTGGCAAAGATCTGCTCAGTGAAGATGAGTATCTACATAACTCAAGTTTTTAGGGCTTTACTGGACACATAATCCACTCTCTGGCATCAATGATACTTCAACAGCAGAAACATATTTTAAAATGCCTTACTGCCATCAATATTTTTATACGCAAGCTGATTTCAGAGATGCGACATGGAGAATTTGGGAATATGCGCTAGTGAAGTAATGAATGCTGGGTATTAAAATTTAGAAGGAATTATTGTGACTACATGTTTATGTTGTTTTGGCTTTTCTATTTAGTGTAACAGGTAAGCAGGTAGGTAGGTAAATAAATAACACCAATGTACAGCATGTATTAGAAACAAATAAACAACATGATTCTCCACATTCACTCTATTATAAAAGGTCATTGGATGATTCTGTAATCAGGCAGAAGATGATATGCAGTTCATAGCTGCATGCAGTGAATGTCTACTGCAACGTTAATTCTAGCATACATACACAAAATAAATACATTTAAAAAAAAAGTATTCTTATTCTTGTTTCTTGTGATGAAACTAAATTCTTTTTAAATTCAGTGGGTGTCATAATTCTCTTCTGTGAAAGATGGCCAGACCATTCGTGACACATGCTGCAGATATTGATATTTATTTTCTCTAACATTTGCTTGTTAAACACCAGATTGTTATTGACTTGAAGACATAACATACCAGATGAAATTAAAAGGTGATCAAACAGAAAGAGATGAAGATGATAAATAAATGGTAGCCTGAACAGATGCAAGTCGTAAACTCAAGTAAATAAGGAGATTATGGAGACGATAGGTAAGGCTTCTGCACTGACTCACCACAGAAAACCAATCACCTACCCAGCAGACGTGACTGCCGCAGGGTTTTTTTCCCCCAGACGTTGAAAATGAGGTCGCAAAATATATATAAGCATGATTATTTAATGCGGCACAGGCATAAACTTCAAAATAAAAAAGCAGAAAGCATGGTTGATTTTCAGATGTTCATCTGAACATCATGAATTATTAGACTGACTGATTATTTCTACAGAGATAAAAGAGAAAAAAAATCATGCACTACATGTTAGTGACATCCAAACATCAGCTGATTAGTCAATATACAGTTGAGGTCATGAGTTTACATGCACCTTGCTACAAAATGTTAATCAAAATGTGAATTATTTTCCAAAAAAAAAAAAGGATCATACAAAATTCATGTTATTTTTTATTTATTTCTTAACTGAATAAGATATTTCATATAAAAGACATTTACATATAGTCCACAAGAGAAAATAATAGTTGAATTTATAAAAATGACCCCATTCAAAAGTTTACATACGCTTGATTAATACTGTGTTGTTACCTGAATGATCCACAGCTGTTTTTTTTGTTTAGTGATAGTTGTTCATGAGTCCCTTGTTTGTCCTGAACAGTTAAACTGCCTGCTGTTCTTCTGAAAAATCCTTCAGGTCCCACAAATTCTTTGTTTTTTCAGCATTTTTGTGCATTTGAACCCTTTCCAACAATGACTGTATGATTTTGAGATCCATCTTTTCACACTGAGGACAACTGAGGGACTCATATGCAACTGTTACAGAAGGTTCAAACACTCACTGATGCTCCAGAAGGAAAAACAATGCATTAAGAGCCAGGGGTGCAAACTTTTGAACAGAATGAAGATGTGTACATTTTTCTTATTTTTGACTGAATATAATATTTTTTTTATTTAGTACTACCCTTCAAAACCTACAGAAGATACAGTAAGTAAGTAAAATTTACCCTGATTTTTTCAAATTCAAAAAGTTTTCACCCCCCGACTCGTAATGCATCAAAAAAAAAAAAAAAATAAAATAAAATTGTGGATCATTCAGGTAACAACACAGTATTAAGAATAAAGCGTAAACTCTTGAACAGGGTCATTTTTATAAATTCAACCATTATTTTCCTTGTGGACTATATGTAAAAGACTTTTATATGAAATATATTACTAAAAAACTAACATGCATTTTGAATGATCCCTTTTATTCTGGTAAAACAATTAACATTTTGCAGATTCTGCAAGGTGTATGTAAACTTATGACCTCAACTGTATACAGATATAATAGTCTACTTTGAATTTAAAACAGTCTATTTTGATCTAATAACTATGGCTGTTGGGCATTTAATAATTTTAATGTAATTTATGTGGACTGTATTTGATATGTAATTTATAAATCGATGCTTAAAAAAATGTAAATCTTTTAATAACCCATATCAGTTGATGTGACACTGAACCGTCAAGATATTTTCGCACACAGGCTGTATCCCATAAATCCCACACAGCCCCAAGGATTTCTCGAATTTTCCACACATGCATTAACAGAATATCATCTCTTCTAAAATCCTGGAGATACTGCGGGATTCTCTGGTCTAGCTCAAAATGTCAGTGCGTACACTATAACAAACAACATCCCTTGACTATTTTGTCCTTAACACAGATACAAGTGAGTGAATACATGCTGCACAGAAGCCGGTGAACCAAAAACAACATAAGCCACAGATTCTTAAGACAAACCACATGACTAATGCCATTTCTAGCAATCGTTCACATATTATAATCCTACAGTTACGGAAGAGACCCTTCACCCATCAACACAGCAGAAAACTGGGGCGACCTTTCCCACTGACCGCATCGCACACGGGCCCCTACAGCATATTTTAAGTGTTAAAAATAAGTGGCCCATTTTTTTATTCTTCCCTTCCCCTCTCTCGTCAGGTCATGAGAGACATTCTTCTGTCCCAGATACACAATGATTTTTTTTCTTCACACCAGTTACACAGCTGTGTAACAGCCCAAACACAGCTGTAAGTTTTTGCAAAATAAAAAACACTCATCCTTGGGTCCAAATCCACATCTCAGTAAAGCAAATATAGATAGAGGCAAAACGGGCAATAAAGACACCTGTGAGACAAAGGATGACATTTGAAACATCTGTTAGTCATCACTGCCTGCAAAATTAAACCAATAAAAACTGAAAGCACAACAGGGCAGTGAGTAACCTTCAGTAGCTAAAGGAACATCTATTATTCTATGACACACCACTTGGCAAAATAGAGACTCTATCAAAGTGATTTATTATGCGTGACTTTGGATTGACCTTTATTAACTCATCAAAGCTGGCTGTTTGGAGAAAAAAGTCTTCTTATGCATGTATTTGTGAGTGTATAAAGACCAGTTTAACACTGCAAAAGAAACATGTGTGTCTTAACTGTAACTCAAGCATTCATGCTTTTTTGCGGCTTTTCATCTGTTTGTGACTTGTTTTTCACAGTCTGTTATCAGCAGCATGCCACAGTAAACACGTCTGTTGAATATACCTGGGGAACCGATGATATGAACAGTTGCAACGCATTGTGAGTTTATTAAAAACGCAATGTTCTTTGTGAATGCTATAGACAGATGTTAATGAGCACTGCACTGTGTAATTAACTGCATAAACGAGGTATTATAATTAAGACACAGAAAAGCTTTCTTGCAAATCAGGTCTTGGGGGTCAGGAATAAATGAAATGGAACAATTTCAAAGGCACAAGAGAGGCGTAATTGCTCAGGTCCACGCCGGGAGAGAACAGTTACTTTAGAGCAATGGCCAACTGTAAAAACCGCATTAACATCAGCTCTTTTTGCATGTGAATTGCGACTACTGTTAAAGACACCCTCCCAACTAACAGTGCATCAGCACATCTGATTCATTAATTGTGAAAAATTGCCAGGATCTGCACATTGTGTCAAAATGATTAGCAAATACACCTAATTTGCATAATGTATATGTTTCAAGAGAGTGATAAACAAGGCACCTCGTGAATGTACTGTCATGGAACAATACTACTAGTTAAAAAGTTTTGGATTTTTTTAAAATTTTGAAATAAGCCATTTATGCTTACCAAAAATACAGTAGAAACAGTAATATTGTCAAATTGTATTACAAGTTCAAATTACTTTTTCTATTTTGATATATATATTTATTTTAAATGGGATACTGGATGCAAAATTCACTTTTACACTGTTTGCATATACGTGACACTGAACAAAACTATTCATTAGTAGCATAGGTATATTTGTAGCAATAGCCAACAATACTTTGTATGGGTCAAAATATTGAATTTTCTCTTTTATGCCAAAAATCATTAGGATATTAAGTAAAGATCATGTTTCATGAAGATATTTTGTAAATTTACAAAATGCAAACATATCAAAACTTGTTTGCATTGCTATGAACTTCATTTGGACCATTTTAAAGGCGATTTTCTTAATATTTAGATTTTGGCCAAATATTGTCATATCCTAACAAACAGATGATGTATACATCTCAATTAAAAAAAAAAAACAAAAACAAAAAAAAAAGACCCTTATGACTGGTTTTGTGGTCCAGGCTCGCATGTGTCTTAACAGTGTGTGGACACAACCACCCTACAATGATAAAAATCCATTCACTCAATTATCATGCTATTTTGATTTTCTGAGCAGTACGACATCATACCCCGCCCACAGCCACAGCTTGTGCCCCAGTATGAAAGCTAGAAATGCTCCAAATACCAACTAACCAAATGACCACAGCCACTATAGGCAGCTCACCATGGGAAAGTTGTCAAAACCCTGATTGCAGTAACATCCAACTGTTAAAACCACAGAAAAGTTCAACTGGCAGCCACTCAAATGCAACCCCACAGTCAACCCTTTAAATAATGCCCAAGCACCATCCACTTTGTAGAGTGCGTTCACACATCTGCAGTCAAAAGCAACTCTTTACTGCAGTGTGTCACTCCCATAGCTGTGTGAGAATTGAGGGAATAGGCAGAGACTTATCACAGGCGAAATTAGCAAAACAAGATCAGCTATTTGATTTCCGGTTTGTAAAGAAAACTTCAAAGCATAGTTCATCAAAAAATAAACATTCTGTCATTAATTACTCACCCTCGTGTCGTTCCAAACCATAAGAATTTTGTTCATCTTCGAAACACATGAAGATATTCATAATGAAACCCGAGAGATTTCTGTTTCTCGATTTGAAAGTCAATTACAACACCACTTTTATGCTTCAAACATTTCATATAATGTAAGTAAGGGCAATCCATGAGCGGTCAAGTGGTTTGAAAACTCTTACAATTACTTTATTATATGATGAACAGATTTACCTCACCATGGTTTCACTACAAACAAAACCAAAAAAAAAACATGATTACTACAGATTACTACATGATTTGCTCCACTGACCAGTATGGTACTTTTAGTAAAACTGTGGTTATACAAATGGTAATCAATACACCAAAAAACATGGTAACTACACTTTCACTACAATAAAACCATGGTTAATTTTTGTAGGGCAATTTAGGCTTGTCGTAACACTAGTGTTGCCAAGTCCGTGGGGCTACTTTAACACTGTTTTCACAGGATGTCATATTTAGCCCCTAAAATATGAGTTTACCAGGGGAACCCCAACCAAAAAGTTTATACTTTATCCCCCAGAACATGATTTTTAATGGGGGACCCCCCTCAAAATTCGATTGGGCTAGTTGTGGGCTAGTTTTGGGCTAGTTTTGAGTGGCAATTGGGCAGGTTTAGTTGTAAAAACCTGGCAACCCTGCGTAACACACATAGAAACTTTTGTTTGTGTGGACTACCAATGGAATTTGTTTTTTTAAAGAAATCTCTCAGGTTTCATTATAAATGTTCATTTCTTTTTCCGAAGACAAACAAATGTCTTATGAGTTTAGAACTACATGAGGGTGATTAAATGATGCCAGTTTTCATTTCTGGCTTTTTCCCATTTTTCTTTGATAGGACAGTGGAGATAAGACAGGAAGTGAGAGGCGGGGGGGCGGTTTGGATTGGGAAAGGTCCACCACAAGGCGGCAATCGAACTCGGGACACCCGAGGTGCAACTGCACCATATGTCGGCGCACTGTCCACAAGGCTATTGGCGCCGACAACGATCGGTTATTTTCATTAAATACAATTTAAATAATTTTTAACCTCAAATGCTTGTCTTGCCTGACTGAGGACAGTTGTCAGTTGACAGTTGAGGGTATGTCGAAAAACTCCAATCATATTTTCTACCTCAACTTCAAAAATCATTTCAAAATCATCCTATATCGCTGCAGAAGTACTGGCACAGTCTTTGCAAAGTGAACATGCAAAAAAGATCAAACACCCTTAACAGAAAAGATGAAACAGCGATATAGGATGATTTTGAAGTTGAGGGAGAACATGAGATGAGCGTTTGGCATCAAAAAGTATATAAATAGTATTATTTTTTATTAAAATAACCGATCATTATGCTAGATAAGACCCTTCTTTCTCGTCTGGGATTGTTTACAACCGCATTTGGGGTCGTTTGAAGCCGCATTTAAACTGCATTTTGAAAGTCCAAAACCGGGGCACCATAGCAAAAATCCTGAAATGTTTTCCTCAAAAAACATAATTTCTTTACGATTGAAGAAAGAAAGACATGAACATCTTGGATGACAAGGGGGTGAGTACATTATATGTGAATCGTTTTGGAAGTGAACTTTTCCTTTAACATTTCGTGAAAAATATAAATATTATTTCTAGTAAATATAAAAAGACAATGCTAAATAAAATCACTATGGTGGAGCCAGTTATAATAGCATGGCAAGTAAACATTGGAACTACTGGCCTGCCAGGCCAGCAGGAAAGGAAAAAAGAAAAAATACATACTGTTGAGCCCTGAAACAGTGAGTGGGTCCATAAAAAAAGCCTCATACCATGTATAGAGCTCTTTCTGAGATTTACTATAAACCCTAGAACAGAACAAAAAACCCAGTGTTGCTTGAAAGTGCAGCGAACTGGAGAAAATGTGAAAAGTAGAACTTGGGATGCATGTACATTGTCTTTGAAAACAAATCTGATGTATAGTGGAAATCTACATAAGGAAAGACATGGCAAAGTCAGTCAAATCAACCAATGTGAGCAAGTTTAGGGGTCATAATAGACAAAATTACATACTCACAGTGCTTAATGCAATGCTGTGCGAACTTGCCAAACTTGTGGCAACTCTGCACAAGGATGTCTGACCTGCAAGCTGCTGCATAAGCATAACCTTAACCTTATAAGAACAGTAGTACCAAAAATGATCCAGAGAACCGTAAGGTTGTTTTGCAGTATGAAACCGCTCATCAGGGGTAAATTAAGCGATCTTCAGCAGGTTGCTTGAGTTTTCAAAAGGCAAAATTGATGGATGCAGCACTGCTGCGTTCTGTCCTATGGCGTGACGCTGTGACCCACCTTATCAGACTGCCGCATGTAGCAGTACATAATCCCCCGCATGCACTTGATGGCAGAGTGCTCCAGTTCATGAGTGCGGCCCATGTCATCATCAATGCGCCTGTATGACAAACATTCTGCATGAGTTCCTGGAAAACACTTTATTATGTTGAAAATATCTATTTTAAATAGCAAAGAATGCAATTACCATTTACTGCAAGTGTTGAAATGATCACAGTCATAAAAAAGCAAACATGCAAATGAGACAAACCTTTAACACATAGTGAGAAAGCTCATGTGGAGCATGCATGTGCACACACCACCCACATATATTCTTACAGAGACAAATAGAGAGCAAGTAATGGGTTCAGGCCTTGCTGTCAGATTGGAATCATCTTAATTAAACTCCTATGACAATGCTAATATGCAGAGGTGAAGACTGATGACTACGTCTGTCTCTGATATACGCCTGCTCTCTATTTTTATCCTCGCATTCGTCCTCCAGAGGAACAACCGTCTCCAGGAGGAGTGAGAAGGGAAAAAAAACACTTTGTCTTAGGAGTTCAATGGAAAATCTCTTTCTTGGGTGCCCTCCTATAAATCTTGACCCGGGCCCCGAGAGTGCTGGTGACCTGCTTTAAAAAGAAGCGAGGTGTGCGTGTTTGTGTGTGGTATAGATATGTTATATGTGTTTAAATATCTAAGTCCCTTTTTACTTATTACAATGAAAAATATACACCCAAATATAAAATGTGAAAGTATAAAAGGCCTATAAACCTTCATATTTCAATGTTTTGCTTTTCTAGTTAAGAGACACAATTCTGCATTCTGTTTGCTACCTCAAGTCAGGACGGAATTGGAATTTAAAAGGCATTCTCAGTTCAACTGTTAATTATTATTATGAATGACAAACAACCATGGCTGTTAGAGACAGAGTAAACACATAAATAAGGAAAATAAACCTACAAAACAATATTCAAGTGTTTGGCTGTTTCAGTCAGTGTTGGTTCAATTATTACGAAGGGAAAGCAATACCAAACCAATCAGAAACTGCCTAGAAAAGGTCATGCATCAAAACCTCCCACCAGAACCAAAATGACTTTTATTGTGTTTTTATGAAGGCTTTTTGTCCTTGTCACAAAATGCTTTCTTCAAAGCATCTTATTTTGTGTTCCACGGAAGTCACAGAGGTTTGGAATGACATGAGGCTGAATAAATGATGACAGATCTTATTCTTATTTTTGGAGGGAAATCTGCCTTCAGATGAAAGAAGGAAAGATGGAGCAAAACACAAGGAAATACTGCAAGTGAACCTCTTGGGAGAAAGTTTATTTTTAGGAAGGAAAATGATTCAGAACACAAAGCCAAATCACTGAAGGAGCTAAAGAACAAGATAAATGTTCTACAACAGCCCAGTTAAAGAGCGAGCAGGGCAGTGTTTGGTCGTAACATCTTGGACTCAAAGTGACTTTGGACAATCCCCCAAGAGGAATCTGGGGTTTAGCTCCAATACCTTGTTCAAGGGCATAAAGGTGAGAGTTCATCAATTCCCTCTTGAAGAGTTTGAACGTATAACCTTTAAGCTATACGGTATCCAGTACATCCCTGGACATTAAGTTCAGTCTAATTTTGTCTTAACTGAGCTTTGGAAACTGCAAAAGCAGCAGTCTATTACTTTGAGCACTAGAACAAATGTATCTGGATCAATGGGCCAAATTGCTCTTGATCAGTGGGTAAACATGCTTACTTCAACATGATTAAGGCTGCCACTGTAACAAATGTATCAAATGTGAAGAGTTATACTTACACTACTCTTCAATAGATTATTTAAATGCTTTTTTTTTTTTAATGCTTATCATAGCTGCTTTTATTTGTTCAAAATAATAATTGTTAATAACATTATGAAATATTATTTTAATTTAAAATAACAGTTTTTTTTAAACTTTCAGCATTACAAAATCATTCTAATATTTGCATTATTATTAATGTTTAAATGTTAAATTAATGTTTAACAGTTGTTTTTTTACCTATGATAATGACACATTCATGTTCACGGTTTCGTCACGTAAAGGGTTAGTTCACCCAAAAATAAAAATTCTGTCATTAATTACTCATCCTACTGTTGTTCCAAACCTGTAAGACCTTCATTCATCTTCATAACACAAAAAATAAGGGCTTAATTTACGATTTCTTCTCTTCCGTCACATGCGTTCACCTTGTTTGCAAGGTGAACGCATAAATCACACGCATGCGTCATGATACATGTTACAAACGCGCGATAGAGACTGACACAAAAGAGAAGAAATTGTTGAATAAAGTTGTTATTTCTGTTTTCTTTGTGCACAAAAAGTATTCTTGTACCTTCATAAAATTATGGTTAAGCCACTGATGTCACACGGACTATTTTAATGATGTCCTTACCAGAGGTTGCACTACACTTTAACATTGTCCGTCATTCTGATGGACAGGGTCGTAATAATTCTGTCATAATCTATTATTACCCGTCATTTTAATTTTCATATTTGAATTTGAATAACATTTTTAATTGCTTTTATTTTTGTTCACATTTTCATTTTTAATCATGAACCTACAGGACAAAACCGTAGTGTTTAAAAAAAACAAAATGCGGGAAAATTATATATATATGTATTGTAAGCAATAAATACCGTTTTGGCGCTCTCTAATGTGGCAAGATAGATCGTTGTAGCCATAGACATAATAGACATAGACGCCACATTGGCTGCTGGAAACGAGAAATGCGGCCGCCATCTTGGACCGGGCATACTGTGGAATTGATTACATCGCGTAGCAGCAGCAGAAGTGAGAGAACATGCCTGAACACTGTGTAGGATATTCCTGCTCCAATCGGCGGACCATCGAAAGCAGGGCTCGGGGGATTACAGTCCTTTTTCAGGGTTTTTAGTGTGTGTGTGTGTGTGTGTGTGTGTGAGCGAGAGAGAATGAAATACTCCAAGTAGACTCTAATGTAATATTCATATAGTGTTTCTTCAACTTATTAAAATACCTTTACCGTCACTATCTGTTTCTGCTTCTCTATCATATTTATAGTGTGTGATTTGCAAAATTCCTATCATAGCCTACACCTCATATGGTTATGGTTGCGCTTTTGTCCAAAGTTACATAAATACAAAACAATATAATACTTAAATTTAACAGGGAACAGATTGAGATGTTGGTGAGATTATAGCTAATAAGGAGAATAGCAAAAATGAACAACGTCAATTCAGTCAATAGCATAATGAAATAAACAATGAAAATGAGGGAAAACAGCAATAATAAACAATGTCAATTCAAGCAAAATATAATAACAGCATGGTAAGACTACATTAAGGAGAATATCAGTAATGAACAACAATGTCAAATTAATAAACAGCCAAATGAAAATAGAATAAAACTATACAAACCATAACGCATTAGAAGTGCTTAATGAACTAAGTCCATGTTGTAAGTCTTTAGACCCTCTTAAAAGACCCAATACTATCACAGGAACGGAGATATTCATTATATTACTGTTAAGCTCACTATCAATATTAAAATTCGCCAAACCATGTGTCATGTATCACAGCTACATTTAAGACCTTTGCAGCAAAAAAAAACGCGTGAAAATCAGTTCGGTATTCCGTGAGGTATGATTAATTAAATGCGTTGACATTTACACCTCATTACACCTGCCAAACAGATTACACTGAGTGGAGCGGGTGACCGGTCCAAGATGGCAGCCCCACGTCTCGTCAGCCCCAGTAGGGAGTATCGGTCGATGCGGCGTCTACTCTCTATATATGTCTATGGTTGTAGCTTCTGTGTACTCGCCTGTGCGTAGTCAAACACATAGCAAAACATTCATGAGTCTTGTTTTAGTTCTGGATTCCCTGCTCTGCTGCCAGACTGGAGCGCACTCGCCACCAAATGGACAGGGGTGGGATTGCAGCAACAATCTACAATAGTGTACCCTTCAGTGTAATCCGTCAAAATGACGGACGGCCTTCAGATTTTTCCCGTCATTTATAAATAAATTCCTTCAGTGGCGTAGAATTTTCGGTTAACGCAACCTCTGGTCATTACTACCTAACAGGGATGGAACGATAACCGGTTTGACAATAAATCATGATAAAATTCCCCACGTTTAGTATTACCATTTCATGTTTTAATTACCATTAAAACCATATTCGATTACCGTGATTAGAACAACTGATGATAAATAAATACTATCCAGCAGGAAGCAAAGTTTAAATAACAGTCTCACGTGCGCGCAGCACGTTTTGTGTGAAAGCATGGCGGAAAGCTGGGAGATGTTAAAAGGGTCCTGAGGGAATTATACAAATGAATATATGAATGAGCTAATTAAATGACTGTACCTCTGAAGGTTCTGACTGTCTTCAGAAAAGATTCGACCGAATTTTATTATCATCTTAGCTCCATGTAATACCTAAGTGTTCTTAATCACAATGCTGATTTGTCCACAGAGGTTACGGAAACGGCTGAAACTTTGCTGTTCCCTAAGCGCCACCTAGTGTCAGAGAGTGGATTTACAGAGACTTACATTTGCATTCAGTTTTTGTCTGGCTAAAACGGACCAAATTTGTATACCCTGCTGTAAATTTTGACCGACTGATATAAAACAAGCTTATGTGGATTCTACACATTTACACAATTTGGATAAGATATCTAGAATTATTTATGGAGCAGATGAAATACATTTGACTTAAACGTTTACTCCACCCCAAAATTAAAATTTTGTCATTAATAACTTACCCTAATTGTTGTTCCAAACCTGTAAAAGCATCGTCTTTGGAACACAATTTAAAATATTTTGGATGAAAACTGAGAGGCCTGTGACTGTCCCATTGACTGGCAAGCAAATAACACTGTCAACACCCAGAAAAGTATGAAAGACGTCGTCAAAATAATCCATCTGCCATCAGTGGTTCAATCTGAATTATGAACCGACAAGAACACTATTTGTACGCAAAGAAAAAAAGAATGATTTTATTCAACAATTTGTCTCCTCCGCGTCAGTGTAACACCATTTTGGAGACCATCCGCTGGACGTAAATTGCGTACGCCGTTCTGTGTCAGCCACACTACACAGATAGGTTTTCTACGTATATTTACGCTTTGATTTGAACGAAACCAGCATATCCTTGACAGTGTTATATACTTGCCAGTCAATGGGACAGTCAAAGCCTCCTGGTTTTCATCCAAAATATCTTAAAATTGTGTATCGAAGATGGACCAAAGACTATAGAATACCCTTAAAGGGACTTTGGACGAACAAAGCTTTTACAGGTTTGGAACGACATGGGGGTAAGTGATTAATGACAAATATTTCATTTTGGGGTGGAGTAACCCTTTAATTTGACTTTACCCTTTTCTTTATTTAAATGCTGAAATGTGAGGTTTACCATTTTATAAAACCTGTCATGTTGTCATTTAAAATCCGGACATCATTGGAAATGTTATTGTTTTAGTGTTTATGCAAACAAAAAGTCATTTTATTTGTTGTGATAATACTGATAACCGTGATAATTTTGGTCACTACAATCGTGATAAGAAATTTTCATATCGGTTACATCCCTACTACCTTTCTGGTAGTAGAAAAAATTTCATTAAAAAAATCTTACTTTGTGTACCGAAGATGAATGGTCATACCACAATGCTGCTTAATTGGGACAAATCATAGACATAAGGTCTGTTCACACTAAGAATGACTTAACAACCAGTATGAATAAACATTCACCTTTTTGTGCATAATACAACTCATCTGACAAGACAAATTCATCTTCACTAAAATAGCTCACTAACAGATATGCTTAGAGATGGTGTTTAATAGCTTGTTCAGCCTTTTGTCTTTGGCTGTTAAACTCATCTTTGCTTTTCGCAGACAGCGCAGATGGTATATACAGTACACCACTGCATATGGAGCCTCTGTGCTGTTTTTGCAGTGTTGCATACCAAGATTTTGTACGAGTATGCAATGCTGGTAAATGGGAGCACTAGAAACCAATTTATATAAAGGTAACTGAACATACAGTACTATTCAGTATCTGACCTGTATGCCAACGCCAGTGCCCAGACACTGGCAGCGCAGTAGAGGGAGTCTCTGACTTTAGCCTCCTTACAGGTGGAACAGGTCTTCACCGGGAACAGACCAGTGGTAGGGCTCTGATAATTCAGAATGGTGGACTTCACTAGAAGAAATGAGAGAAGGACAGAGATTAAAAACGGATATAGATATACTTTTGCAACAGCAGGTACCTCCAAAAACATTTATTGATAAACACCTTTTCTGTTATTCTTGTTGTCTGACATTAAATCCCATTGAATGCATAATTAATTAGG
Organism: Labeo catla; assembly: GCA_012976165.1. NCBI lineage: Eukaryota > Metazoa > Chordata > Actinopteri > Cypriniformes > Cyprinidae > Labeo > Labeo catla. Next base: position 1,996,202 of record VONZ01000016.1, read on the forward strand.
CCAATTAAATATTATTGCATGTTTCTTGTCTTCATCAATATGTGAAGTAAAAAAAGGTAAAAAGGTAACACAGCTTTATCCATCACTATGCCTAACTGTTAAACTTTCTCTCTCTCCACTGTGATTTCTCTTTACTAATGTATAATCAGGCTGAATAGGGCACTTCATTTTTCATCAGCACATTACGGCAGCACAAATGAAGGGGACATTCATTCCGAGCCATCATTTGTTATGTAGAGTTTGGGTCAATTCAAAGAGACAGTGCCAGCAGGGCTGGGGGATAAGGAGACACTGGGGGGAATTAGTCAGAATATTAATATACTCTTCAGAGAGACTGCAGCCAGGATTACTCCGACTCCCGTCGGAAAAATCCGACAAACCAGAAAGGGCGATAAATACGTCTTTATCTGATTAGGTCTTGCACTGTAACTTCGGTTGATGCCGGCAAGACTGAAAGGAAGAATGCAGTTGGAGTCTCCCAGAACGTTTCAGAGACAAATGTGTCTGAGATCAATTAATCTAGCAAAATCTGCTACACAGGCTGCTATTACTGCCCATTTGCTCCTGTGAAAACCTTAAATTACTAATCAAGAAAGTCTTATTTGCAGTCATTTCACAGTCTGCGTGGGATCACCTGTGCATTAACTGGCTTTTTTGGAGAAAAGAAAAGAGGCGAAATGACATATTATTCACACGCATCTTTAGCGTGAGGGATGGAATGCATCACAGCACTCTAGATGCAAATTCTTTGAAGACTGCATCTCTCATCATCTATCAGCATAATGCACCTCTAAATGAACCCCGAACACTGCACACACAAACACAAGGTTTCCATGAAGAAGCCATTTCTATACACCAAGAAGAATTGGGGGAGGGGGTCCATCACAGAGTGTGGAAGAAGACAGAGAAAATTGGTGGAAGACAGAGGAAGAAGACAAAGAGAGACTCTTTTGCCCATTAAAAGTTAAAGCTTGTTTTCTCCAGCCTTAATCTTGTGGAGGCAGGGGAAAGATAGCAGAACTGCATTCACAACAAACAGGCCGGAGAGGAGAAGAAGAGGAAATGAGAAGCACTGAAGCATGATGTCATTACCACATAAATAGGAAAACCCAGAAAGAGAGTGAGAAAGACTGAAAAATGAGAAAGACCGGAGATAAAAATGGCAATAACCTTCCATAAAAAGTTTAGAATAACATACCATGCATGTTGGACATAATGCGCTGCATTTGTATTCAGTACATATGATAATCCATCTCATAGTAAGAGATGTTTTTCAGCTCTGAGAAATTTGGAGGAAATCTGAATTATGAAACTTACCACATTTATTTCTTATTGTAGGATTTGTCTCATAGGGAATGACATGGGGATTCACTTAAAAAAAAAAAGGGATTACTCTGTGCTAACGCTGTACGTTTGTCTGCTTCAACCATGACTCATGATTCAAAAGGATCATTGAAATGAGAAGCATCCTCTGTGTCACTCTTTACTCTTTGTTCTCTCTCACTTCCTTTCTCTCTCACCCTACAGTGCTCTCATCTCAGGGTTGGCTGTCTGGGGATTTTAAATGAGCTTTAGGAACAGGTTGAAATCTGGATGGTGGAAAAAAATTGGAAACATAGATTTCATGTATGCAGTGTTCAAGAAACGGCTCTTCCATCGTTTCTGCGGAGGATGTAACAAGTTCATCGAGTACTCTACTAATGAGCTGAGGAGTTGAGTTCTGCTCACCAAGTCTGCATTTATTTGATCCAAACTACAGCAAAAGCAGTCATATTGTGAAATATTTTTAGTATCCTTGTTTTAGTATCCTAGTTTCCTATTTTAATATATTGTAAAGTGTAATTTATTCCTGTGATAATAATTTCAAAGCTAAATTTTCAGCATCATTACTCCAGTCCTCAGTCTCACATGATCCTTCAGAAATCATTCTAATATGATGATTTGCTGTTCAAAAACATTTAATTTATTTTTTTATTATTATCATCAATATTTAAAACAGTTTAATACATATATTCAGGATTCTTTGATGAATAGAAAGATCCAAAGATCAGCGTTTATATGAAAACAAAAAAGAAGCTTTTTTGGTTATAGAAATTAATACTTTTATTCAGCAAGAATGCTTTAAATTGATCAAAAGTGATGATAAAGACATTTATAATGTTACAAAAGATTTCTATTTCAGATAAATGCTGTTCTTCTCAACTTTCTATTCATCAAAAAACCTGAAAAAAAATCTACTCAGCTGTTTTTAACATAATAATTAATAATAATAATAATAACAATAACAAATGTTTTTTGAGTAGCAAATTAGTATATTAGAATGATTTCTAAAGGATCATGTGACTGGAGTAATAATGCTAAAGATTCAGCTTTGAAATCATAGGTATATCTACATTTTACTGTTTTTGCTGTACTTTGGATCAAATAAATGCAGGCTTGGTGGGCAGAAAAAAAACTTCTTTAAAAACACAAAGAAACACTGAAAATCCCAAAAATCTAGACAGACGTTCCAGATACAACGATTACCAATATACTAAGCACCTACAGACCAGTTTGCTACATAATTTTTTCAAACCAGTTAAACTTGTGTTTAAAACCAAATGTAATACAAAACTAAAAAAAAAAGATTGCAATTGGCTACATTTCTACAGTAATGTAATGTAACTTAAAAAAAATTAAACACTACCAAAACAATTAGTTCACCTACACAGGTGTTAGTTTTTAAATTTTAATAACATCTATAATTTCATACTGTAACTACTGAACATGGATGACGTAACATACTCAGTGCTGGGTTGATCACTTACAAATTGTAATCAGTTACTCATTCCAAATTACATTACAAAATTTGTAGTAAGTAACATAATCCATTACATTACACATTTTAGGTAATATAATCAGACTACATTTTGATTACTTTTGACCTAACTTGTTTATTACATTGATTTAAATAGGATAATCTTGTACCATAATGACGTAAAAATACAAAGAGTGAGAAAATATATTCAATTCATTGTTCCAAAATAAAACACTTACAAAAAAATATTAAATATTTTATGTGTACCTGCATGTCATGTGACATTAACAACATCAAGAGAATGGTGAACATGCAAATGTGATACTTAAATATTTAAATATAGCAATAAGCCCCAATTTATAACAGCTAAGGGGCGTTGTTAGGGTCGACGTGATAAAATGATAAAAACATTATTCTTCCGCCGAACAATGTAGTTCCTCAGAAACGGTTGTTCTTGCAATAAAGTGGTTGCCGAGCAGCACTCATAAACAAAGAGGTGTATGTTTGTAGAGTAATTTACAACCATACTGCTGCATCTCAATAAATTAGAATGTTGTGGAAAAGTTCATTTATTTCAGTAATTCAACTCAAATTGTGAAACTTGTGTATTAAATAAAATTCAGTGCACACAGTTTAAGTTTTTTTTTTTTTTTTAATTGTGATGATTTTGCCTCACATTTTACAAAAACCTCAACATATTAGAATATGGTGACATTCCAATCAGCTAATCATTTCAAAACACCTGCAAAGTTTTCCTGAGCCTTCAAAACGGTCTCTCAGTTTGGTTCACTAGGCTACACAATCATGGGGAAGACTGCTGATCTGACAGTTGTCCAGAAGACAATCGTTGACACCCTTCACAAGGAGGGTAAGCCACAAACATTCATTGCCAAAGAAGCTGGCTGTTCACAGAGTGCTGTATCCAAGCATGTTAACAGAAAGTTGAGTGGAAGGAAAAAGTGTGGAAGAAAAAAATGCTCGACCAACCGAGAGAACCGCAGCCTTGAGAGGCTTGTCAAGCAAAATTGATTCAAGAATTTGGGTGAACTTCACAAGGAATGGACTGAGGCTGAGGTTAAGGCATCAAGAGCCACCACACACAGACGTGTCAAGGAATTTGGCTACAGTTGTCGTATTCCTCTTGGGCTAAGGAGAAGAAGAAATGGACTGCTGCCCAGTGGTCCAAAGTCCTCTTTTCAGATGAGAGCAAGTTATGTATTTCATTTGGAAAGCAAGGTCCTGGAGTCTGGGGGAAGGGTGGAGAGGCTCATAGCCCAAGTTGCTTGAAGTCCAGTGTTAAGTTTCCACAGTCTGTGATGATTTGGGGTGCAATGTCATCTGCTGGTATTGGTCCACTGTATTTTTTGAAAACCAAAGTCACTGCACTTGTTTACCAAGAAATTTTAGAGCACTTCATGCTTCCTTCTGCAGACCAGCTTTTTAAAGATGCTGATTTCATTTTCCAGCAGGATTTGCCAAAAGCACCAAAATGATGAGCTGAAGGCCACTGTCAAAGAAACCTGGGCTTCCATACCACCTCAGCAGTGCCACAGACTGATCACCTCCATACCATGCCAAATTGAGGCAATAATTAAAGCGAAAGGAGCCCCTACCAAGTATTGAGTACATATACAGTAAATGAACATACTTTCCAGAAGGCCAACAATTCACTAAAAACGTTTTTTTTTATTGGTCTTATGAAGTATTCTAATTTGTTGAGATTGAATTCGTGGGTTTTTGTTAAATGTGAGCCAAAATCATCACAATTAAAAGAACCAAAGACTTAAACTACTTCAGTCTGTGTGCACTGAATTTATTTAATACACGAGTTTCACAATTTGAGTCGAATTACTGAAATAAATGAACTTTTCCACAACATTCTAATTTATTGAGATGCACCTGTAAATGCCACATTCGACCGCTCTAGGCATGTAGATGTGTCCGCCATCCTGGAATGGTCGACGTAATTCACTATACTGTAGATTTGCACAGAGCCGTTAAGCCATTCTGTGCAGGATTGTTGCATCTTTTGAATATTTAGTGATTACTATGGTGAATGACGTTAAGTTGACCATTACAATATGGCGAATGGCTTATGTATAGCGGCCCATAGAAGCAGTTGCTAATGAGGCATCTACGTATACTTATCTATGTTTACAACAGCTCAACCAATCAGAATCAAGGACTGGAACTATCTGATTTATAATATTTATTTTAAAATCTCAGTGGTACTACAGTATTAGGTGGAAGAGGTTCAGATGACAAAAAGTTTGGGAATGTCTGAATTACATGTAAATAAGAAATAACGTGAATTTGTGCATTTTAATAAGTTTGAAATACAAAGGCCTTCCAAAGACATAGTAATACATAGTTAAATGATCTACCGAGTGATAATTCAAATAAAAATGAATGCGTTTATCAGTAGTTGATACAATGTTGAAACACTTTAAAATGATGAAAACATGAAACTGATGAAAACTGATTAAAATTATGAAAAAAAATGAAAACACCTAAAATGATTTTTAGACACCTAAAAAATTTTTTAAATCCAGCAGTCAAATGCTGTGTCACTACCTGACTAGTCACTGGTCTTTGTGTGAAGACAAGATTTCTCTGAAAACAAGATGATTATCCTATTATCTTTTGTCATGATGTTTTTGAAGCAAAATATGAAAATAGAGAAAAAAAGATGATTAAGAAAATGATTTTTTTGTAGTGCATCTGCACAATTATTGGTCTGCCTGCCACCCTCACATGTGGGAATGACCAATCATTATGATATCAACAACAAACTAGCAACCAAGAAATTAGAGCTAACTTTAAATCAGTGTTTCACAACTAATACAAACATTTCAACTAATTTTCCTTTATCTAAGAAACTAAAAGAATGAATGAAACGATCAAGACAACTCTTAATCTTACATGGGCTGTTTCGTCTTATAGAGCAGTATTTATTGTCATGATGAAAACTAAAATTGAAAGTGAGATTAGGTGAGAGGAGAGGGAGAAAGAGGGTAGGCAGCAAAAGAGATGAGTATTGATTAAGAGCAAAATGCACAGAGGAGCTCAGCAATGAGAACCCACACTAGCTCCAAATGAATCTTTTAGTGCTTGGACTCAGCTCATTTGTCGGGTATTATAATGAAATGTAATAGTTTGGAGACTTTTTGAATCCTCTAATTAAATTAGGAAACATCTTGCCATAATTAAATTATTTTGAAATATGAGTAAACACCAGTGCACTTAATACACAGATGAACTATATTAGGGGGGAAATCAAGAGTAACTTGGCTATTTGTACACAGCTTGACAACTTAAATGCATTGCTTTAGAACTGTATACTTGTAATTAAAACAAAAAGAAAGGTGGGACATTTAGATGAAGCCTCAATTAAAGATCACCCAAGAGATATTCTCTGACAACCCTGAGCCAACCATGCCATAAAATGCTCAGTTTGGCCTCTATTCTTAAACCGACGTGAAAAACACATTACATCCAGGACATAAATTCTCACCTGCGCTGTAGAAGCGGTCAAGTTTCTCCCAAAGGGGCTCATCCTCCCGGTGCAGTATGGATAGCTTAAGGGGTTCATAGATGGAGCCTGATCATAGAAGGCAAAGATAGATGTTAAAGAACACTTGAATTGGCACAGATCTGAAATATTGTGATGTTTATCTCATCTTGAGATGCAATTCTAGTATCCCTAGATGGAAGTGATAAGCATACTTCAAGATCAGTCAGCATGGCTTCTTGATGACGCTACTACAGACTACTGACCCGCTACAGGCCCACTTTGGGCTATTTAGTATGCCGAGGTTGAGCTGACTCACCAAAATCAAAATGTGCTTCATTTAGTCTCTGTAAACTAAATGCTTTTCTGTTCCATTTACAATGCTAAGAGCAGCGAAATGTAGATTTACTGGGGTGCAAAGGCAGCAAAGCATGCCAGGAAAACAATCAAAGCAAAATGCAAAAGACTAAAGCTATTGTTCTCCAAATGCATATATCAAATCGAACGTCACTGCAAACACACAGTGCTTGATTGCAAAATTGAAGGCACTGGCACAAACTCTGTGAATAATGGAACCTGACACCAGTAAATTCAGCTTTTTCTGCGAGGAGTAAAATTCAGGGGAACCCCATCAACTGGAGCACTATTTCAGACACATTTAACTTTGGAGCAATTTACATTTTAATAGAATCGACCCAGGGTCAATACCTCAGGTACTGAAAATTCACATTTCCTAGCAAATTAGCATAATTCCCATCAGCTTTTAAGTAGCAGGGACAAAGCCATCTCTTTTTAAGATAACTCCAGCTAAGCAGTGCACATCCAATAGGCAAATGAAAGATACTCCTCATTTTAGTTTCAACGCATTGATATAGAAGTAACTTGCCTCGAGAAGCATACAAACCCTCTGTTAACCGATTTGATCAGACACTGACAGAAAGAGACGAGAGGTACTGGACTGCATTACTGATTTCATTAATCACAGAATTTCCCCCATGATATCACCAAGGATTATTTACGCCTAACCCTTTACATCTGATGAAATATTACACTAGAATTATTATTTTCTGCAATTAAAAGAAAAATAAATTAAGCCACCCATTTTTAATTAGGCATCAAACAGTCTGAACCAAGACTGTTATGGAAATGTATTGGATTTCAAAAATTAGACAGTTAATAGCCTCTATTTGTATACCTGTAAAATGAAACGGAATGTTCTTATTGAAAAAGTATGAGCGTCTTTTCCACGGAACAATCGGTATGCCCCAACTTACCAAATTTCCGGAGTTTGCGATGGACATTCACTTCATTGGCAGTGTTGGCCATTTTTCATTAGGTGAACTCTACGCCAGGCTTCTATTAGTTAAACTACAACATTAGTATAATTCAGAGGGTTAGCAGAAAATAGAGAGAAAAGACAAATTACATGGAATCACACAGTGAGATTTTTGTCAGGCATGGTTAATGAATGGACATGCGACAAATTACATTATACACAATTGAAAGATGACCTTGTAGGACTGATGTGAGGGAATGAGATGACAATTAAAATGTGTGGAATTGTCCATGACACCATATGAAATTACAGTGACTGTAGGTAGGGATGGGCGATATCTTATCGTTTGCGATATACCGGTAAAATTTTTCCTCACGATAAGAATTAGTCTTCCCGCGATAATAACGATAAAGTCTAGTTGTTGACGTATTTCTATGTGCGACAGTATGGAGTGACATGCTGAAGGCGGACGTAAAACTAGTATATCGCTAAATGAGGAGCTACAATCTGAAACTGGTTTGGTCAAAACTGTGCAGTGCGACAAAAATCGGTCTGAGCCTTGAATAACGTTAACTGTACTAGAAGCAAGCGTGCAATGCAGTTTTGTTTGTGTTTGAGTCTGTTTACAAACCTGTTGTCCAACAAAGATATCATTTATTGACATGCTTTTTCTCCAAATTAACTTCATAACATAGTCGAGTGTTTGAAATAACCTTTTGCGATCAGCCGTGGCTTCGTATCACAGAATGAGGCAGAAATCATACTATTTTATAGTATTAATAAAGGCTATGTCGATTAGCATTGCATTATAAATGTACTTTATCCTTATAAAAAATACCTAAGATTGCTTGAAGAACACAGACAAACCATATATTGTATTAATCGTATGTATATTGTCTTCAAGTTTCCTCAGTTAAAATTCCTCTATCTGCGTTTTATTCAGCTACGGCGATAACTGGATTAGAGATTCCTGAAGCAGAAAGTACAAACAATTTGATTAACATTCCAGTGAGTTAAACAGTCATTACATTACTTGTGTATTCGGTAATGCCTACAACACCCTATTTTGGATAAAAATAGGAAAGATAATACTTTTCTCTAAAGAAACAGGATTTCCATGAATTATCGTCATTAATATCGTTATCGCAACAAATACCAGAAATTATCGTGATAAATTTTTAAGCCCATATCGCCCATCCCTAACTGTAGGTAGGTAGGTAATCGAAGGTAATAACTGACAATTTGTGATCTGTGGTTTTATTTTAAAGCAAAATAGAGCAAATCTTAACTGGTTGATTGTTTATATCATTCCAAAATTATAACTATATTACCTCACAGCTCTCTATAACAAGTTGCATATATAAATATACTGCTGTTCAAAAGTTTGGGATCAGCCATTTAAAAAAAATGTAAAAAATGTTTGTTTGTTTTTTTTAATTCTCTTATGCTCATCAAGACTGCATTTACTTAATCAAAAATACAGAAAAAAACAGTAATATTGTCAAATATTTTTTACAGTTTTAAATGACGTTTTTCTATTTTAATACACTTTAAAATATGCTTTATTCCTCTGATGCAAAGCTTTCATTTTCATCAGATGTTACTCCAGCCTTCAGTGTCACACAATCCTTCAGAAATGATTCTAATATGCTGATATAGTACTTTTATTATCAATGTTGGCAACAGTTGTGCTGCTTAATATTTTTTTGGAACCTTTGCTTAATTGTGTTTTTAGGATTCTTTGATGAATACAATGTTAAAAAGAACAGCATTTATTCAAAATATATATATTTTCTAACAATATAAGTCATTGCTTTCACTTTTTTTTATCATTTTAACACATCCTTGGTGAATAAGCACACTAATTTCTTTAAAAAACAAAAAAGAAAGAATAAAAATGTGACCCTGCCAAAAATCATTAGGATATTAAGTAAAGATCATGCTCCGTAAAGATATTTTGTAAATTTCTTACCGTAAATATATCAAAACTTAATTGCTGATTAGTAATATGCACAGCTAAGAACTTCATTTGGACAACTTTAAAGCTGATTTTCTCAGTATTTTCATTTTTTTGCAACCTCAGATTTGCAAATAGTGGCATTTCGGCCAAAATTGTCCTATCCTAACAAACCATACGTCAATGGAAAGCTTATTTATTCAACTTGCAGATGATGTATAAATCTCAATTCAAAAAAAAAAAATTGACCCTTATGACTGGTTTTATGGTCCAGGGTCACAAATGTACTGACCAATGTACTGAACACAAACTTTTAAATGGTAGTTTATATTGTTACAAAGGATTTCTATTTTAAATAAATGCTCTTCTTAACTTTTTATTTATTAAATTCTGAAAAAAGTATCACAAGTTCCAACAAAATATTAACCAGTAAAACTATTTTCAACATTAATAATAAATCAGCATATCAGAATGATTTCTGAAGGATCATGTGACACTGAAGACTGAAGTGATGATGCTGAAAATTCAGCTTTGCATCACAGGAATAAATTACATAAAATATATTCACATAGAAAACAATTATTTTACATAGAAATAATATTTCACAATATTACTGTTTTTTTCTGGATTTTTGATCAAATAAATGCAGCCTTGATAAGCATAAGAAACTTCTTTGTAAAAAAAATCGTACTAATCCCAAACTTTTGAATGGCAGTGTACTGTATATCCAAAATTACCCCCATACATACAGTACACTCATGTAAAGCGATATATGCTATATTGAAAATCTCAACTACCTAATTGTTTGTAAACATAAAACATAAATTATAACGTCGCCCAGCTCTAATCTGCTCAATACTACAATAAGGCATGAAGACATTAGGATATTATAAACATTAACATCATGAATTTCTACAAAGCTGTACAAATAAAACTGACCTGACTATTTTAAAGCAATAGATCAGGAAAATAAATAAATAAATAAAATCTGTCATTGTTTACTCACCCATGTTGTTCTAAACCCATAAGAATTTGTAGAACACAAAAGAAAATCATATTAGGTAGAAGGACAGTCACTATTTACATTCATTGGATATTTTTCTATACAGGTTTAGAATAACATTAGGGCAAGCAATTTTCTTTTTCAAGATTTTCTATGCCTTTAACAAATAAAAATAGCAGGAAGAAACTAGGTGTGATTTTATTTATGTATCTGTCTTACATAACCACAAGTGGATTCTGAAAATTCTTTCAAGGGGTACTTGAGTTTTAATGTCAGGCTGAAGCAGATGCTAACAAGCACGGAATTAAGAGGGTTAAAAAGCCTTTCAAAACCTTAGACATTCATGGGACTGAAGTCTTTTAAAGTACTACTCCTTAAAAATTCAAAGCCTGAAGCTCAGTGTGCAGTTAGTCTCTAAATATAGCCCTGATCAGCGTACACTTCACGCCTGACCTTTGGGCTCTGCTCCGTGCCACACAGAAAAAACGACTCATGTTAACGCGCTTGTGCAGCACAGACAATGGATTAAAATGCACAGAGACAACAAATGCGCACTGCTTAATCGTGCTCAATGCCATGCATCACAAAAAGCCAAACCTGATCGCTTAGATCTGGCTTTGAACTCCAGCAGCTTCCAGCCGACATCCGCTAGGCTTGCCATTATGACAGCTAAATAACAACATCACACTCACACTGCCGTTAATGCACTCACACTGTCGCAAACCCTATGTGTACTCCGTTGCCGTAGAACGACATGCCGTGTTCCAGTTTGTGGTGACCGAAGCTAACAGCAGAATGTTTCTGTCTTGGGCTTGGTTTTTGACGTTATTATTAAGTTTTGTGGGACAACATGTCACGTTTGCATTGCAAGACGTTACTGGTGACTTATTTGGATCGGAAAATTATGGTACAGTAGCGGCTTTCGGTGACTTTAATTCTGATAAACAGACTGATATTTTCATCATCAGGAAGCGTAAGTACAGTTCTGCTAGCTGTCGAGATTAATAATGTCTCATATCATTCCCTCTAAGTTTAATTTAATGTAGTGCAGGATGATATCTACTGTATAATATGTGTGAGCTTTAATTTGTTTCGTGTGACGCTGTCATATATTGTTGTTAATGACAGGGGGTGTGGCAGAATTCTCTTTTTGTACTCTTATTTTTATGTATTGTTTATTTATTAGTGTTACTGGTGTTAGACACCCTGATTCTGTGTCATTTCACGGGAATATTGTTTATTTCAGGTTCTGAGTTGTCGATTTTCCTGGCTGATCTTAAAGCTCCTTATTTCAAACCTAAAGTCCATCTGACTAAAGATGCTTTCCCTAGGTAAGAATATACACTGACGCACACAAATCCTATAAAGGTTGCTGTATCATGCTTGATACATACATTACTAAGGCCTTAAAACTATCAACGTGATCAAAACGTTGCTGCAACACTGTACACACAATCTTCTGTATGCCTTCTGCCATCTGACTTTTTAGTAAGCGAAAGGCCTTATATCATAATTCTAAAAATATCCGCCGGCAACATGTGTCATCTGTCTTTTGACTTTTTAGTTAGTAAATGAAATAATATCATTGTATTAATATCAGTATTTCAAGTAAACATTTACTGAACTGAAGCAACCTAGGATTAATTCATTGTCCATCTTTTTATTGAAAACATTATGTTAATAATGTGTGTATCAAATAAGATACAACAGGCTTTTGAGGAATGTTTATTTGTACATCTCTCAAATATCTTTATATTGCATTGCATTATAAGTTTTGCTCCCCAGAGTTAAACCTACTGAGCTTTGATCATAGAATTATTCATTTAAATCATCATACTATGAAATATTATGAGAAATAGATTGACAGCTTATGTTTATACACATTTTATCTAAGTGATCGGATATACATTACAAGCTATTAGAATTTCATCTTACTTAATGACCATATACATACAGTTGAGGTCAAAAGTTTACATACACCTTGCAGAATCTGCAAAATTGTAATTATTTTACCAAAATAGGAGGGATCATACAAAATGTGTGTAATATTTAATTTAGTACTTACCTGAATAAGATATTTCACATAAAAGACGTTTAAATAAAGTCCACAAGAGAAAATAATGATTGAATTTATAAAAATGACCCCATTCAAAAGTTTACATACGCTTGATTCTTAATACTCTGTTGTTACATGAATGATCCACAGCTGTGTTTTTTGTTTTGTTTTGTTTTGTTCATGAGTCTCCTGCTTGTTCTGAACTGTTAAACTGCCTGCTGTTCTTCTGAAAAATCTTTCAGGTCCTACAATTTTTTTGTTTTTTTAGCATTTTTGTTTATTTGAACCCTTTCCAACAATGACTGTATGATTTTGAGATCCATCTTTTCACAGGACAACTGAGGGACTCATATGCAACTATTACAGAAGGTTCAAATGCTCACTGAGGGAAAAACTATGCATTAAGAGCCGGAGGATGAAAACTTTTGAACAGAATGAAGATGTGTACATTTTTCTTATTTTGTCTAAAATCAGATTTCAAATTCAAAAATTTTTCACCCTTCAGGCTCTAAATGCATTGTGTTTTCTTCTGAAGCATCAGTGAGCGTTTGAACCTTCTGTAATAGTTGCACATGAGTCCCTAGGTTGTCCTCAGTCTTCAGGACAAACAAGAGGCTCATGAACAACTATGACTAAAAAACAAAAAACGGCTGTGGTAACAACTCAGGTAACAACTCAGTATTAAGAAACAAGCGTATGTGAACCTTTGAACAGTCATTTTTATAAATTCAACTATTATTTTCTCTTGTGGACTGTATGTAAATGTCTTTTATGGGAAATATCTTATTCGGGTTGGTACTAAATAAAAAATGACATGCATTTTGTATGATCCCTCCTATTTTGGTAAAATAATTAACATTTTGCTGATTCTGCAAGGTGTATGTAAACTTTTGACCTCAAATGTAACAACTGCACCAAAGAGTGTAATATTGGTCATTTTGGACCTCTGAATAAAATTAACATGTTTATTTTTTCGTTTTGTGTGTGTGAGCTCCATATGATCATTATATCATATCGTATGGGCCGTAACATGTATATCAAATATGATGTAAAATCTAAAACACACATGCAGACTTTTTCCCCCCTAATAGTTTAATAAACTGTTCCACTAAAAGAAATAAATTCTGACTGTTATTTCATGTGTCAGGCTTATTGTGCTGATATTGCCTTGTTTTTGTGTTTCTCTTGCTCTCTTAGTGACTTCCGCATAACTAGTGTGGTCCCGGGTGATTATGATGGAGACTCTCAGATGGACGTGCTTGTTACTGGCTACGTAAAGGACATCAAACAGACACGTGTCTTCGTCTTCTGGGGACATAACCAAACTTTGGGTGAAGTCTGAAAATAAAACAAAGAAATACAAAAAAAAAAGTGCTTTTTGTACATTACCCTGGCTTTGGTTTTACGTTTATTCAGTATTTTTGTCTGAACTGATAGTCTTGGAGCAATGGAAATTATACTACAGCAGTGACTTGCACAGTTTTTTCACAGTAAATGTTATCTGTTCTCTTACAGACCAGAGTGAAAAGGTAGGGCTGAACAGCACCTTTGGTGATCAGCCCCTTGTCATGGAGTAAGTGCAATATATTGTTTTCAGTTATTATTGTTAATTATTATTATACAGTATATTGTTAGTATTGTGGAAATATTATAAAATATCTAGATATAATCTTGGTCTTAAACTCTATCAGTCGATGGTGATTGTATTCATTTTAAACATAATGTAAGTGTATCATTTAAGTTTTGCAGTCATCATACTTTTAGTGTACAAATGCAAATTTCACTTGTAGAGTTTTTGCTTTTGCAGAGGTCTAATGCTGCTTTCTCTTTTCCACATACAGCTTTAATGGGGACATGGTTCCAGACATTTTTGGATCTGTGGGTGATTCACTAGAGGTTTGCTATCTCAAGAGTAGGTAAGACTGCTTTCCTAAATGTGCAATAGTGTGTTTTTGACTTTTCTGTCTGTTTAAAAAAAAAAAAAATGTATAGTGTACAAAGCATGCTGTTTCATTGTTTATTAGGCAGCAGAAATGTGAGAAGGCTCTCAACTTGGAAGTCAAAATGCGTGCCCCTCATTCCAATGCTTTCATTGACCTTAACAAGGACTTCACCGCCGGTGAGTAATGCTACTGTGGTCTTTCCTTTGCTCTGGAGTCTTTTGAAGTGTCAGAGAAAATATTGCAAGGTTCTGCTGCTCTGTGGACTGATTTAGAGAATTGCTACTTCTCTATTCTGTAGCTTTCAGTTAGCATTGCTCTAGATGCCTTGATAAAGCCTATTTGCGGTGGAACGGCCCTGAGTGCAGCTTGGTTTATTTATGGATTAGGAATGCTAGGAATATTTCTTTGATTATTACCACATCCGACACGTAGGTTTATTAGATCAGACAGGTTCCTCATATTGCTTTTCGAAACAATATATAAAGTCACATTTTGCGTTTGGTTTATATAATGATTTTTCTCATGCTTTGTGGTCACAAATGGTTGTAGATATTATATCTATAGATACTACTGGATTGAAAACTTTTCTAAAAGGTTCTTGAAAGTTTTTGTAACACCCACCGTCTGACTATTTGCGTTAGCTAATATTAGATTTTTTTTTCCACACACCTAATATCCCTATAAATTGTAGAGAAAGCACACTTGCCTGCATTTTCTTAGCCCGTGAGGAAAAAGTTTGAAACTCTGTCTCTTTGCATTTTATGTGTTTGGTTTTGCTCTGTTGACACTGGGTTGGCTGACTTCTCTTTGGAGTTTAAGGTTTTGGAAAAAGTACATGTAGTTATGAGGATGATATAAGCTAATTAGTGACTACAAATCTAGCAGTTCTTTCCATGTATAGGATGCAAAATAGAGCCTGAAACTCTTACAGTGAAGTCAATTTGTTTACTATTTAGCGAATGCCAGCATGTGCTTAACCAAATTATTGACTTCAGGAAGTCAGACTAAATATTTTATGAGCTTCATTTTACATGAGGCTTGAATTACTAACTACTACAAAAACAGTAACAGCACTGCTAGAGACAAGGCTGCAGGTTGAGCCTAAATTAGGCTATCACTCAGTAGTGGCTAGCTAGTAAATAATCAAAAGTAGGTTAACAGTTGTTGACAAACTTATAAAATATTAGTTGAATTTTTCTTCAGTGAAAATCATGCATCAACAAAATTTCACTTAAAAATATAGCTGCGAACAGCAATTAAGGGGCCACGCATTAGGCAAGCAAGGCAGCAAGCATCAGAGCAACTGCAGCAATGACGAACTGAAGCAATTTTAAGATGTGTGTGTCTGTGTGAGGTGACAATAGCACACACAAAGTTTGGTGTCAGTATGTCAGAGATACAGCACAGCATTATGCCTCAAATTTGTTGCTATGCTATACAAAAACAATGTTGCTATTTTGTGTGTCAACACAAAATCCATAACTTTTTGTCAGCGCAGTCTTGATTTTGGTGAAAATCAGAGCAGTGGTCAAGGAGGAGTTTGAAAAAGTAGGTTTTCAACATAAATCAAAATAGCGGACTGGAAGTTTAACCGACTATGGTATATATGGTATCTTTGTTGTTGGCATGGCCCAAAGGAATATTTTGAGACTAATTTCATTACAAAAAGCTAATGCAAACAAAAGTTACTAGCATTTTTGGAAATTTCATTGTTAATGGTTAATGGATGGTTTATTGCTTTTGACCAATGGGTGGCGCTGTGACCAAATTAATGTGTCGTGGTCAGTGTGAGGTCACAATGGCACATACAAAGTTTGGTGTAAATATGTCAAAGCTTCAGGTGCAGTTTGGCATCTTTCCAGCAAATTCGTTGATGCATTAAATGAAAACCGTATCATATATTAACACAAAATCCATAACTTTTTACCAGCATGGTCTGAAGATGAGTCAAATTTGTTGAAAAACAGGCCATTGGTCTAGGAGGAGTTTGAAACAGTAGGTTTTCAAAATGGTGGACAGGAAGTTTGGCCAATTTTGGCAAAATTGGTATTGATGTTCTCAGCGTGACCCTAGGAATATACTGATATTACTTTCATTACAATAGGCCAATTTTATCAATCAATGTGTTCGTAAAATATAAGAGTTCACAATAAAATTCAAAATGGGAAAATTGGGTATGGTTCGACTCAGCATGCTCCTCCGAATCTAAAGAGAGTTTTGTGATTTTTTTTTTTTTTATTGTTAATTTTTTTTTGGCCAAACCATTCAGAAGTTTTAAGAAAAATAGTTATTTTTCATATCTCTTGACCACTATGTGGCTTCGAAACTCTGCAGGTAGCCTCAGGTCATGGTTGTTATAACGCACACCAAGTTTGGTCTCAATATGCCAAACCGTTGCGGAGATATAGCCTTATATTCATTTTTGCGTGCTCTTTGTAGAATTCGTTTACATATTATTCAAGAACAGTTTGACTAATCAACTTGAATTCCTTAACTTTTTGCCGGTATGGTCTGAAGATGGTCTGAGCCAATTTTGGTGAAAATCAGACAAACCGTCTAGGACGAGTTTGAAAAGTAGGTTTTTCAAACTATTTAAAATAGCAAAAAACTAAACCTTATGATTTTGACTTGGCATGAGCCAAGGAATAGGAAAGCTTCCTTAGACTAAATAGTGTAAGAAGAAGCGGAAGAAGAACGCCAGCCTTTGTGCCTTCGGTGCTTGACCCCTAAGGATTATTAGACATTGTTTTACCAGTTCACCTTACTGATAAACATTCAAGATCCACATACTCATGCAAGTGTAGACCTATATTTGATCAATATTCAACTTGACTTTGACCAACAGAGATTCACATTTTATGCACCACTGAATAACTTAGTTTTGCGTTCTTCTTCTTCTCTAGATTGTCTTTGTCAGGCTTTTTCTCTCCCCTTGTAATCCTGTCATCAAGACAGGATGCTTTCTGAGTGTTGTGTTTCGTCTGGAAAATACTGGCCCATTTTTTTTTTTTTTAGCAGCAGGTCTTGTGGGGACTGTCTGTGAAGTATTTCAACTCTCTTGGTATTTCTGTTGTGTTTGTTAGGTTTAACAATAACATAATAAAAATAATACAATAAAAATTACATAGACGTACTGTTTTACTGTATTTGTGATCAAATAAATGCAGCCTTTCTGAGCATAAGAATCAAGTTTACAAAATCAACTGCAGTCTAAATATAGCCTGTCACAAGTGCTACCACAGTTGTTTTTTGCATAAATAATGTCATTATGGTGTCACGGTGAAAGCCTGCGCTGTCTGTAGTGGCAGTGAACCAGTGAAGCCAGAAAAGAAGTGCATTTGAGCATCCTCTTTTTAGCGAGGTGCTTTTGACTCCTGCCATCTTTTTTTTTTCTTCTGAATCTGTTTAAATCAAATGATCTCTCGAGCTGTTTATGAATTCAAAGCCGTTTTCAAGGGTGACGAGTTTTCTGTTAAGCTTGTCTGTCAGTCACATAAAATTGACTGTAATACTAATAATCCTGTGCTTCTAAAGGCTGAAAACAGATTTAAATGCTCTCTTGTAGAAACCTGTCAAAGTCTTACTGTCCATTAGTGTAGATGAGGCTTAGAGTGGTCATGTGTCTATGTCACACTGACCAAAAGGGACTTTAGCATCTCATCCAGAAAAGGGTAAAGAGGTTAAAAAGTAATTCACTAACCAATATGGACCAACCCCATTTATCCGTAGTAAAACAAAGCCCCTGAGCCGCTATTGCACTTATCTCCCACCCATTCGGTGGGAGCCTGGCATCACTGCCACCTCCAAACCATCTGGAGGCTGTTCGGCTGCCACACGAGCGGCCGTGCTGTTGGGTCTGATTGGCAGACAGGACCAAGAAAGCCTCTCTGGACCTCTACAGCTGTGAGAAAATCACAGCAGATTAACAACAGCCCAGGAGGGGAAAAAAAGAGCCCACCCACGACAAAATCATCCACCACTTACTCTGCAATTATGGCTGTCTGCTGTGGCAAGAGTTGGTTTGAGGAAAAGACCTTAGTGGGTTAGTGAGTAAAGGCTTTTAGGAAGAGATATCAGATGAGCTGAATGCTGTGTCACTGACTTCTAGCTTTTCTTGTGGATTTAGAGGAGATGATTTGTTCTTTTCTTTCAGTTCATCAGAATGTGATCTTGATGTACATGGTGGGCTCATTTACATTTTTATGGTAATTTTAGGGTGGCAGGTCTGATTTGATTGTGGATAGCAGGGGAAAAAAACAATACTAAATGCAAATAATTAAATGCAAATAAGCATATAATTGTGTGTAGTTTGGGTAGCAAATTAAATAGTTTTATCTGCTTCTAAGTAGGACGAATAAATGTTCCCATATGTACTATCGTTCAAAACTTTGGGATTGGAAAGAAATTTCTGACAGAAGTTTATTATGCTCACAGAATGAAAGTAACAGTTTTCTATTTTAATATGTTTTTAAAAAAGTATTATTCCTGTGATGGCAAAGCTGAATTTTCAGCATCATTTCTCCAGTCTACTGTCATATGATCTTTCAGAAATCATTCTAATATGCTGATTTGCTGCTCAAGAAACATTTCTTATTGTCAGTGTTGAAATGGTTGTGCTGCCTATTATTTTTGTGGAAGCTAAAACTTTTTGTTTCAGGTTTTTTTTTTTTAA
This sequence comes from Labeo catla, assembly GCA_012976165.1. Classification (NCBI taxonomy): domain Eukaryota; kingdom Metazoa; phylum Chordata; class Actinopteri; order Cypriniformes; family Cyprinidae; genus Labeo; species Labeo catla. The sequence continues at coordinate 2,015,417 of VONZ01000016.1, forward strand.
TACAAAGTTCAAAAGAGCAGATTTTTTTTTTGACATGTTTATTCAATATTAGCAGGATAAATGTACAATGTGCTTTCCAGAAATACCACCAGTTAACAGCAAGTCTTTAAGGTATTGTGACATGAATGTCACTTCAGAATATAAAAGCAACTCATAAACAATAATAACAAACAGATAAATAAACAAATAAACATTTAAAGAGGAAAAGGAAAAAAATAAATAAAAAGAGCAGAATTTTTAAAAATAAAAATCTTTTGAGCATTATAAAAAGTCTTCACTTTTGATCAATAATCTTGCTGACCCCAAACTGTTTTATTGTTGACATAAAGGCGTGTTTTTGCACAATTTTAATTGTCAGTTGGATGAAACTAGCCAATTTAATGTTGATATTCATCATACTATACATTTTAATATGACATTAAAATGTTCAACAATCTAATTCATGTTCAGTAATTACTAACAGCTTTGCCTATGTAGTTCATTGTAATAGTATTACATAAATAATTAATTTTAAAGTGCTCCTATTATGCCTTTTCAAATATGACCTTTCATGCAGTGTGTCATGTAGCTGTATGTGAACATAAACTATCTGCAAAGTTGTGAAGCCGACAGTGCACGATAAATAGAGTTATTGTCTACCAATAAAAAGACAACATTGAGATGTGCCCGGTTCGCTTACATAAGCAAATTGCGAGCACTTTCCACGATAGTCCATGCTAACGTGTCGATTAGCCACTTCAGTCGTTTCAGCGTCAGACTCCGGCTCGAACTGGTAAGGTAAAATCGATGCCATCTTTTCTATGTATTGAGTCTCCAGGGCTGTCATTCAGTTATGGCGATAGCCGTTTTGTTTTCGACACATGCAGTACGCGGTAGACCAATCATAAAGGACTGCGCCATCTGACCAGTCACAGCAGTGAGGGCTCATGGAAAGGAGGGGTTTAGAAAGACTGATTCTTCTAACTGCTTCGCACGAGTCGTTTACAAATCGTTTAGAAATGAGGTCAAATTAAATCTATTTTTGGAGAAAAATATTTTTGTTTTTTGACCTTGCATGCATGTAAACCTGTTTTAGGAGTCTCATAAAGCACTATTTGCAACCTTTAAAATGGCATAATAGGAGCACTTTAAGGACATTTTTATTTGCTTTTGTTAATTGGTCATGCTTGATGCCAAATGTAAAATCCAGATCCTCTGGCAAAACCCATCTGAGAACCACTGATCTAGACAGCCGGCCTGTCAGTATTCTTATTCACAGTACCTTATGTATCTATTTTTGCTCTTCCTTTTGTCAAAAAGGTTGTCATGTGGAAGAACATTATCTGCATTATTTAACTTTGAATCATATGAACCTGAGCACTTAGTTGAAGGACCTCTTTAAAAGTCATATTGACTGAATGTCTGTACTGGCTTCCTGGCCTTTCATCGTTCACTTTATATTGCTTCGGTGACCTTCTCAGTCAAGACTTGAATTGTTTCCGTACGTGTCCTTGTCTGTGAATGAACAGAGGGTCACCTCTGGATCATAGCTCAGATTTCAGTCGCACACGTGAAAGCCACTGCATGGCTGCATCAGCTAGAAGACGTGAAATTGCATCCACTTAGGTGTCAGTGCTCTATTTAAAGTCCCCATGAAATCAAAATTGAAGTTTCTTAGTGTTTAGTATGAATATGTCAGCCTTAAGGTTATCTGTAAGCTAGTGTGCTCCAAAACAATGACAGAATTCGCAATTATGAAAGATATAAGCATCAAAAACTTACAGTCTCTAACGTCCACCAATATGGATCAACGATTTTGATGACATCACTGTAACTTCAGCTTCTCATCAAACTTGTTCACAGAATTAGTATTTTCTGTACGTGTTTGGCACATAGTGCACTATATAAAGAATAGGGAACGATTCAGACGGTGTAAATATGCATTCCGTTGGGGCGGATGAAGTCTGGTTTCATGTTATTACATGAACCGCTGCAGCACGCTCACAGCTTGCTCCAGTCCAGAGAGATGATAGCACGAGGTGGATCATATTCGTGACTTGGCACAGACCACAAAATGTATCGGACACATTTAAATTCTACACAGAATGATATTTTATATGTGGATAATGTGATATGGATAAGATTCTGGCTGCCATATGCTGTCAGATGAGGCTTCATCCAGCTCAGTGGTTCTGGCCCAAGCTGTGATATAAACGAAATGCTATTGGCTATTGAAAAAAGGGGCGGGACTGCTGGATATGTCCCTGGATATGTTGTTTCAGTTGAAGTTACGTCAAGATATAGAATAACGCTGTTTCAAAGCACTTCAGTGGATCTTTAAGCTTTAAAGAACACCTATTATGTAAAATTCACTTTTACGTGTGGCAGTGTGTGTACATAGCCACACTATAATGATAAAAATCCACCCGCTCCTTTTTTTTTAATACTCATACATCATAAGCAATGTCTCAGACACTGTTGACAGACATTGCCGTATTAGCCGAGACACCACCTTGGGTAAACCGCTCACTATCCGGCATGTTTATCTTCACGTTACAGTGTTTAAAAGCAGCATTTAAGTAAGAAATGTCTACTTATTAGAGCTATAGAAGTTCTTCAGTCTAGAGCAGTGAGTGATGTCCTGTTTGTATTTTATTGTTTGGCTCATATTATCAGCATAGACAGCAGTATAGGTACTGTATTACGCTGCTGTCACTTAATACACAGATCTAATATAAACATGCGATTTCTTTCCCAGCTGTTTACCTTCACAGACAAAACTGATTTTGTTTTTGTAACTTGTGTGTTTTTAACTAGGGATGTAATTCGATTAAAAATGTTTATGTTATGAATTACATGCTGTTTTGATTAATTAAACTAATTAATCGCAAAATAATGTTGAGTGTGAAAATACCTACAAAAGATTATTTAAAGCTATTATTGTGTTAAATGAGAAAGTAGACATTGCAAATTGTAGCTTTAGAAAAAAATATTTTATTTGATTCAACATAAAATTTATTACACGTAAACATTTAGGCTGCAGCAGCCTAACGTAAAGTATGAAACATAAAAGAAGATAATTTGAGAAATATCTCAGTATTTTTTTGTTCACACGATAGGTCACTGGTAACCAAAATAGCTTTGTTACCAACAGTCTTTAAAATACCTTCTTTTATAAAAGAAAGGTTCGAAACAACATGAGGGTGAGTAATTGCATTTATTTTTTGGGGGTGAACTTTCCCTTAATTGTTTTTATTTTTATTATTACTATTATTTTTTTATTTTAGTTTTTTTAATGAAATGATACTCTAAATAAGAAACTAAATCTGCCAGCAGGTGGCGGTAAATGTCTTTGAGTCATCATTCATTCATTCGATTCATTCAAATGGCTGATTCATTCAGGAATGAAGTAAACGGCTCTCTTCATTAATGGGCCTTTGAATCAGTGATTCACATGATTCGTTCAAAACGCAGATTAATTCAGAAACCAAACATGGCTGTGCAACAATCCTGCTGTGGATTCAAAAGTAATATATTCTCTGCAAAATTAAGCAAAAACACATAATATTGTGTTTAAAACATAGGCTAACACAATATCAGCTTCTTATTTAATGAACTGTTGTATAAAATCACCTATAAACTTGTGATAGTTCGGGACAAAATCATTGCTTGTGTCATATTGCTCTGGCTGCCTGTGTGATGTCATGTGATATATATAAATTTGAGACAAAACACATAAAGGGGCATTTTTTTGCACCAATATCTTGAATTTTAGGGCATAACTGCATTATGGAGTTGTTGCCCTGTATCATATTGGTCACCAGCAGAGTATGTGAGCAGAGTGAAGCCGCAACAGTTTCCCTTCCGTGGTCCAAGCATTTAATAATCACTCCGCTCTAGCCCCGCTCCGGGTTCACCACTCCTCGCTCAGCTGATCAGGAGCACTGCTCTGCCTTTGCTCCTAGGAAATTTATGGCTAAAGTATTTCAGTATGTTTTGAAATATCACATAAGATGTATTACAATGAAATAAAACAAAATAAAATACTAGGGGAGAAGTTTTGTGGCTTATTGGACCACTAGTCTGCAAACAATTTTCCTACCACATTCTTATCAAGTTTATTAAGTGGTTGTCAGTGTAAAAAAGTATCATCTGCTTTTACAGTGCAAATTTTGTTTGTAAAGATGAAATTAATAGTTCTCTATGGTTCGCTGCAGATTTCTGCTGGTTTGAAATCAGATACAGGTGAAGCAGCGCTGTAAGATTACATTTGATTGAATCCATTATTGAGATAGCACCTGCGTGTGTAAATAAGTGTTGCACCTGTTTAAATCATGCTTTCATCTGAAAATATTCAGAATCTAGAAGGAGCAAAAATTCCTCAAACTATCTTCCTAAACCTCCCACTCATGTATATTCATGTCTGATGAATATACATAAACATAGCTGACTATGTTCTTGCTAAATGTGCAGCTATATTACGGGCGGTTGGCATGAATTGTACTCGTGGTGATGAGTCACCAGTCAACCATACAAGCATGTTATAGAATTTATATTAGTAATTTAATCATGTTATTTTTTCATAACTAATTAAGTTAACACGTTAAAATGACAGCCATTTTTAACGTAAATTTGTATGTATTTGACGGTTTAAGCGCAATAAGACATGAAAAAGTTTAATACTCACATGCCGCGTGACAGATGCTTTCCGTGTTTGTTTGCTTCAGATGTGCACGCTCAGCAAACCGTACATCAGAAGATTAAACTGATATGGCTTTAAAACAGATGATTTCAGCATGATAGAAACGATAATCAAAACCAAACAGATGTTTTTTGGCAGAGCATCTGAGATACGAGTTGTAAAGGCACAGCCCTATTCTGAAAAAGGGGGCAGGGAGCAGCAGCTCATTTGCATTTAAAGAAACATGCACATCCTGCTTTAACTCAAAATAGGCATTTTTCAAAATGATCTGTGGGGTATTTTGAGCTGAAACTTCACAGACACATTCTGGGGACCCATGAGACTTATATTACATCTAGTAAAAAGGGGCTCAATAGGTGACCTTTAAAGTGGAATGTCTAGCCTTCACCCCGCCTCTCCCTCTCATTTATAGATCTATAGGCTCTGAGTCTGATATCTGCCCCTAGTGGTTTATTAAGATGAACAACCAGCAATTACTTGAGACAAAGGTGAATGATTAAGTCCAGTTAAATGCGCCCCTAATAGGCTAATGCTGCCGTGCTTGAGCAGCTCTGATTGCTCAGGTAAGGCTAACGCATAGCCAAAGGAACGATGAAAAGAATAGCAATGAATTTTGCTCCATTCAGTCATTCAGTAAGTCCCTGTGGCAAATCTTCATTACTTGTTTTTTCTTCTTCTGTTTTTTTTGTATCTCTCAGTCAACATAGAGATGCCACTGGCATCTGGATCACATTTTCACATCTTCATAATGTCCTTGATAACCCACGAATTCAGAATAAGCGGCCTCGTTAAAAATAGGGAGTAATTGCCAAATAATTATAAATGTCATTATGCGCAAATATGCACAAAAGGCACCAATTCTGCTTTCTGACTGGTTGCTAGGCAACCTTGTATTGCAATGTTCCAAACTGCAGCCAATTAGACCTGAAATCTCTCTGAATATGAGCGGCGAGTTAATTGTCGTGCAATGTAAAGGAAACAGATTTTGCACATTAGGGGACTGCTGAAGTGGGAAGTTCATCAAATCGTTATCTGCGGCAGTCTTCCAGACTCACACTCGCAATTGAACATTTAGGTTACATTAGGCCAAATGCCTGTGATTGCGTGGCGTCCCTCTCTGTGCGTTTATTGTTTTTCCTATGGGATTTTAATGCCTTTTCATTTGTGGCTTGCAAAAAGACACAACAATCCAATAAAGCAGCCAGATTGTGCAGAGGAAGATGCACTTACCTGTTTATAGAAGATGCCGCTGTCTAACAGGGATAAATTTGGACCCATCAAGATTGGGCGTCATCTTTGTGAGTCTCATTGCATTGCACCCTGGAGACGTCTGCTAGATCTGCAGAACATAGCAGGTGGATAACACAATGACTGGGTGTTCCTCCTTGTACAGACCTGGCACAGCTTTACTGACAAATAGCCTGAAACAATGTGGGTAGAGATCTCATTATTTTTCAATATGTATGTCTTCTCGCTCCCTCCCGTTTTTATAAGCAGTAAACATGCTCGGAGGAACAGAGCTGATATACGGTGCCTTCCAGACAGTTGGCAGTATATCAAAGAGCTAAATTGTAACAATTACATGATAAATAAAAGTCAAGGGAGCAGATTTGTCGCTGATACTGAGCCGAGTTGTCCCACACAGTTGATGTCCAATGTTAATCTGTTCCTTTGGGGAAAGAGTAGGCATGCTTAACAATAACAGATAAGATTGAGCCACCAAACCTAATTAAGTTCAGTGTGTATTAATCAAGCATTTTTTAAAAAGGACTGTGACTTTATTTGTCCTTCACTCAATTAGTGGCTGTAGCTAATGGGAGAGTGTGTTTAAATGGATCAGTGTCCCAGAAGACTCAGTAACCTGTCTGAGCTGGCTCAGATTCTCTTTCTCCCACTCTCTATGTCTTTGCTCTTCTCTTTCACTCTTTGCCACCCCAGGGCCAGTTTTATCCACCCACATGTTTTTTTTGGCATTTTGTTTGTGCTCGGGGTGCTTGTTTAAAACTATTATGATAACTTGCATTATGCTGGTGCGTTTTTACAGACTAGACATGCGCGTTTATATTCAGAAGCTTGTGCAGAACATGGAGGCAGAGAGAGATTTCATAAAACATACATACTGTTGTACCTGGTGACAGGCAGACCGATACAAATGTGAAATGTTTAGGGATGGTTCCAGCCTTTCCAAGCCTATTTTCTTAATATACAGTTAGAAAATGTAAAAGCTGCTTTCCCACATAATGATCTTCCAGAAAGGACAAAAAAACTTGTATAGTTGAACCCATTTGATACAGTAGCTTTGTTCTCATAAAAGGAATAGTTCAAACCAAATATGAAAATTAGATCCTAGTTGTATGTGACTTTCTTCCTTCAGACAAATATGTTAAAAATATGCTTATATTAAAAAAATGTTTCAAGGCTACATCTACATTAATCCAGATACATTGAGTTTTTGTTTTTAAAACGTTTCTCGTTCACGCTAAAACATCGAAAAATGTTAAATTCGCCCTACTGCGCATGTGTAAAACCTAATGAAAGTTCACTGAGATGATATAGATGGAACAGACATAATAAGTTTTCACACAATTCTTCTGGCAAGGTCAGTTTATTTACGGAAATGTCTCATCATTCACTGACGTGTCGCGGTCACTCGTTTGATCTAAAAAGCAGCTGCCCTCATGTTTTGCTGCAGGATAGCAATTGTGAGTAAATTTTGTGAGTCATCTTTTTAGGACTGTAATATGAAGAGTGTACAAAGTAAATCTTTAGCAACAGTGTGAAAGTGAAACAGACACAATTACCGTTATAAACTTAGATGTCTGTTGGTGCAATGTGTGTCACATGACCAAGCATCGTCATCGTTTTCAAAAGCCACACTGCAATGCGAAAACGGTGTTTTGAAATGTAACCACTTTGGAGAGCATTTTCAAAAACTCAGTTTTTCTTGACAAGATCACTGTCTCTGTGTGGACGGAAGGCCAAAACGGAGACAGATATATGCGTTTTCAAATGGAAATGTATTAGTGTGGACATGGCTAAAGCTTTATAATGGCAGTGAATGGCGGTTAAGATTGTGAAGCAAAAAAGTGAATCCGTCCGTCATAAAAAGTACTCCACATGGCTTGGTGGGTTAATAAAGGCCTGAAGTGAATGGATGCGTTTGTGCGTCCATGTTTAAAACTTAAACCTTACTCTCTAACAGGGTTGCCAGGTTTTAACAACAAAACCTGCCCAATGGACCTTTATCACACACGAATTGAACCAGAAGCGCTTGTTGAAGGAGTGTATGAATTCTTCCTGTTATATATATTTTTCAATATGCTGTAATCACCTAGTTAAATAAAAGCCTGTTAAAATTAGCATCTGCAGGATGATTTCAAAATCCGGACATTTTTAGAGACGGGAAAAGAGATATTCTGATGATTTTCCAAACTCAACGGAACTTATAACGTACCGATCTGAGAAACCAATGGTTCGTAAACGTGCGTGATTTCACCACACTGTGTCAGTGCGTGCAGTGTGTGTGAGACCTGATGAATAAGATCAGATTCTCCAATTGGTTTTTATTGCGTTGTGACCGGAAGTGGTGATACACTGCCTCGCTTACCAGGTCCATTGCTACTCAAAACTTGCCCAAAAGTAGCCCAATAGTGTTTCGAGGGGGATCCCGGTAAAAATCGCATTCCGGCGGGTAAAATACACGTTTTTTGGCAGGATTCCCTGATTAAAATTAGCATTCCAGGGGCTAAATATCACATTATTGGGGTCGCTTCAATTCGTGGACATGAAAAACAATCCACGGCAACAATGTTAAGGTAGCCCAATTCCGGGGGAAAACCACAGATTTGCCAACACTGATCTCTAGCTTCCGCTAACTGTCGTACCAGCATTTATGAGAGGGGCATTCCAGCGGATAACGTAGGCTGTAGGAGTAGCATAGGCTCCGGTTAGAATATGCTATATAGAACATGTCTTGTGAGAACCAAGTTTTGTTTACAGCAAAGGAAAACCAGTCTAGATTTTGGTTATATCAAAATCCTCTAATAATTTTTTTTTCTAACAAATCCTCATTTTGTACTTTTAATTTGTGACTGTTTTGTTTTGCTTTCTACGTCCTACATCATCCATTGAAACAATAATATGTAATACAGTTTTAAAGCATGTATTATATTTGTTTATATAAATTAGGAGCAGTAAACATTTTACTAGACAATGAAGTAGCTGAGCCAGATGTTTACCTTATGTAAATATGAGGTTATGTTAGCTTATTTCTGCAATTTCCACAATGACATCCATCATTCGGAGATGAAAATGCAAGAAAGAAAACCATTTAAACTAGTTTTTAAGCAATTTTCTTCTTATTAAATAGGATATTTAAATAAATGCGACTGACTGTGTGAAGTGAGAACTGCATTTCCAGGTTTGTAGGTTCACAAAACTCCCTCATTCACCATGAATAAATCATCTGAATGTTTTTGTTTTATCACCAAGAATCCATGCAAATTTATTTTTACAGACTTCCCAGTGAGAAACAATTACCGTCTGAATAGGGCTGAAGACACATTGTGATCAGATCACTGATAATGTATTTGGAGGTGGTCTGAGACAGATTTTGACTAAATATAATGAAGATGTAAATGCAAATGCATTTTTGTTATCCTCACTCAGCTATATGCAATGTGTAATGAGGTTACAGTGCTGCAATTAATCAAGTACGTCAATTTGACTATTTTGCACTTGCAGTGCGAAAAAGACAACAGAACTTTGCTCATTCGATTTATTCCCACAATTTAATCAACAATATCTGATTCATTTATCAAGCAGCAAACACATTATGATTTTTTTTTTAATGATTTTTTATTTATTTTTTGATAAATGGCAGATACATTTCAGTTAACACAACCTCTTATGCAATTTATAAATGGCTTTGTTAGTCACATTGGCATGAACGTGTAAAGTCTGGCCAAAAAAATTCTCCAGATGGAAAACATTTTAATCCTAGGTTTAAGAGGGTTATAGAACTTTAAAATTGAAATCATTTTTGCTGTTGATCTTCATTTCCATTTTAAAACACGGATCATTGACCTGTCAAGATTTGGTGTCAAATTTTTCGCATTTGTCATAGTCGAGCATGCTGCACCAGTTAGATTTATGAAATATTAAAATGTGACATTTGTAAACATTCCTCTGCATCCCACAAATTTGCACATCATGTGACTGGAAAGACGTTTTATTTTGTATTCCAACAAAAAGCAGGCAGATGCATGCATAAAATGCTGCAAGTGCCCTAAGCATCTAAGCTTGTTAGTGAAATAAGTTGGGCTGCTTTTCCCATTGCTCTCACTGCCAGCATAATGTTAGCGAAATGGAATAAGGAATATGTGGGGTTGGCATAATCCCCTCCACTCCACCTATGTTGTTCTCGAAATGGTTTTACAAGATTATATCCCCTCAGAATAGCATCTCTCCATTTTATGCCAGTGCCGTCATGCTCATGAATGAAGTGCTTTGAAAAAAAAAAAAAAGAACAGGGTTAGAGAAACACGGCGGATTTGTTGGCTTAGATATTGGCTTATGCAGCATCTATTTATAGATTTCAATTCTTCTCCTGCCCTGGATTCAATGCCCTGCTTCAACCCCCAGACCCACCAAAACTTTCCCCCTATACATTCCCTCTTTGTCAGCTCAATGAAGTTTACTTCCTCTGAGATTAATTTCATTCAATATTCATTTAGTGTTGTTCGATTCTCTCAACAGACTGTGAAGAAATACTCAGTCTGGGAGCCGCTGTAGATCTACAAAATGTAGGTGACGCATACGAGTCTGTTAACAAGCTGAAACTGGGTGGCTACATGAAAAACCTTTTGAATCTCTGTTATCATTTGAGTAATTGCTGAGTTTCATTATATATTTTCTATACAGAGAGTTTCTGAAGTGCATCTCAAGTCTCATTGAGAATGAAACGTCAGGATGGATTCATAATTGGGATGCATAAAATATCCTACATTTTTCTGTTTTCTTTTTTATCTGTGTTCTAAAAGGTACACTATAAAAAATGCTGGGTTAAAAGCAACCATTCTTGGGTTATTTGACATCAGAGTGATGGGTAAATATTGGAAAGATAACATGCTGGATTATTTTGACCCAGCTTGTTGGATTTTATACATTTACAACCCATTTGCTGGGTTAATTTTATTTTTTTATTATTATTATTATTATTTTTATATATAGTGCTGGGTCAGTCAACCAATTGAAAGTTGTTCATTTTAAATAAAAAAAAAAATCACTCTAAAATCTGTTTATATATATATATTAGGACAAGAATTAATTCAATGTCAAGTTAGTCTTTTACAAACATAAAATCGTGACAGGAGCAGCGGGAGCAGCCAATTAGAATCTGTGGGAAGTTTGTTCTAGTTTATTAAATGACTTCTGTTCATGACTTATCTTATTCATGTTTGAAAAGTTACATAAAAAAAAACAGCTTTACCTCATGCCCTCTTGCCTGTCCAACATTTCAAGCCATCAAATGCATAGCATGACCACAGCTGCAGCAATGGCGCACTATTATTAGCGCTTTTATTTGTTTATTTTTTATTATAGCGGACCATGTGGAAACTTTGTTACATATAACAGCAAAGTCATGACGTGTTTCAGTCCTGGTCATGCATTTGTTTGGCAAGAGGTGAAACTTCCATGGTGGCGCCAGTGCATCACAAAATGAATGCTGCGTTTTTAGAAAATTAGTGCCTCAAGCAGACCTAAACAAATATTTGATTTACCAAAAAAAAGGAAATTTGTGAGACTACAGATGTTTTCCTACACTCTAAAAAAAATGCTGGGTTAAAAACAACCCAACTTGGTTTATTTGGCAACCCAGTGCTGGCTAAATATTGGACAGAACACATGCTGGGTTATTTTATTTAAGTCAGCTATTGTTTAAAAATTATTATGTTGCTGGTTTAAAATGGACTGGAACTTATAAAAAACACAATTACTAGAGGCAACAGCAATAATCCAAAGATGAACATTTATTATTAAGCAAGAACACATGGACAAAATACAAGACAAATTAAATTTATTTGGTGCATAGTTTACTATATTATATACATTTAAACTCGTTTAACAAACATTTTGGATATAAAAATGTAACATTTAAAAGTAGCATTTTTATTTTAGTGTATTCAACCGTTCTCTGTAATTGCTTTTTACAGAAATAGCGCTAATTCTCATGCCGGTGTGTCGCTGAAATCTGAGCCGGTGAAGGGCTGGCGTTCGCCGGGGTTACAGGGAACTTCAAACCGTGTGCTCGCATTTCACTTGTAGCTGAAAGATGCCGTGACTGACTCCGAAACCTGCCCATAAACAAACAGTACTGACATTAGAGAACATATTTTAACTTCAAATTAAATTCAGTACTATAATGAATAAAATCCATTTATTTTATGCAAGGCAAAAAGCGTTCCATCGTTCAAGGTGACCTCTGCTGACGTAGCTGACTGGCATTTCATCCTTATGTTGCGCTGCGTAAAATAATACAATTTGCAACACAGTAAAGACTTTAAAAATGAAATAAAATTGATTGCACCAAATCATGGCTCTGAGAACCACTCTCTCCTGTAGAGGACTCAAAAAGCCTGCTCTCTGACTGTAACTCAGCAGCTGGATTGTTTCATCAGAGATGGGCTCAACCCAGCGGATGGGTAGAAAAAAATAACCCAGCGTTAAAAATGACCCAGTAACTTACAGAAAAACTACCCAGCACCTGGGTAAAAAATATTAAAAACAAGCCAAAAATGACCAAACGGGGTGAACCTAGCATTTGGGTTAAAAAAACACCATTTTTTGGAGTGTATATATACAGTAATAAATTGATAGGGATACAATATAATACAAACCTTCATTTTACTCAGAATGTTTCCTGTCAGTCAAGTTTTCTCTCAAGACAGAACACAAAATGGCAGCTGACAAATGTATCCAGTTTTGACTGGTTTGGCACAGGCTACCCAACATACACTGACCCAGCTCTGGGTAGGTGTGTGAGGGTGTTCATAATTTGTATTGACAGATAAAGTGACCCAACAGCTGAGTTACAGAAAAACTACTCAGCACCTGGGTAAAAAATATTAAAATAATCCAATAAAATGACCCAACAAGCTGAACCCAGCATTTGGGTTAAAAAAAAAACAGCATTTTTTAAAGTGCAGAAAAACTACTTAGCACCTGAGTAAAAAATATTAAAAATACCCCAATAAAATGACCCAGCAGGCTGAACCCAGCATTTTATTAGAGTGTAGCAAGAGACTGCTCATGGCTGTGGCGTCTTGCAGAGATGACTCCGGTGAAGGACTGACCTTGAGAAAGAGGCAGCTTTCTCTCAAGCTCTCTGCCTCTTTTATTCGTCTGTTTCCGCCTCATGGCCTGTTTTGAAGTGAATAGCGCACCTCACTGATCATAGTGGACCACGCTGTGCTAATCTCATAGGATATAGCCTGTGGCCTTCGACCAAAAAGATGGAGTGACTTCGTCAGCATGACTCCAGAATTCAAGATGAAGTCTTCACAGGAATGTAATTACAAATTTGTCGAACGGCCTCTGTCAGCCCATTACATGGCGCAGACTTGTTTTGTGACCAAGTCCTGGCTTAAGGTGTCATTTGCAGAGTCAAAAGTGCTTCACGTTGGCCATCTGAATGTCATTTGGTCAGGGTATCCGTTTCAGAGATGAGTGACATGACTTTTTTACCTGATAATGTCAAAGGCCGCTCTCAGCTCAACTAAAGGAGAGATGTTAAAGACAGCAGAAGCTCATTAGAGAACTTCTGCATTGAGATGAGAGTCCAAAATTGACATCTCCTGTTCTTTTAACTTTGTTCTTCCAAGTCTCTTTAGAGTCTTGTCAACTCTCACAACACTCCAGCCTCTTTATCGAAGTCTCATTCACCTGTCAAGCTCAAGTCGCCATCGTCTGATCTCATTGACAGCATTTTGCCCCTTTAGGACAGTCTAGCTTAGCTCGTTGACTCCCTCAAGGGCATTAGAAGTGGAGTCATGGCTGGTTGGCGAAGTAACAGCTGTACAAATAAACAGCGTTCCACCTTTTGAACTTCAGGAGAAAGATCTAGAAACAGCCCTGCGGCGTCAGCCACAACACATATGAGATGGGCCCTCTAATGCCTTCAGACAGAGGGCAGGCTGAAGGTTTTGTTAGCTTTGTGCTAGCACTGGTGGCATGGTTTGTTTTGTTGAATGTTTGATGTTGCAGCTGTAGCTAAATTTAAAGTGTTCACATCATGAGGCATCAATTTTTCCTTGATCTTTCGCATTGAAGGAGATCATTGGTATGTGAAAACATTTTAAGCTCTTCAGAACTCAAAACTTCCAGCCCAGAGCGTCTCATTTTTACGTCTTTTGCCTTTACATGTATAGGCACTAAGACGTAGAGCAAGAAAGCAATGGTTTCTCTCGCTCTGACGGAATGGTGTCTCAGAGGCGGAGGAAGTTGCTCACAGCGGGCGAGCCGATGATAATGGAGATCATTTGGTGTGCAGCATGTCAGCATTGTTTGGAACTAATGAGAGCTCAGAAGTTGTGAATGCATCGTAATTAACTACCAATCAGTCTCTTTGCCTTCCCTCCTTTATCATTTAGAGCTGATGTGCTTTTGTTTCACAAAAACGCACTTCTGTAGTCTCCATATTGAATATGGGCTATGTTTGGAATGGCACACATACTGTAGCCTATATAAATGTAAAATATCAGTTTCACAGTTTTAATCAATTCTTGCTTTTACAGAAACTGCAATGATTCTTAAATTCCAAGAACTGATTAGTCTAACCTGTTTTCAGTTAATGAACGGTACATTATAGCACCTCTCCCATTCAGTAAGAGTTTTGTGATGTGCTACTTTTGATATGAACTCTCAGATTTCAAATTCTGTCTGTTTTATTACAGTATTCAAACGATGAGTGCTATTTTGGCCCTGTTTAATGTGGAGTGACAAAAAAATAGTGTATTCAATTTTTGTTTGAATTAATACATATTTTGTTTATTAAAGCCACTATTTAAGTGTTATATGTATATTAAATGTGTATTAAAAAAAAAGAAATTAAATATAATTATGTAATGTAAAGTTCAAATTAGTTATACTTTAATATTATAAAAACTTCCCTGAATGTAATTTCTGTTTGTACACAAATCAGCTAATTTTTTTCTTTCAGTATAAAAGGAGTACAGTATCAACTGACACTTGTGTAAATTGTACAGCATTAGTTGATATTATTTTTTATTTATTTTTTTTTTTTAATTATTATTTTTTTTCCTTAAGAAAATTTGAAATGTTTGTACCTTATGTACAGTATATCCAAAATATTTTAACTGAATTGGAATCAGAATTGAACCGAATCACAAGCTTGTGAAGCAGAATCGAATCGGATCGTAAAATATGTGTCAAAACACCCTATAAATATAATATACTAAATGAATAGCATACTGTGTACTCTATTACAAATAGTGAAAAAAGTGAACCAGTACACACAAAAATATTTAGCCCTAATATTTAGGATTTATGTATTGCATATAAATTAAATATACATGTTTGTGTATACACAATAACCAGGTTTATCATCAATAAATCCAAATGATTATATGTAAACCATTCTCATATCTAACTGAATCTTGCTTGTTCCACAATTCACCATATTATTCATAATAAATAGATTTATGTTGATTCAAAGGAATTTGAATAAATTAATTTTGAAAATATAATTATTTCATTAAAATTATTCAGAAAGAATAGGGCTGCAACGATTCCTCGATTTTGTTTGAGTATTCGATTTAAAAAAAATAAAAAATCATCGACTGCATTTTGCCCGTGTAATACTACTATTAAGAATTCACAAACACTGATTTAATTAAATAAATATATGGTATGCAGGTTTAATATATGTGCTTTATTCACATGTGTGTAGGTTAGGTTCTTGTGTAAGAAATGACAGTAGCTGTAGCTTTTCTATCATAAAGAAATGGCCCAATATGAAGATTAAGTGAACATTTGACTTAAATTTTGTTTAGTCAGTATTAAAAATACGGTTTAGATGGCGCAGTAAAGTGTAAAAACAATCGTCAGGCTGTTGCTGCCTCTGCAGGCATTTGTTATAATGCGTAATGCACATTAGCTCTATTGTTTATAATACATTTTAACAGTTTTGTTCATTAAAACCATGTGATTACTTGCTTTTGATGCTTTATTTGAACTAATTATTGCCTCAATGCTATTACATATATATTTTAAGTCATTTTAAAGGCTATTGTTTACTTATGTCTAGTTTTATTACTGCAAAAAATTAACTGTAATTACCAGATTACTCAATTAATCGTCAGAATAATCGACAGATTACTCGATTACCAAAATAATCGTTAGTGACAACCCTAATTCAGACTGCACATTTTGGTTAATGTAGTAGGTTACCTGGCAGTTTAGTTTTAGTTTTTGCTTTAGTTTTAGTTTTTAAAATGCTATAGATTTGTTGGCAGGCAGAGAGCAGCTGCAGGATAACTCATGCACACAAACACCAAATCATCACAAGCCCTTCTGCTGAACTATATGTTAGTTTTAGGGTGTAAGGTACTGGATATGCTTATATCTCTGTTGGCATGGAAACCGCCGCCTCGTATCTGAGAAGTAGAACGAAATTTGGGATTCGGGTCTTGGGCTGATGCTGAAATATTGCACCCACATGATAGCCCTGCATGTTTGACAGGCAGACGGTTCGATGCACACTGTGACTAAATCCATCATGACTTCCTCTCATCAGTACTGAGTTTGACAGGAAATCCATGTATTAACCGATTGTGAAAGGTGTATGCAAATGAGAGTGGAGCTGGAAGTCACAATCGCACTTTTGAAAAAGCCAGTCATGTAAAAATCCAGGAAGAAAAAACAGTGGTTAGGCTTTCTAGAATCAATTAAAGATGACAAAAACACATAGTAAACAGCATTCTGGGTGCGTAATAGATGACAACTGTGAATAGCAATAAGACAGCAGTGGAAGTCCATTACATTGGGTTTCATTCGCTGTTAGAGAATCATGCTGTTGGAGGATATTACGTGTTATCTTCGAGCTATAGCTTTTGGCCCCCGACTAGGAACCATCCACGGTAATGGAACAATCTTGGTGGGAAAGAAAGATGGAATGAATGTGTGCAAGTGTGAGGATGTCTTTTAAAGGATGAGTCCGTGTATGTGTGACAAAGTGAAAGGTCTGTTAGGTCTGTGTGTGAGAGTGTGGAGAAGTGAAGACTGAGGTGGATTTGTCTGCTGACACTGGAATGAAATTTAGTTGTAGGAAAAGAAAGGGGAAAGCTGTTTCTCTTTATTTAAGTCAAATTTCTGAGTTTGATGCAGAGCTTTTTTTATAATAAAGAAATGCAGCCACCACAAGTGCAGAAGTCATTAACTCACAGTGAAAACAAAACATTAAAAAATTGGATGATTTTCTCTATGGCTTTGAATAAAGTGAATTTAAATGTGTTATATTTTTACTATACTGTATAAGCTCATACATAATGCACTGGCAAAAGATACAAAATGTGGCATTTTTTTTATGTGCTTAGAATTTACTCATTCTACAATATGTGAATGAAGAAATGAATGTGCGGTACTTTGCAGTAATCACAGTGGTGATTATTATAAATAATCATGACAGGCCTACTGGGTCATATATAGATTTTTCAGCCTTTCAATGAAATTCAATACACATCTCAATAAATATGTAGCTGGTCTGGAATTGCTTTAAATGGTGACTTAATTGGTCAAAGGAAAAGCATAGTCATTTCAGCCAATTAGCTACTCTAGTAGATATATAATATAGTAACAGTAAATGTACTGTGAGATGTTAAATGTACATTTGAATATATAGAAAAAACACCTCTGTTCAAAAGTCAGTATGATATTTTTTTTTTTTTAAAGAAATGAATACTTTTAATCAGCAAGGGCAGACAAAATTTATTGAAAGCGATATGGAAGACTTCTGGTGATATTAAGCTTTTTCACTTTTTGAACTTTAGTCAGTGTGTGGTGTGTATCTTTGGGCTTAAAAAAAGATCTACAAAGTTAAAAATCTCCACTTCAAAAGGAGATATTTCCTTTTTAAAAAATCCCTTTTCAAGAACTGCAACGAACGGCTCCTTTTGACTACACCGTTTGTTTTCCGCATACAATGATGTCACAACACTGGTTTCGGGCATTGAAACTAAGTATGTAAATAATGAAATACATTAGCACAATAATATCATGTATTGGCGATCTTGCAGGCTGATGATAGGACCCAACACTACTGTAGTGTATTATTTTCTCACCCTCCAGGCATCCTAGGTGTATATGACTTCCTTCTTTCAGACGAATGCAATCAGAATTATATTAAAATTAATCTTGGCACTCCCCCCTCTGGGGGGTTAATAAAGGCCTCCTGTAGCGAATCGATGCGTTTTTGTAAGAAAAATATCCATATTTAAAATGTAAGAATCACTTTAATCTAGCTTGCGCTAACAGTTGTACGCTGAACTTGCTTCTTTGACAAGGGGCGTGGCAGTACTGAAACACCGTCTAAGCTGTTCGCCAATCGCAACGCAGTGGGAGAGCTAACCAATCACAACACATTTCGTTTTTCAGAAGGCGGGCCTTCATTAAACCTGGAACTAATCAAGCCTTATGTGCCAGGCTGAGAGAGATGTATTGTAATAATGTAAATTATGTTAAAAATAATGCGTTTTCCAAACCACCAAACATGAAAGCATGTTCTAGTACACCCCCAAAACTAAATAAAGACTTTGTACAAGAGCATAATAGGACCCCTTTAAAATATGCATCACAGTGTCCAGCACATTATTTTTTTTATTTATTTATTTTTTTAAATTGTAATATTTTACAATGTTACTGTTTTACTGTATTTTAGATCCTGTACATACAGCCTTGGTGAGGATAAGACAAAGTAAAAACATTACAAAAACATCAAAAAAAAAAAAAAAATTATGACCCCTAACTTTTGAACTGTGGTGTTGATGATGATGATTGTTATTAAGACTATTGTTGTTGTGTTTTACTTATTAGAATAAGTAAATATTAGAAGTATTTAGTATAAATAGAATTTTTGATTACACTTTATTTTAAGTTCAGGGTTCCTACAGGGTTTGGAAAAGTATGGAGAAAAGAAAGCAGAGTATGGAAAAAGTGTTTCCAGACTTTTGCCCTCATTTAGTTTTTGTGATAGAAAATTAAGAATTTAATGAAAATAAATGTATCATACAAAAAGTCAAAGTCAGAATACAACTGAATAAATTCATGGTGCATTTTTCATTATGCGAAATGCAGATTGTAAGCATTTTTGGTTTCTTCTCACAATATTCTTAGTACCGTATCTCATGTGGATTCTCATGTGCACATAAAGGTGCATATATAATATACACTCACATATATATATATATATATATATATATACACAATAATACACACACACACACACACACACACACACACAGACTTATATATGAGAAACCATTAAACTTAGCACATAGGACAATGCACACTGATCCACCTATTGCACCATCAGCCCATTACGGTTTCAAAGAGAATGCGTCAAAAAAAAAAACTAAGGCTTTGAAATATGGCGTGAAGCCTTAACGAAAGCCAAATTTTAAACACTTTTTTACAGTACCTGTCTTTTTTATAAACCCTTGAACTTAGCAAATTTTATGGACATTTATCAGCCCATTTCCTATCAAGGTTTCTCTGCCACCACAGAAGATGTGTTAAATTGGACGTTAGGCCTTGATATTAGAGGTACTACTATAAGAAAAGCCAAATTTTGAGCAAGTAGATCTGTTAATTCATGTGCATCTATGCACTTGTTTTATCCATAATACAATGGCAGTGATGCACAAAGGAAGTAGGTTATATAAAACTACAAACTGTAGCGCTTTAGGTTTATGGTTATGCAAAAAATTTCTCGAGGGCACAAAAAATTTCCTTGTGTGCCTCTGACTGTACTATACACCAAATATAAAGCAGAAAATAATGCTCTATGAACCATTTATGTTAAAGATGGTCTGAAAATCTACTGAGAGGTTTGGAAATTTGAGTGTGGAAAAGTATGGAATTCTGAAATGGAAGTGTAGAAATCCAAGTCCAATTCTCACTATAAACAAACCATTAACTACAACTTTTGCCTCAAACTCCTAATTTGCTGCTTTTTAATAGTTTGTAAGGTAGTTGTTTGGGTTTTTAGAAGGATTAGGGATGTAGAATATGGTTATGCAGAGTATAAGTACTAATAAACAGCCAATATGCTGACAATAGACTTGCTAATAAGCAGCTAGTTAATAGTAAGAATTTACATCTTTCTTTTTTTTGGCAAGAAACCATCCTAAAAAATGTTCTCCTTCACAATGTGTCATGTCTCAGAATAATTTTTCTGAAAGTAACAAATGGTAATGTAGAGCGTTATTAGCGTCTGTCTTCAAAAGCCTCTACCTGCGTACAATATCATGGCAGAAATCTGCTTCATTACATCTGTCCTAATAAAAGGAGAAAGGCAGTTGTTTGTGACCTTAGTCTTCTGCATGTTGTGGTGCTGGATTTGCTTTTTGGTGTGCTTATCAGTTTCATAACTTACAAAACAATATAATGTTGTGCGAAGACGGTCTCAGAGGAACGGAGTAGATTTTATTGATCTCTCTTTCTCGCTCTCTCTATCGCTCATTTCGTCCTTTCTTTTCGCTCTCCTCTTGTTGTCACACTTCTGCCGCTTAACACGTTCGCTTTGCTCTCTCTTCTTCCTTCCCTTTGCTCTGAATAAGAGGGTGCCGGAAAAGAGGGCAGCAGCAGTTGAAGGAGTTTTGGAGACAGATGCTCTTGCATCTCTCCTCGCCTGTCTCTTCTTCCCGGCGAGCCCGTCTCTGCGTGCGTTTCTGCTGTTACCCATAATGCCTCAGGAAAGGCAGTTAGAAAGTAGAGTGATTCTCCAACATTTCTCAGCTGAAAGAGAGCAGGCCACTGCTGTGCTTCATACTGTGTACTCGTTTAAATACTGTCATTAGATATAATGGAAAACTGTTCCTCCTCTAAAAAAAAATCCCCCCTCCACAAGCCCTGCTGTGACTCACGGTATCTCAGATTCCCAATGTATGTTAGCTAGTTTATATGTGTTCAAAACAGCAGGTCGTCTTGTAATTGTCAAGCTGCCTTTGTTCATTTTTTGGGTGCATTTTATGAATGTTTGAAATCTTACGTAATCACTTTTAGGGATGCTATTGTCGTTACTCCACTTGCTATGCTGTTCCACGTGTGATGCTGGAAGATAAATGAGATCTGTCTCATTTCCCTTGCAGCGACACGACACTGGCTTTGTGTGTGCCGGAAAATAGAGGCACAGCGATTTTAACACCACATTGTTTTGTAGCTTGTAAGACAAGCTTTATATATTCTGAACAATAACATGGCTTCTTTATGCAAAGTGATTTTTGAGGCAATTGTGGTTCATGCTCAATAGTGGCTCTTTTTTGTGGTGGTCAGTGGTTAAATTGAACATCAGCTAGCATATGTTTCAGTGATTAAATGCTCTTTAGCTTCAGTGTCATGTTAAAGTTTTCTTTCAATAGCACTCTGAAAATCGGTCTACGGTTCGTAATGCTCTGTTGACATACAAAGCACTTCACATATAATAGCTGCATCAGGAAGCTGAAGCAATAGGTGTATTCGAATTCGACTGCAGCTGGATGTAACCGATTTTTGAGATTTGCCTCCTGCAGTCTGGTGATTTAAAAACAGTTTGCCAAGTCAGACTTTATCACAAATTAATTGGATTAGACGCAGTATTTGTCAAAAACACAGACACTTTCAAGCTGGTCTCATGACAAAAACGTACCTTGGGGAACTTTTTTGTGAGACACAAAATACATACTGTTTAAAGGAGAAGTCCACTTCCAAAACAAAGATTCACAAATAATTTACTCACTCCCTTGTCATCGAAGATGTTCATGTCTTTCTTTCTTCAGTCGTAAAGAAATTACGTTTTTTGAGGAAAACATTTCAGC
This sequence comes from Labeo catla, assembly GCA_012976165.1. Classification (NCBI taxonomy): domain Eukaryota; kingdom Metazoa; phylum Chordata; class Actinopteri; order Cypriniformes; family Cyprinidae; genus Labeo; species Labeo catla. The sequence goes on from VONZ01000016.1 coordinate 2,037,188, forward strand.
ATTTTTCTCCATATAATGGACTGATATGGTTCCCTGATTTTGAACTTCCAAAAACCAGTTTAAATACGGCCTCAAACGATCCCAAATGCGGTTGTAAACGATCCTAGCTGGGGAAGAAGGGTCTTATGGCGAAACGATTGGTTACTTTCATTTTAAAAAATACAATTTAAATACTTTTTAATCTCAAACGCTCGCCTTTGCGTCTGCACTCTCTCATGTTGGACAAAATTTCTAACCCCCATGCACGTGCAGCACCGCGTCAAGTTAAACACATTTAATGACTTCACAGGCAGAGTTTGCATATAGGTACTTCCCAAAATTAATTTCAGAAAAGTTTGAGGTAGTGTAATGATCTACAACAAAATAGAGGTTTGATAATAACTAAGCAAATATTTATTAGTAATTTTTGCTAGAAATGAAAACAACTGTTATAAAAGTCATTCGAAAACACAATTCCACACAAAATCAGTCAGATGCCAACTTTCAGACACCTTTTTATGTTTTACCTCACCTGTCACTGAATCGAATGCACCGGATAAGAGGATATCATAGGCAGCAAGCATACATCTATGTTGCCTTCAACAGTCGATCAGATGAAGGTAAATCAGTAGACAACGTACCTCCTGAAGGCAGCATTTTTCAGCTTTCATAAACAGCCAATGTGTGAATTTTCCTTCCCTCTGTCTCACCATCCTCCCTTCACGACATATAATCTAAAGGTGCTCCTCAATTATTTAATTCTAACAGCTCTTTCAAATATTAATGCCTTAATGGAGGTACTGTGCCAACTGGGTGATGTAAAAAGAAAAACAACAACAAATAATATGCCATACAAGTTCCCACAGCATGGTGGGAAAGTGAGATCGCATAGCAACAGAGCGGCCTGCATGCTGTTACTGAAGGAAACGAGAGCATGAAATGAATCAGAGCGCTAATCAAGGCATATTTAGTACATTACTGGAACATGTATAATCAAATTAATTTGATTAATTGTCTGAAAGTCACATTACTCCCTGTCACTCCCTGTTATGTTCTCAAGTGCTTCTGATTAGACAATTAAATTGGACATTTGTGTCTGAAAGGACCGTTGATTCTGCTGATTCTCACATACCCACGACACGCATGTTCAACAGCTAATCGAGCGTTTGTTTCAAATGGCCAAGGTGCTCCTTGTGGTTTCCAGAGCTTTCCTACCCACCCGTGACTGCTTCATCATTAATGTTTTTGCAAGGAGCTAAGCTAAATGAACTCTTGAAAACTGCCAGTGGATGTTTAATTTAATTTAATCTACAAGTCCACAAATACATACTGTTGTAACAATTATTTCATGGTCATACTTTTGAAAATCAAACTCAGTGTTTTAAATTTGAAAATATCTTGTTTACTTGCTACTCGGATCGCCTTGAGCAAAACTCTTGAATATTTTTCAAAGATTTGATGCTACAAACCTTCCGAACTCTATCAAATCCAGCAACTACATCTTCCTTAGAGCTGTCTGTTGTAGCAGCTTGCTGCCTTGTAAACAAAATTTTGTTTCCAGGTGGACTGGCAAAGCAGCCAATCAGTCAGATCGGAGCTGTCTAGTTTAGAGAGCTTTTGCAGTTCTTGAAAAACATATCAGACGGTGAAAACTGAGTTGGGTCCATGGCCATGCCACATAAAGGCCATCTTACTTGTTAACTTTTCTACAAAGCAATTTAAATTGGTTGAAACTAGCCTTGAAAAACATACACGGGTTTGGTTTAAAAAAAAAAAACTTGAAAACCTTTAAAAACTTGATTTGACATTTTAAAAGCTTAAGTGAAAGCGAAGTAGTTTCTGAAAGGTTTATTGAGAGTGTCTGTCTCAGCCTTTGCAGATGCATTTAATATGTCTAGCACTGTCATTATTAATAAAGAAATAAACGTTTTAAGTTTGTACCTTTAGAAGTAACAGAATTGACATTATTCCTAAAATTGCTTTTATAAAAATCTGTTCACTTCTTTTTAGCTGACACACCTCCTAAGTTTACCCATTGTTGACTGTTTAATTAGTAAGATACAATTCTTTATCTTACTAAAAAAACTTATACTAAATAGATTTGAGTGAATGCTAAATGATTGAAAGGAAAAACAATGGGTGTGTCTAAATAAACTCGTCCAATGTGAGATTTGCTGTAGTTGCTGTTTAATATGGGACCAAAACCAGATTGTCAAATGCCATTTTGGAAGAAGACCTTTTTTCAGGGTCATGTTAACATTTCACTTGTCAAACTGCTGAATGTGTTAGAAGCTCTGGCCTTTGTAATAGTCACTTAGAATGAAAGTTGCTATTTTTACACATCAGCAGAAATTCTTTAAAGTGAGCTCGTCGTCTGTCTAAAGGTGCTGGTGTATGACAATGTACAAGCGTGTGTGCATGTGTGTGTGTGCATGTGAGGCTTCAGACCGGAGTGTAATCAGCCGACTGTACCAGTGGCACTGCTCTAAGTCTGATTAATGAAGCTGTTTATTCCGCACCTCATCAGCCACTGCCAGCGAGCTCTCCACTCCCACAGGGAACACCACTTCACCAAGAAAGAGAAAGGGAGAGAGAGAGAGAAGAGGGATAAGAGATGGAATGCATGAGACCTGGAGGAGTGAGATAGGGAGAGGAAAAGGTTTTTTTCGAGAGGACAAGGAAAAGGACAAAATGAGAGGCAGAGGACAAAGGTTTACAGCCAAAGCATAAGCTCTTGAGTTCAGTATCTGCTCTTTATTTCTCCTCAAAGGTCAGCACCAGCACAGATGCCCTAATCGCTTCAAACATCTGTCCCAGCCCACCTCATGACACTGGCTTTAAAACTTACCCACAGGTTTACCCCTTTTTTTCCCCCCTCTTAAAGGGATAGGTCACCTTAAAATTAAAACTCTGTCACCTTTGTGTCGCTCCAAATCTCCAAACAGAACACAAAAAAATATATTTTGAAAAATGTTTGTAACCAACCACTGACTTCCATTTATATGAACAAAAAACATATTGAGACATTTCTCAAAATATGCTCTTTTGTGTTTTGTAGAAGAAAAGTCATACAGGTTTTGAATGATGTGAGGGTCAACAAATGAGGACAGTTTTCATTTTTGAGCAATCCCTTTAAAGGATTAGATCACGTCCAGAATAAAAATGTCCTGATAATTTACTTACCCCCATGTCATCCAAGATGTTTGTGTCTTTTTTCAGTCGCACAGAAATTAAAGTTTTTGCACTAGCACTAGTTCGACCTCACACAAAGAAAGTCAAACTGCCTTTACCAAAAAAGGTAAAATTATCAGACGATTTTGAAGATGGAGGAGAAAATGAGATGAGTTTTTCGTCCTACCCTACATTATTACTACCCTTAAGAATGAGCCATGCGTGGCCTTTTCCACATGATTATGCAAGACGCATCACAGAGCTAGTGCAAAATGAGCATTTGTGGTTAAAAAGTATATACATTTAAATGTTTTTTAGAAAATGATTGATCGTTTCGCTAGATAAGACCCTTATTCCTCGGCTGGGATCATGTAGAGCACTTTGAAGCTGCACTGAAACTACAATTTGGACCTTCAACTCATTGGTCCCCGTTGAAGGCCACTATATGAAGATAAATTGCGTTGTTTTCCTCAAAAACTTTTAATTTCTTTATTTGACTGAAGAAAGAAAGATGTAAACATCTCAGATGACATAGGGGTGAGTAAATCATCAGGAAATGTTTATTTTGGAAGTGAACTTCTCCTTTAAAGGGGCCACATTCTGCTCCTTTGCAGCATACTGGTGTTATTCATTACAGTGGGCCAAAAACTTTTCTACAAATCAAACATTAAAGAAATAGTTCACCCAAAAATGAAAATTCTGTTATTTATTATTCAGCCTCATGTTGTTCCAAACCTGTAAGACCTTCATTCATCTTCAGAACACAAATATTTTTGATGACATCTGAGAACTTTCTGACCCTGTGTAGACAACAATGTAATTACCACATTCAAGACCCAGAAAGGTAGTAAGGACTTAACTACCTTTCTGGGCTTTGAATCTGTCAGTTGGGTTGCTGTCTATGCAGGGTCAAAAAGCACTCAGATTTTGTCAAAAATATCTTAATTTGTGTTCAGAAGATTAACAGAAATATCTTAATTTGGGTTTGGGGTTTGGAACGACATGAGGGTGAGTAATTAATGACAGAATTTTCATTTGTAGGTGAACTGTCCCTTTAATATAATGTTGTGAATCATTTTTGAGTGGGTGGTTTTGTTTATGGATTAGAACTCTTTACTGAAGGTTTTTACCATGTGAAAAAAAAAAAATGAATGGGACATTACTTAGGGGAACAAAGCCATCACAAAAGTCATGATCAGTCATGTAGTCATGCCCACACTGGTTCAAAAATTCATTAAATATAAAATATGTGCTTATTGACTATAGGGCTGTCACTAACAATTACATTGGTAATCGAATAATCGTTTTTTTATTTTATTTTATTTTTTTATTTATAAACAGCAAACAGTAGCCTTTAAAATTACTTCAAACACATGTTAAAGCAATAAAGGCAAAAATTATTTGTTCAGATAAATTATCGAAAGCATGTAATCGTATGGTTTCACTGAACAAAACTGTAAAAAATACATAATTATAAAAAATAGAACTAATGTACATTATGCCTTGTATCAAATGCCTACAGAGGGTGCCAACGGCCTTACGATTTTACACTCTATGGCACGATCTAATCCTTGTTTAATGTTGACTAAACATTTAATTCAAATGTCCACTTAATCTTTAATATTTGTCCATTTCTTTATGACAACAGTCACTGTCATTTCTTGAATATGTGGGCATTAAAATGTTTAAACCCAGAGAGAGGGTTTGAACTTTTATTTTGAAATCATGATGAACATATAGCATATTGAGAAAGATAATGTAGAAATGTATCCACCTGTTTCCTCAACGTGTAGGTAAGTCTATGGGTGAGACGTCCAATTCATTATCCGCTATAAGGAAATAACAAGAAGAATAACTGTTTGCACCACAAACCAGTGTGCTCATAATTAAGATAATACATTAAAGGGGTCATCGGATGCAAAGTTCACTTTTTCATGTTGTTTGAACATTAATGTGTGTTGGCAGTGTATGTACAAATCTACCCTATAATGATAAAAATCCATGACCAGTGGTGGGCAGTAACGAAGTAGCTGTACTTCGTTACTGTACTTAAGTACATTTTTCAAGTATCTGTACTTTACTGGAGTAGTTTTATTTTGAGTAACTTTCACTTTTACTTCACTACATTCCAAAGCGTAAGATCGTACTTTTTACTTCACTACATTTCATAAAACATATCGTTACTCCTTATAATATATCACGTGCTCTGAGACGTACAAGCGGTGTCTGATTCATGAAGAAACTGATTATTTTCAATGAACCTGTTAAATTGATTCGCCAATCGCACCAAACGATTCATTCACGAATTAGAATGATCCGATTGCAGCTGTTCTCGAGTCGACAACCCATTGATTCAAATGATCCGTTTAGAGCGAGTCTCCAGTCAACTGAATTCACAAGTAAGAACCGGGAGATCTTGTGCGCGCACGACTGGTGCTGCGAAAAGTAGGTTACTAATGTTGAATTTTAGGATTAATTATTATAACTGAAAATCACATTTAGGTCAAAGCTGTCCGTTGTTTGTGAATTACATCTGCTGTAAACGGTGATCTGTTTAAGCGCACTGAAATGCTTGAATTCAGACACATCAAAAACAAAAAATTTAAATAACAGCTTAAATAAAATAACTCCTGCACGTTCATATTCCTCGCTGATGTAACGTTAGCAGTTGTATTAAAATGCTACGCATGTAGCCCTACGTGACGTCTGTTTTTATATTGTTTAGCAACAGTATAAATTTTTATACTGTTTGGATCAGCTAGAGTAGACAGATATGAATGTTTATTCATAACCATACTGAAAATAAGTAAATATTGTTAGCTGATGCTAACTGTCTAGCTGCTTGCTGGTGCTAAGTTGAGATTTTTAGATACAAAGTCCACATATTTTAATTTAACCACATAGATAGATTACATCTGAGAGAAAAAGAAAGGATGTCATGCTCAGAACATGGTAACTACAGTAATTATCAAAGTGGGAAGTGAGGCCCTCTGGGGGCATTGGGCCAGGGGTGTTTTTACACAGATAATATTTGAAAGGAAAAAATCACTATGAAAATATAATTACATTTTCCTTAAAATGTTCTTGCTAACTTTAGGCCTTATTCTTATGTCATATATAACTGTGACGTTATGCAAAACAAGCTTTAAAACTTTTTTCTTACTGGTGAAAATTTGATGGTCAAATCTGTTTTCTCTCAGGTACATCAACAACAAAAATGTATTTTTTGGGAAAATCCCAGGTATTTTGAGCAGTAGGATTCTAAAAAAAATATGTGCTAATATAAAATTCAATTAAGTAGCCTATATAAAATTGCAAAATAAATCTATCAGTACTTTTTTACTTAAGTACATAAAAAATCGGGTACTTTTGTACTTTCACTCGAGTAAAATTGAAAGAGGAGCACTTTTACTTTTACTGGAGTAATATTTTATTATACGTATCTGTACTTTTACTCAAGTACTCAACTTGTGTACTTTGTCCACCACTGCTCCCGACATCCAAGCTGCTGAAGATGCGGTGGATTACGTTTGTTTGTGAAGGGAATGCACCTTCCGATCTACATAAATGCGTTTATGTTCGCGCAAATCATTCGTGATCCAGCTTCACCTACAGCAGAAGTGAGTATAAGGTTTTTTTTTATGAATCTCTGCAATCACCTGTCCTAATAACGTGCTAGTTAGCAAGTTTAGCAGCTAAACATGGCTAAAGTAAACAGGCTCGTCAATCCAGAGAGAGAAGAGAGGGGTGGGGTAGCCTCGACCAGAACAGGATGATTTTTGCAGAGCTGATTTTGGCAAGGTAAAAAGGGTGTTGTTTTACACAACCATTGAGAACTTTTAACCAAAGTATATTAGAGACTTTTCATTAAGACCCTAAAGAATCATATCATCTTGTGGAAAATGGGCATCAGATGACCCCTTTAAAATAACATGGTAAGACACCAATTTGCAATATCAAGCAGCAAAACGAGCTGTTTTGTTCAGGTAAAATTAGCTAGACACGGATGAGACCGGAAGCCACACCCATTAAATTTACAAATGGCCACGCCCACTTTTACGGGAAGAAAAGGTGGATTCTTACAAATGAAATGATGAAATGGTGCATGTTGCGTTGCCAGATGAATGTTCTAATGAACCCAAACTCAGAGATGCAGAGATGGAGCTCCAAACATATAAATGATAACTGTTTGTGCAGAGCAGCATTTGCTGTGAAGAGAGCCAATCCAAGATACACGCAACCTACACGATTGTAAATAATTAAAGCGCATATATTAAACCTGCATCGCATATATTTATTAATTTTAATTGTAGCATTTACAAATTCACAATTATATTATGCTTTATGATTTTAAATGTTTTTATATATCTCTTCCGTGAAATGTGCCACCCCCGGTATTTTAGCGGTTGCTCGACACAGACAAACTGCAAAAAAAATTTTTTGTATAATCAAGTACTCTGAGTAAATTGAGGAATCATGACAGCCCTTATTGACTGTGATAGTATTGTGCTTCCCAACTGTTACTCCAGTGTGGAAAGACCAGTTTTACAGTATATTTACATAAAACTTTGATCTTGTTTGTTTTAAAAGAGTAAAGAAGATGTTTTCCATGATACAACGGTCTCTTCCTCTTGCATTTTCTCACCCTCACACACCTGAAGCATTGACTGCTGCATTTGAAAGCAGTGTCTCACAGAAATAACACAGGGCTGTTACATGCCTCTTGCTCCATCTCCATAACAACGTCCAGGCCTCTAAATTGAAGCCATCATCACACAAAAGGAAAGAAGAACATTGACAGCAAGAGAAAATTACACCACTCGTCTGTGCCAATCAGTGTAATAACTTCGTATCGGACTCTGTCAGAAGAATCATGCTTGATAATACATGTGGTGTGTTCTGGTTATTGAGAGAAGGACACACAACAGATGAAATCACGTAAGTCGTAATGGTGATGTAGGGAACAACATCGATGTATTGAACATCTGAAATTGTCTGCTTTTTGAAGACACTAACTGGAGGTGGCACACGGTTTATATTGAGCTCAGGTTCAGTTTCACAGCTGGGCTTGTGTTTAATATGTCAATACACTGAGCTCATGGGTTACAGTTTCACACGTGTATTCGATCTCCTTGGTTCAACTGTGCTTTTGTCGGTATCCTTCCATCCGAGGTGTGTTGTGATAATCTTGCTGCTTCCATCCTCACTTCCCCTTTTGTTTGATCAAGATTCAGCAAAGTCTCTTACTGTGCAATACTGCGTGGCAGGACTGAACGAGGAGCCGGTGCTGCCAGCAAGATGTTGCTAGTCCATTTCTCTTTCTGTGACAGGAATCTATACTTCCACCTGTTGATGATTGCTTTCACACTCAATGCAGTACTAGCTTATTTAAATCAGAATCGCACTGGCAAAGCAAGGAGGTCTGGTCATTTTATGAAATAACTAATGATCCACTCTCTTTATCTCTCTTTCTTTTTTCACAGATTTGTTCCTCACCACCAGAGACGGATTTGAGACCTGGATCAATAAGGTAGATTAGAGCATTACTTCCTGCCCTTTAATCTTTAACACTAGCGTATTAACATTGAGGAGCCAATTCCCACTGCTTGCAGTCATTTATTTGCATGAGTTGTCAATGTTGTATAAGCAAATCTCTCTAAAGAATTATACAAATCAAGTAATGATGTAAAACAAATGAGCAGTTTGCATGGCGATTGCAAATCTTGCAGATCGGCTCACTTATGCTTAGTTTGGCACTCAGTTTCTCACTTTACTGAGACTGTACAATGTCACTCCATCACAGCAATCCTGACACCTGAACTGGCTCTTTAAAACACTAAAATTGTGATTGACTATACATCATGTCTAGATATTCATATAGTGTTCCTTTCCATCATTTGATTAATAGAATCAATAGATCAATAGAAAATTAACACAAGCATTTTCATCTTTTTTTCTGAGTTGTACTGTTCTGAGGTCCACTTATGAAGTTAGCAAAAATTTTCAATAACAACCAACTGGATGTACATTAGCCCGCTTATTACAAGACTGCTTGCCACAAAAGTAAATAATTAGACACGAAACATTGATTTGAGTTGAAATATTTGAACGCAAAGCTTGTGTGAAGAAAGCAGTTGCCAGCAAGTGGCGTATTCAAACTAGACGACATTTCACCACATGAATAATTATAGCGATGAAAGGCATTGATGTAAGATGAAACTGTTTTAAAAATCTTGTTTGTTAGTTATCTTACAATCCATTACAATCATTGCAAGATGGCTGCAGATATGTTTGTATGAAATGAGAGAGTGGCTCCATGATACAAGGATGACATAATTAAATAATGGTACACAAAATATTGATTTGAGTTTAAATATTTTATTAGCCAAGCAAATGCAAAGCTTCCATGAAGAAAAAATGTCGAATGCAGTTACCAAGATGAGCTAGTGTTATTAGTTTTTACTGGTTGTTTACTCACACTTGTGTGGTGCGACATTACTGTCAGATCCAATATATTCGGCTCAGCATTGTCACAGTAAAATGAAGTAAACACAATAAATGAAGTTAACCAAAGAACATAGCACACATTCTTTTGGCTTCTGTACCCAGTATTTAAAAAATGTGTTGGTAAATTGAAAAATATTGGTATCGGCAAGTACCAAAAATAAAAGTATCGGTATCGGGCGAGTACTGGAAAAAGTGGTATTGGTGCATCCCTAAAAAATACAGTTGAGGTCAAAAGTTTACATACACCTTGCAGACTCTGCAAAATTTTAATTATTTTACCAAAATAAGAGGGATCATACATCATATTTTCTTCTGGAGCATCAGTGAGCATTTGAACCTTCTGTAATAGTTGCATACAAGTCCCTCAGTTGTCCTCAGTGTGAAAATATGGATCTTAAATTCATACAGTCATTGTTGAAAAGGGTTCAAATACAAAAAATGCTGAAAAACCAAGGAATTTGTGGGAACTGAAAGATATTTCTGAAGAACAGCAAACAAACAAGGGACACATGAACAACTATCACTAAACAAAAAAACACATCTGTGGATCATTCAAGTAACAACACAGTATTAAGAATCAATTGTATGTAAACTTTTGAATAGGGTTTTTTTTTTTTATTTTATTTTTTTTTTTTTTTAAATTCAACTATTATTTTCCCTTGTGGAATATATGTAAACGTCTTTTATGTGAAATGTCTTCTTCAGGTCAGTACTAAATAAAAAATTTCATGCATTTTGTATGATCCCTCTTAAGACGAGTTCACACTACAGGATTTTTAGCCCCATTTTGCCCTGATTTTCCCCTCCCTAGAATCAGAGCAAAAATCTTGTCGTGGACCTCGATTGGTCCCGATGTTCGCCTCAGATTATCTGGTAATGTGAGGCGTTCACAGATCGAATCTTTCACTTCCCGATCTGCTCGCACACAAATCGGGGGCCACCCCGATTAATATCAGACATGTTTGGTATTTAGGATTTTAAATCGGGATGATGACAGCTATACGATTACATCAGTACTTTCACAACAGACAATGCGTGACCGCAAAACAGCTGCTGTACGGGTCTGTTGGATAGTGGAAATGGAGGAAACTGCTTCTTGAGTTTTTGTAGTAAGACTGTCTGTATAATATGTTGAAAACATACCGCAACCACAAAGAGCAAGAGAAGCTCTGGGGTGAAATCGGCTCAGTTTTGAACAGGGTGAGTGCATAAAGCTGCTAGCACGCTAACTAACTAGTTACTAATAGTAACTAATTAGTTGCTGAAATGACGGCTCCCTATGGCATGATAATCTTAATATCTTGTAGTGTGTGATGCGCCACGATTTTCAAATCTTGTAGTGTGTGCATGTTTAAGATTTGAGGGAAGATAATCTGCAAAGATTCTCCTTATGTGTGTGCTGCAATCAGATTTCATAATCGGTTAGGATTTTAAAAATTCTGTAGTGTGAGCCCGGCTGTATTTTGGTAAAATTATTAACATTTTGCTGATCCTGCAAGGTGTGTGTAAACTTTTGACCTCAACTGTAACTTTTGACCTCAACCATTCTTTCCTAATGTTGGGATCAGAAGGAAGGCAATGCAAATTTAATGCTTTAACACATTTAGTGCTTGGTTGAACTGCATTGCAGGGTTAGTTTATACAACACTGGATTTACATTAAGAACAGTTGTGCTGCTTAATATTTTTGTTGGGCCTACTTTTTTTATGATTTTTTTTTTAATATATAGAAAAATCAAGAGAACATAATTTTTTTAAATATAATCTTTTATAACACTTTTATAATCACTTTTTATGAACTTTAATGAATTCTTGCTGAATAAAAGTATTTCATATTAATTTTATTAATATTAATTTCATCTTGCTGATTCCAAACATTTAAACACTTATTGTATAAAATAGAACGAGAATAAAAAAAGTGTACCCTCACACATGTGTGGTCCTCCTACTTGTAACTTCTAGGTCACAGCTCCACTATACAATCAGAGTTAGTTTTAAAGCGAAAGAGCCTGAAGAACAAAAAGCCAGAGGTCAGAAAACAGGACAAGCAAGGAGAGCTAGAAAAAGACAGTGTGTTGACAGGCAGCAAGATGGATGGAAAGACTTTAAAGTGGAGGAAACCTAGAAAAATCAAAGGTGAAAAAGTAAAGGAAGTTGAGACAGACTTTCATAAAGGAGCATCTCTGAGCAGGTGGGAAACTACAGAAGTAGCTGATGATAAATAGTTGAACAATGCGAGCGAGCAAGAGAGAGAGAGAGAGAATTGCTATGTGCCGCAGTGACCCAAGCCGACTGTAAAAGGTCAGTGGTGCGTCGTCTTGAAGCACCGCAGCTTTTCCGGAGGGTTTCCACTGCCCTCTGTTCTCTTCCAGCGTCGCATGAGTCTCCGCCACTGATGGTGCTTCAGAGATACAGAGGGAGGGAGTCGGGTTAGATCGCCTCTCCTTCCTCCCGCAGGGCGCCTCATCATTTCATTCTGAGAGCGAGAGGTTGGTGACAGAAGTACAGGGATGGATAAAATGACGTGCTGTGAAGACAGACAGGCAGGGTGGAAATAAAGAAAGGAGGAGATAAGTGGGTGGATGATTAAAGAGGGGGAGCGATGGGCAATTGCTAATCACATCTGAGGCAGCAGCCATTTTAGATTCTGCTCAGTTCATATTCCTTAAAAGAGGCTTAAGGGATCCGAATGGAAAAACACAGCTGATTGGCGACTAGTCTTTGATTACTGACTCTTACAAACACAAACAAACACACCGCCCCTCAGAATCATACTTGCATGTACACACACCTCTCAGGGAAACGTCTCCCAGTAAAACCGCAGTAATCCCACCACTATTTACTGTGAGGTTTGAGTTAACAGTCTTTGGTCACAGGCCAGTGCCCTGTGCTTCCTGTAGCACACTCCGTTTTAATTACTTTCCTCTCGCTTTCCTTAAACACTTATTCCCAGCCCTGATTATACACACACACGCGCACACAGCAGCTCCAGTGTTTGTTTAAATTGAAAACCTTCAGCTGTAGACTGCATGCAAAGTCATTACTGTAATACAAGACGCCATCAGTCATTTTAGCAGCTAGACGGAGCCACCCAACCAAACAAACAAGCTAGAAAAAATTAGCCCTCTGATTCTTTAGCTCAGTGAATTATTTGTTTTCCCTGAGCTCAGGTGATAGAGTTAGCCCACCGTTTGGTGAAAACACCATGACCGTGTAATTATGGCTGCCCTTGTAACATTAATGCGTTAACACGTTCAAGTTGCGCTTGCTTGCGTGTCACTCGCTGGTGATCCCAATCATGGCTGCCGCACCAAAGCTCAATCAGTGTACTGCGGCACTTAAACACGCATCGCGTCGGTCGCACAAGAGCCACACAATCAACCCACAGCCTCTATTTACAATTTACAATCTACAATCTCAGATTCAGATTCAATCTTTATGTGCTCACTTTACAATATGTATATACTACCAGGGGCTTCAGACGTCTGTGGATGAATATGAAGTATATAGTAACATTGTACTTCTGTCAGCACACGATATTTTAGCCCAGCATACATCTTATAGATTTCCTGTAGCTCAAACTCTAAAGCGTAGTGCTAGCAAACAGCAGCGTAGGTTTGATTTCCAGGGCAATGTATGTTGCTTTGGATAAAAGTGTCTGCAAACATGTAATATCCGTGTGATCATTTTAAAAGAAAAGTTCACTTGCAGATCAAAAATTTACAGATAATGTACTCACCCCCTTGTCATCCAAGATGTTTTTGTTTTTCTTTCTTCAGTCGTAAAGAAAATATGTTTTTTGAGGAAAACATTTCAGGATTTTTCTCCATGTAATGGACTTCTATGGTGCCCCGAGTTTGAACTTCCAAAATGCAGTTTAAATGTGGCTTCAAATGATCCAACATGCAGTTGATCCCAGCTGAGGAAAAAAGGTCTTATCTAGCGAAACAGTCGGTTATCTTCATAAAAATAATACAATTTATATACTTTTTAATGTCAAATGCGTGTCTTGTATTACTCTGCCTGAACTCTCAAAAACCAAAAACCTCCCATCTTATGTTCTCTTTTAAATTAAAAATCATCCTGTATCATTTTTTTACCTTTTTTTTTGTCAAGGGTGTTTGATCTTCTTTGCATGTTCACTTTGCAAAGACTGGGTCGGTACTTCTGCAGCGATGTAGGATGATTTTGAAATCATTTTCGACATACCCTAACTGTCTTGAGCCAGAATACACAGAGCTTAGGCAGAGCAAGACAAGACGAGCGTTTGAGATTAAGAAGTATTTAAATTGTATTTTTTAATGAAAATAACAGATTGTTTCACTAGATAAGACAATTCTTTCTCGCCTGGGATCGTTTACAACCGCATTTAGGATCGTTTGAAGACACATTTAAACTGCATTCTGGAAGTTCAAACACGGGGCACCATATCAGTCCATTATACCACTATATGGAGAAAAATGCTTAAATGTTTTCCTCAAAAGACATAATTTCTTTATGACTGAAGAAAGAAAGACATGAACATCTTGGATGAAAATTTTGTCATTATTTACTCACCCTCATCTCGTTTCAAACCCGTAAGATCTTCATTCATCTTTGTAACACAAATTAATATATTTTTGATGAAATCCAAACGCTTTCTGACCCTGCATGGTCAACAAGGTCTTACAGGTTTGGAACGACATGAGAGTGAGTAATTATTGGCAGAGCTTTCATTTTTGGGTGAACTAACCCTTTAAAACTGATCCCAATTTATTCTTATTTCAATTAATTAACTGTAATTATCTGTGATTGGCCTACTAGTCATTAATACTGAATTATTTTTTTTTTTTCCATTTGACATTTCCATTAACAAGCCTCCACAAACTTTTAAGCTTGGGTTTGCTGTCAACAGTTTAAATCCCCCATTTAGAGCTTTTCTCTTAAATGGATACATTTTCTTGAAACCCGGCAACCTAAAAAACATGTCAAATGTAGGTTGGAATTTAGCGATTTCCACAGTGATATTTTCATCAAATTAATGTGAAAATACAGCCAGTTTGAGTTCCTTTAAAAAGTTGTTTGTGCTATTTGCTGCGAGGAAACAATCTCAGTAATGAACTGTAATAAATCCAGACATGATCCTCAGTTTTTTGATTATATTGTAATAAAGTGAATTTATTTAGCAACCACAAAGTCTTTTTTGATGTTTTAATAAAAAATGTTAACATAATTATTGGAATTAATATTAGGAATTTCACTGTTTATGCTTTTGAGAGAAGCTTCTTAAAGGAGAAATTCACTTCTAAAACAAAACATTACAGATAATTTACTCACCCCCTTGACATCCAAGATGTTAATTTCTGTCTTTCTTCAGTCGTAATGAAATTGTTTTTTGAGGCAAACATTTTTGGATTTTTCTCCATATAGTGGACTTCTATAGTGCCTGTGAGTTTGAACGTCCAAAATACTTATTAAACTCCAAATGTTCATCTTGTCTAGCTCTGCGTGAACTTCGGGCATTCCGGGTCAATACAGTTAAGGTATGTCGAAAACCTTCCATCTTATTTTTTCCTTTAAATTTCAAAATCATCCTAAATCGCGGTAGAAGTACAGACCCAGTGTTTACAATGTGAACACGCAATGAGGGTCAAACACCCTTTACAAAAATAAGGTAAAACAGCGATGTAGGATGATTTTAAAGTAGGAGGAGAAAATGAGATGGGAGTTTTTGACATACCATAACTGTCATGAACCAGAATCCATGCATGATCCAAGTTCATGCAGAGCTAGACAAGATGAGCATTTGAGGTTAAAAAGTATATAAATTGTACATGTTTTTTGGAAAATAACAGATCGTTTCACTAGATAAGACCCTTCTTCCTCGGCTGGGATCGTTTAGAGCCCTTTGAAGCTGCATTTAAACTACATTTTGGAAGTTCAAACTTGCTGGCACCATAGACATCCACTATATGGAGAACATTCCTGAAGTTTTTTCCTCAAAAAACATAATTTCTTTATTACTGAAGAAAGAAAGACATGAACATCTTGGATGACAAGTGGGTGAGTAAATTACCTGTACATTTTTGTTCTGTAAGTGAACTTTTCCTTTAAGGTTTTACCAGTTTTCATAAAGTATAGAATGTGTTGCTGTATATAATCATAAATCAGCTAACTAGAGGAGGTAAAATAAACCCTGCATGAGTTGACACTTTTGATTTGTGTTTAATTAAATGTGGAATAATCCTGATTAAATGTAAAAAAAAAAAAAAAAAAAAAATCATGAATAATAATCAAGGTTATAATTTTGAGCAAAATAATTGTTCGCGATAATCACCTTAACTATTAATATGCAGCCCTACTATATGCCTGTGTGTTACGCATACAGTACATTTCAAATACACGCATGTAATGAGACCAGAGGGAGGCTGATGTATTCTGTCCTTCTCTATTTATTTACTCTGAAGTTTCCTTTCTGCTGTACTTGTTAGACAGGGATTTAACATGGTTATGACACAGCAGCAAACACAGCAAACAACAATTAATTAATGCTATTCACTCCATAAATCTCTTAAAATGCGTAGCGCCTATTATAACAGAATGCTTTCTGTTTGCTAATGATCGGCAAACTGCGAGGTTCAGCATTTAGTAAGCATTAGCAAAACGCCTCAGTCCAGCAGCCCTCAGAGAATATTATGGCACATCCTCTTTTATAGCTTTTGCAATTGCAATAGTGCTGCCTGGACATTTTTAACTGCCTGTAGCCGGGGAGATCGGAATGACTTGTAAAGCATTTCCTGTCTATAGGAAATTTACAGTATGTAAATAAATTCAGCCTTAGAAGATAGAAATTTGGTGTGATCCAAAACAACATTTGACCCCATTGACTTTCATTGTCTAGATGGGAAGACAAAAAAACAAAGGAGACAATTTTCATTTTAAATGACAGAAATTCGATGTCAGAAGTCTGAGCAAAAATAGAACCAGTAATTAAAAAAGTTCTTCGAAATACATACTTATTTTCATGTCAATCAATTTCTTCTAAATCTTTGTTTTAGATTTTATTTGTGAAACCTCAATAAATGTGTTGTCTCAAGACACTCCCCCCTTAAGAACATTGATTCTATCTAGCCATTCTCCAGCAATACAAACACAACCCCCTGAGGCCAACATACCACAGTTACAGCCCCTTCCTATTAACATCAGTGTTCAATCAATCCAATGAGACAGACCCTGTGACTCAACACGGCCTCATTCTACTCTGAGAAGATTAGGGTGAGCAAGTCAAGTCACCATTATCTTTACATAAGCCACAATCACATTACAGTTGAACTGCCTCCCGCAATCATACACCAATCGATATTATACATGACCGCCAGATGTGTGCCGGCAGTTTCAGAGCGAAGGCTCAAGGGAGTTTTCAATGGAGATAGATAAACACTGTCCGCACAGAAGGAAGGAGGCACTTGAGGTTTTGTGCTTCATGAGAATTACGAACAAATCCCTTAGGCCAAGAGCTGCCGCATAAACCAGAACTTCGTTTATCAAGTGGGACAACCACTACAAAAAGACAAATAACACACACACTCCATTATGGTGCCAAAAGTCTGTTTTTTTTAATGCATATTTGTGAATATTTTTTTAAACGCAGTTGAATATTTTATATATTGTAAGATTGAATAAATGGGCCATAGCTGGCCTCAATGTTTCATGTGACCCAGTTTGTTTCTTTACAAACCCTAGAATTTTATTATTTAGAAATAATATTTTAGAAGCGAGATTCACGGACTCTTTTAAGATATCTTTATATTTTTCTCCTATTCCCCTCTCACATTGTGATCTGAAGCAGTGTGTCTCATCACATATAATGAGACCAATTACCACCCTGCTATCTTGGTTTTGAAAGACTTTGAAAGCTGACAGAAATGCTGCATCTGGCCGGGTTGAAGTGATTAGACCGAGGTGTTTTGTGCTGACTGAGCCTCAGATGGTACTGGAGGTAATGAAGCGATTTATGGTCAGTTACAGGTTGGTGAGAGTGGAGTGGAGGGGGAAGTGATCTTGTGAAGTGTTGGAGAAAACATCCTGAAACTCAGAGAATGACGGGGAACATGAGTGGTTTGAGGCCAGCCTTCTATTGAAACATTTGATCGTTTAGTTAAACTGATTTAAATTACTTTATTTCAGTCCACACTTTATATACCATCATGACAAAGCAAAAAACTAATTTGTGAAAACTTTGGAAATATATTAAAAAAACATTGCTTAATGGACTAGTTTTCTTCCAGAATAAAAATGTCCTGATAATTTACTCATGCTCATGTGATCCAAGATGTTCATGTCTTTCTGTTTTCAGTCACAAAGAAATTAAGGTTTTTGAGGAAAACATTCTAGGATTTTTCTCCGTATGGTGGACTTCAATGGTGGCCAATGGGTTGAAGGTCCAAACTGCAGTTTCAACGCAGCTTCAAAGTATTCTACATGATCCCAACAGAGGAATAAGTGCCTTATCTTTTGAAATTAAAAAAAAAAAAAAATAATTATGTGCTTTTTAACCACAAATGCTCATCTTGCACTAGCCCTATTATGCGCATGCACGTCTTCACACATTACATAATCATGTTGGAAAGATCACGCAGTTAGTTCTTCATCTGTGTTGTTGCACGTCCTAGAGCGAAAAACTTCATGTCGTGTTCACTTACAACTTCAAAATCATCCAACATCATTGTTTTTTTTTTTTTAAAGGGGGTGTTTGACTTTCTTTGCACATTTGCTTTGTAAGCACTGGATTGGTACTTCCGCCTACATCATGCCTGAACTTTCCAACATGACTACGTAATACGTGAATCCAAACTAGTGCAAGAGGATTATTTAGGGTTAAAATATATATTTTTATTTTAGAAAATGACCAATCGTTTTGCTAGATAAGACCCTTATTCTTTGGCTGGGATCATGTAGAGCCCTTTGAAGCTGCATTGAAACTGCATTTTGGACCTTCAACTTGTTGGGCACCATTGAAGTCAACTACATGGGGAAAAATCTTGGAATGTTTTCCTCAAAAACTTTAATTTCTTTATGACTGAAGACAGAAAGACACAAATATCTCGGATCACATGGCGATGAGTAAATAATCAGGAAATTTTCATAATGGAAGTGAACTTATCCTTTAAGTATTCATACTCTTTTGCCATGAAACTTGAAATTAAGCTCAGGAACATTTCGGTTTCGCTGAGAGATTT
This sequence comes from Labeo catla, assembly GCA_012976165.1. NCBI lineage: Eukaryota > Metazoa > Chordata > Actinopteri > Cypriniformes > Cyprinidae > Labeo > Labeo catla. Next base: position 2,056,062 of record VONZ01000016.1, read on the forward strand.
TGCTCCAATTGAAGTAGAGAAACTTCAGTTGATTGAACATGACTTGGAAAGGCACACACCTCTTCAAATGAGGTTTGACAGCTTAAAAAAGCATATCAGAGCAAAAACCAAGCCATGAAGTCAAAAGAATGGTCTGCTGGACTGTGTTGAGATAGATCTCAGAAAGCCCACAAAAAAACTTCTGCATTGAAGGTTCTCCAGAGCACGTGGCCTCCATAACCCTTAATAGAAGTTGGGAACAACCAGGACTTTTCATAGAGCTAGTCTAACTGAGCAGTTGGAGAAGGGCCTTGGTTAGAGTGGTGACCAAGAATCTGATGATCACTCTGGTTGAGGTCCATGGAGATGGGAGAAACTTTAAAGGACAAACGTCGCAACACTCCACCAATCAGGGCTTTATGGCAGTATAGACTCAAGACAAAAGATATTGGAATATCCTTAATGAAAACCTGGTTCAGAGTGCTCAGAACTTGGGCAGAAGGTTCACTTTCCAACAGGACAATAACACAAAGCACATAGTTAGAACAATGAAAGTGTGGCTTATGAGCAACTTTGTAAATGCCCTTTGAGTGGCCTGGCCAGAGCTCAGACTTAAACCCAGACAAATGTCTCAGGAGAAACCTGAAAATGACAGAGCTGTCTGAGCTGACATAGATTGAGAGCATTTCCAAATGCAGATGCGCAAAGCTAGTTGCATCATACCCACAAAGACTTGAGGCTGTAAACACTGCTAAAGGGGCTGAGTTAAGGGTATGAATACTTATGCATTATTAATATTTCTGTTTTTCCTTTCTAATATCTTTGTCCAATAAAGAGCTTATTAACACAAATCTGTTGTATATAGTGTAGATTGGTGTGAAAAAAGTGTGTGAAAAGGTTTTTAGCATGAGGTTGCAGCTTCGTGATGGTGATATCTAAAGAAGCGTAGTTCTTCACCTTCTCTTTGTTCTGTTGACGTCCTTCTGTTTCGTTTCATTCTCATTCATTCTGACATGAACTTCTACTCGTCTTCTCTTATCTGTACCCTGTAATACCTGCAGTAAGCGTCTGACGTAACAAATGACTCATCATTCAATAGCAATGTGGCTTTGATCTGGTCCTTGTGAAATGTATGTGTCTCTCTGCTGTCTACTTGAAGTTATTGTGGTGGACAGTCAGTGTGCTGTATAGCAGTTTTTGTGTGGAGGCCTGTGTTCAGCATGTAGGATGAGTCTCCCAGGCTTTTCTGAAGCTCCTGTCTTAGTAGGTTTCCAAGATGTGCTTTGATCACCGGTGCCATGCTGTGCTCTGGCTTACACGGGCTAATCAATGTGCACAGTAGCCTTACCCTGCCCTCTGACCCCTGCGCACTCCAATTAGCCGTCATCCGGTGACCCCTGCTGCCTACCTGCCAATCACCTTCAGTCCACACCTACACCGCACGTCTGCCGTCAGTTACCTTCTGCTCTCTCTGCCCCGCTGTCTCATGCCCTGTCAATCAGATTGAAACTTCCCCTTTTAAATTCAGCTGGTCAGACTGTCAGACCACACATTTGTTTTGTCTTGCTGCATTGCCTCGTAATGTCCATCAGGAAGTACAGACGTCCAGCAACGATCCCTAACCCGTGGCAGTACGGGCTTCCTCTCATTCATGCCCACAGCGGCTGATGCACAAATTATTAGCTGTGTTCTGACAGCTCCGCTGACACTTTAGAAATTTAAAGGCGTTCTTCCTGCTGCTCAAGGACAGGATTTTTTTGTACAGTTGTAAGCTCTGCATGAAAGGAAATGTACTTTTTAAATGAAATGAAAGTATGTTTTAATCCTGTTAAATCTTTGTTCATTAGGATGGGAACTTCAGCCAAAACGTGTCTGGAAAGGCACCAGTGAATGTGCAGGAAGTGGGTCAATCTGCATTCGTAGACTTCGGTGAGTAGTACCATATTTGTGTGTGCAGCTCATTTGTGTTTTGTTTAGAGGTGGCATTACATGCATGCACTCCAGTACAGCCAAACACTGGCTGTGATTTCTGGGGTAATTCATGCATAATATGCTCAATTCCTATGCAGTTCAGAATCTGAAAGTAGCCTTGAGTTTCTAACAGCAATACATACGCAACACATGGCTCCAAATTGAATATTAGCTCCTGCAGGATCCTATTAAATATTAACAATACAAATTTCCCCTTTCCAGAAGCATCCCACTGATAGCAGGGATGGCACCGGCAGTGAAATCTCACATAGCATAAATGATTGATAAGCAAAATGAAATGACCTAAGATTGAAAGTGTTCAACTGAGCTGCGGCTCAGGAGCTTGGCCTTTATATTCAAAGCTAACTTATCTGACCAAACAAGAGCCCTTCTCTTCACTCTTTAATCTGTTTCCTCTGATCTCTTTTCTCTTGTCATTTTGGAAAATGTCACTTCAAACTGTTATAGTGTTTTCAAGAGCAAAGAGCTTCACAGGATGTGAGTTTTAAGCAGGATGAAGGTTTTTATTTAACTCCTAATCAGTCAGGTTATTATGCTTTTTGAGGACTGTTGGCATCAGGGTTAATATAGTTAACTGAAAAAACCATAAAAAGTTACTTGAAATAAAATAAATGTTAACTGAAATACAATGAAAAGGTTAGCCTCATTTCATTTCAGTTTGTTGCCAAGGCAACATTTTTCATTTTAATGAAGTTACCCTTGACAACAGAAATTAATAAAAACTATAAAGACATAAAAAACTAGTAAAATGACAAAAACACACAACTAAATTACTAAAACTTTAATGAAATTAAAATTAAAATAGACATTCTAAAATAAAAACATAATCAAAGTAATACAAAACTATAATAGTATTTCAATAATGCTAAAAAAATGTTTTTTAAGCAGCTGTTGAATTCCTGTTATCTCATGATCTGTTAAAGGAGAAGTCCACTTCCAGAACAATTCACAAATAATTTACTCACCCCCTTGTCATCCAAAATGTTCATGTCTTTCTGTCTTTTTGAGGAAAATATTTCAGGATTTTTCTTCATGTATTGGCCTTGATTGGTGCCCTGATTTTGAACTTCCAAAATGTAGTTTAAATGCAGCTTCAAATGGCTCTAAACGATCCCAGCCGAGGAAGAACGTTTTTTTCTAGCGAAACGATCTGTCATTTTTTTTGGAAAATAAAAATTTGTATTCTTTTTAAGCACAAAAGCTTGTGTAGCACAGGTTTAGGGATGTGCGATCACGTACTATTGAATCATGTTGAAAGGTCACGCCGAACGTAGGCGGAACTACAGACCCAATGTTTACAAAGCGAACGCGGAAAGACTAAAATAGTGCAACTAAGTCAAATGCTGTTTGCAAACAAAAAGCTACAAGGATGTCAGGCGATTCTGAAGTTTTAGAAGAAAATAAGATGGAGTTTTTCGCCATACTCTACCTTTTTTTTAGCCCGAGTACACAGACGATGAACTTAGACATGATTCGTAGTAGTGATGGGAAGTTTGGATCATTTTACCGACTCGGACCTTTGAGTCTCGTTCAACAAAATGAACAAATCTTTTTTCGAGTCATTTCGTTCATTTCATTCATTTTCTCGAGTCACATTAAAGATTCATTCAAAATGAACGAATCGTTCAAGAATGACCCATCACTAATTCGTAGCATTGTTCCAGAGCCTGTGCTACACAAGCTTTTGTGGTGAGTAAATTATTTGTAAATTGTTGTCCTGGAAGTGGAGTTCTCCTTTAAATTGGCATAAACTGCTACACCCTAGGTTTAAAAAAAAAAAAAAAAATGTTACTTCTTTTGAACTTTTACACGGAAAAATCTCCACTGGCTTTGATATGTGTAGCATTGAAAGTGTAGCTGACAGTAATGATATTAAAATATTTTCATATTGAACTGGAATTAGTCTTTTTTATTGTTTTAACATACTGAATCATTGGCTGCCTTTTAAATTCACCTTATTTTACCTGTGCAAAATCAGTCTGTAATACTGCTTTACATTGCAAATGTTTTTTTTTTAATCATATTATTTTAACATATTATCATAAACATAACCACAGTGGTTTGTAGCGCAAATTGTTTTACTGTTTACTGCACTTTGTTATAATTAAAGTTATTTACCAATATCTGCTAATGAGTCACAAGTCTCACACATTCAAATAGATTAGCTTACTTCCACTTCCACTTCGCAAAATCAGGTGGATAGGCTGGCCTGAAAATAACAAGAAGAAAGCAAAACAACCTTCTTAAGGCTGGAATTCATTTTAAAACATTAGGCATCATACACTTACAAGCTTTGTAATAGTCACAGAGGAAAAACTGGCCAACATACACACAAAAACTGAAGACTTGTTATGTTAAGTTGTCATGATCACAACAAACTCACATAGAAATGTGCACCTATGAAAACACGCTCATAGTTTTCCATAAAATCACATTATATTTGTCCCAAATTATTGCTAATGTACATAATGACTTCATGCTAGGCTGCAACTTTCAGAACAACATTTGTCTTTCTGTGGCTTGAATAAAGTTTGCGTGCTTTATATAGAGAGCTATAATAATACTTTTTGAAGTGAACATTTGCATGTTTGGTGGTTTACATTTACTGTTTTTGACCGCTGTCTTGAACTGGACGTGACGTATCTAGCGTGCAACATCTGTGAGTTGTTCTAGATGCAACACTAGTGCTTATGCGACCCCCTTAAAGGGCACCTATTATGCCCCTTTTTTTACAATATGTAATATTGGTCTTGGCTGTACCCAGAAGGTGTCTGTGACGTTTTATCTCAAAATACCCCACAGATCATTTATTATACCATCTGGAAAATGTCATTTTTGGGCCGTGTCTAAAAAAGAGCTGTTTTGGTGTACACTTTAAATGCAAATGAACTGCATATTCCTGTCCCGTCTTCAGAAGTGGGCGTAGCCAAAGTCCCTTTAAGACAAGTCATTTCACTCAACGGCCATCTTTGAAACGCCTCTCGGGCATGCAAGTGCAGCTCCTATCTCTTTGAATGGGGAAACATCAAATTCTCCAAAACTGTTTATCAAGCTTACAATTAAATTTCATATTTGAAGTCACCAATAAAATCTGACAACAAACGCTTCATAAATGTTGTTCCTTATGCTCCAATAGCATTATTTTTCAGGCCCTAAGCGCAGGTTTCAGAATACTGACTGTTTCTGTAGCAACTGGGACAGCAGCTGTATTGACGCACTGACTTTACCGATTAGTGATTGGCTCTTTTACTCAGAGGGCGGGGCTTCCCTCGATAGAGCGGCCATAATGAACGTTGCATTTGCAACCAGTGACGGCTCGTGGGTTTTAAAATAGAGGAGGCTCACTAATTGTATTGGTCTGGGGATCCCCGCCAATTATTTTTGTTTGCTTAACCACTTTAAAATGGCCTTTGGTTGCTTTTAGTTAGAAAACATAAAGAAAACAACACACATACAGCAAGGTAATTTAATTTCACTTACCTGGTCTATCACTTGAAGCATCATCCATCGCTTCTTAAAAGTCTGTGTTAAATGAGAGCTGCCTGTTGTGCCAATTAAGCCGACTGCTGTAGCCTATATCCAGCTTAGGCTTGTTCTCCCTTTACTTTTAATTTGTATATATACTGTCTGAATGACGGCTTGGTAAATCTGTTGGCGATCGAATACTCAATATTGCCACTCATCATAAGTACTTGGTACATTGTAAGCGAAGCAGGAGACGTTCTAATTAATATCACGTAATTTGAGTCTCTATGATGATGCGAGGTTTCTCTTCTCTCCTTTTTCACTGCAAAAAAAAAAAAAAAATTAAGTGGCTCAGGTGTTGGGAGAAAAATCTGTCTGGGAGAGACTCTTATGTTCAGTCTTACATCCAAACACAGAACACCAGGATTGCTTACGAGACATTGTTGACGTTACATCTGCTTGAGAAAATAGAGGACAGCTTACAACCAAATACAACTCACTGAGGGCAGAAACTTTGGTGGTAATGCAGGACTGTCAGTCAGCAGCTGTGGGCGAGGCCTGTGTAGTATGATGTCACGTTGCTCAGAGAATCGAAATGGCATGTCTAATGAGACTGATTTGGTTTAATGGGGATTAAAAAATAATGAGTGGGTGGATTTTTGTCATTGTAGGTTGGTTGTGTTCACACACTGCCAACACATTTATGTCCAAACACCATGTAAAAGTGGGTTCTGCATAATAGGTGCCCTTTAAAGCTAAAAAAAAATCATAGTCTGTGACAATCATACACTACACAATTTTTTATGAAATCTGTCAACTCAAATCTTCAGACTGGCTCTGACTTTAGGCACCTAGCGTCAACTTCTCCAGACTTTAAATCAGCAGAGAATGGGGTAGTTTTAGGAAACACAAGCCACCACAAGTATTAGAGCCACCACAATTAATAATGCCTAAAAACTTAACCTTTTAGATTAAGAGTGAACAGCAGCTGAAGCTTTTTAGTATGTGACATTGGCAGGTGACAAATGAATAATGTAAGAGATAAAACAAATTCAAAATTTCACTTAAATGCAAAAGAATGCTGTATTTAATTTCCTTGTTGTCAGTTTTAATTCCCAGTTCTAAATGAAATCCTGAAATATAACCTTACTTAATTTCTGTAAGTGAAATCTGTGTTATACTGTGTTCTGGTGTATGAGCAATAATGTTTGCCTGGTAAGTAGGATGTTGAGACATACGTGGCCTTTCTATGCTGCCCTATGATTATGACACCTAAAACCTTTGAGATGCATCGTCTGTGACCTTTACTGCTTCACAGAAATGATGTCACAGCGACAGAATGGGATGCAAAGCGAGAGCTTGGGTGAGTGGAAAGATATATATATAGAGAGAGAGAGAAAGAATGAGCTGTAGACTGTGATTTAGGATGATAAACGATGTTGGGGATGGAAAGAGACGTGCATGCTAGAGGAGCCCGATTCTACATGTATGTGCGGTCGTGCCCGAGTCAATAACGGCGGCTCACACAGAAAAAGGCTTTATTGGATTAGTGTCAGGCACTTGTTCTGGAGACAGGACTGTGAAGATCTTTGCCGAAACCTAATGATCAACATCTGTCTCCGCTTTGTCCTTTTCCATCTCCCTTTTCTGTTTTCAGGTTCCCTCCAAAGCTTTTAACTTCCTTTACCACATGCGCATTTCACCACCGTCTAGTACTTGCGCACAGGCATCAAACTGTCGGCACCAATTAGCTGCAGTAGTGTGTGAGTGTAGGAGCTTGTGGAGTCATTATGAGATGATTTGGTGTGAGGAACAGGCTGCAGCTTCATGATGATGATCGTCTTTGACAGGATAGAGCGTGGCAGCGGATGGGCGCTGGGGGTGAAGACAAATACACACTATTTCCTGCAGCATTCTCACCCCCTCACACACATACACACACGCGCGCAATACAGGTGAATCATAGCGACGCTGCTCCCATTAAGTGGGTGGTAATGGGAAGCGAATGGCTTCCTCTGAAGCCAAGGACACATCCTGACATTATACCTTCGGCTGGCTTGAGTGGGCACTGAAAGCACAGGGCCCGCTGCGTGTCGCTTTCTATAAACAGCAGAAGGCTTTGCCCTCGGGGACGTAGGCTTGGTTTAAATGGTTTAATTGTACTGATCATCAAAGCGGCAACCTTGATTTATGCTTTTGTTCTCCCTTTTCAAAACTAACGCTTGAATCGGCACTTAATTAGAAAAAACATTGGGTTTGTGGCACCTGCGAACGGAGATACACGTTAAATTTGACCTGCGGTGAAACGGCGAGAGAAATCGTGAATAGGAGGTGCTTCAAAGCCTCATTTCAAATGAACGAAATGAAAGGAGCGTGGTACGCGGTGAAAGGTATATGTTGTGCCGAGAAGTGAGAGGAGGTGGGAGGAAGGTGGGAAGAGAGTCAGAGAATGTGTGCAAGGGAGGGAGAAAAGGGAGGGTCCGCTTGTTTGATTTGAAATGGGTGTTATTCTGATCACACTCCTGCCTGTCAGTTATGGCACGGCTCTCTTCTTCGTCCCGCACCTAAGTGGCAGATCAAAGATACACCCCAGTGACCTTCTTCTCTCAGCTCCTTTCCTCTGGCTCTCTCTTTCCGTTAGTATTCTCCAGCCATCCCTCTCTGCTCCAAACACTCCAGCAAAACAGTTTCGGCAGTCACTGCAAGAGGCTCGCTGTCTGGTTTAAATTGTCCATAAAATAATCTGCTCGAAAAACAAAGAAAAATGCAATCCTGTTTAGTAGTAAGCAGGTCTGGCCAGGGTGGGCGATGTACCGGTAGACACGATTAACTGGTGGAAATTTGTCAGCTGGTAGAGATTTTCAACGTTTTTCGATTGTTTCTATCCCAGTTACAGGTTAATGTGATGTTGCTGTGCTACGTGGTTACGAAAACGTATCGTTTGCATGAGCTTTTAAAGGTGTCATTGGATGCATTGGATGCACTTTTACATGTTGTTTGAACATAAACGTGTGTTGCCAGTGTGTGTACACAACCACCCTATAATGATAAAAATCCACCCAGTGGTTTTTATTAAACCTGTAAAAATAATTTCCCCTTTTTCAAATCAAGCCATTCTCAGCATCTTGTCTGTGTGACAACACACCGACAGAGGCCGCTCCCACTATAGTTGATTGACATGGCCGTCTAACCTTAGACCCGCCTTGAATGAGCAGTAACAGTCTGATCACCATTGTTTTGATGCCAGAACCAGGACGTAGACTAGAATGGCTCCTAAGCAATTGAGGTGTTCTGTTGTTGGATGTAATAATGAACATAGTAGTCGTCATTTACTCCCGACATCTGAGCCGCTGAAGATACAGTTCGTTTGTGAAGGGAATGCACCTCCCAATCTACAATTTTGGATGGAAACTGGGAGGCTTGGGACTGTCCTATTGACTGCCATATAAATACCACTGTCAAGACCCAGAAAAGTATGAAAGACATCGTCAAAATAGTCCATCTGCCATCAGTGGTCAATCTGAATCTTATGAAACAACGAGAATGTTTTTTGTACGGCAAGAAAAAAAAAATAATTATAATAATAAATAATAATAAATAAATAATAATAATAAAAATATTTTATTCAACAGTTCGTCTCCTCCGCGTCAGAGTAGCGCCATTTTGGAGAGTATCCGCTGGACGCAAACTGTGTACGCCAGATACGCTGTTTTCGTTCAAATCGTAAATATACGAAGAAAACATATCTGTGTGGTGTGGCTGACACAGAATGGCATACACAGTTTGCGTCCATACTCTCCAACATGGCGCTACGCTGATGCGGAGGAGACAAACTGTTGAATAAGATTTTTTGCGTAAAAAGTATTCTCGTTGGTTCATAAAATTCTGATTAAACCACTGATGGCAGATGGACTATTTTGACGATGTCTTTCATACTTTTCTGGGTCTTGATAGTGGTATTTACATGGCAGTCAATGGGACAGTCTCCTGGTTTTCATCCAAAATATCTTAAATTGTGTTCCAAAGATGAAAGAAAGCTTTTACGGGTTTGGAACGACATGGGGGTAAGTGATCAATGACAAAATTTTCATTTTGGGGTGGAGTAACCCTTTAAGACCCTAAAGAATCATATCAGCTTGTGGAAAATGGGCATCTGATGACCCCTTTAAGCATTGTGGTTTAAAAACAAGTGATTTTAAGTAAACACAAATTTTATCGTTGTTTTGAAGCATACTTGCTTATAGATAACCTTATGGCAGAGGTCGCGTTAGTCGAAAATTGTCCGTCATTGACGGAATTTTTTTTTATTAGTGACGGAAAAATCTGAAGGCGGTCCGTCAATTTGACAGATTACACTGAGATGATCTATTGTAAAATTGTAGCTGTAATTCCCACCCCTGTCCAGTTGGTGGCGAGTGCGTTCCAATGTAGCAGCAGAGCAACGGATCCAGAACAAAAAGGAACTGTCAGGAATGTTTTCCTACGCGTTTGATTACACACAGGCGAGTACACAGAAACTACAACGATGTATCACGGCACAATTAAAGAGCACCAAAACGGTATTTATTGCTTGAATTTCCTAATTAAATGGACACAATTTAAAATCTGAGACTTTGTTTTATATCAAAAGTAACACAAAGCCTAGCGTATTGCTATTTTTTGGAAGGAAGACGCACTATGTACTGTCCATTCATCAACTGAAAACAGCATAGACTAAGAGATCGATTGTGATTTAAAAATCGATTTTGCTTCACTAAAATGAGAATCTATTAAAATCGAGAAATCGATTTTTTTTTTTTTTATTTACCCAGCCCTAGCGTATTTTGTTGTTTTTAAACACTGCGCTGTCGTCATGTAGGTTCATGATTAAAAATGAAGATAAAAGCAAAATAAAATAAAAGTAATTAAACGTTTTATTCTAATTAAAATATGAAAATTATAATGACGGGTAATTATAGATTATGACGGACCCTATCCATGTTAAAGTCTAACGCAACCTCTGCCTTAAGGCTAACATTTTCATACTAAAAGCCAAAAACTTTTGATTTCATGGGGACTATGTGATTGTGCTAAAGTGGAGCTATTGCAAGTTTACTTTAGGTACACTTTAAATGTCTTTTTAAAGACATTTAAAGACAGTTATTATTCAAAGATCAAACAATCCTTATTAATGTTGACATTAAGTCACATTTTGGGCTTAATATTAAGAAATGTGCAAATAAAATGTAATTATAATTTATAATATCAGGAAGTCTCAAGCAATGTGTCAGTAAATATGTTAACAGATTTAAACTAGTCTGACCTATGTTTTAGATGAGCAGATTAGAAATTTCAGAGTTCAGAAGTATTCTGTTTGTCTAGTTTTACTTGGAATATAAGGGTGAAGTTGTTTTCCTTTCTTTAGTTTGAGTTAACACAAGGTAATAAACTATAGAAAAATGGGAACTCTGATTGCACAGCTTTTAAAGACCACTTTGAAATCAGAACATTATTTTCTTCTCTTTTATTCATTATTTATTCTTATTGGCAGCACTTTTTTCAGGATAAACAAACAACTATACTTGGTTTTGTAAAGAAAAATATATTTTTCTAAATGTTTGTTTTTTATTCTTGTGATGTCCCCCATTCAAAGGTTTGGGATCAGTATGATTTTTTATTTATTTATTTATTTATTTATTTTTTAAACAAAGTTAATACTTTTATTTAGTGGGGATGGATTAAATGCATCAAAATTACTTTAAAGACATTTTAATTGTTACCAAATATTCTGTTTTAAATAAATGTTGTTTTTATTCATCAAAGAATCCTGAAAAAGTAAAAAGAAAAATTCACAGAAATGTTCCTGAGCACTAAATTAGCATATTAGAATGATTTCTGAAGGATCATGTGACATTGAAGACTGGAATAATGGCTGTTGAAAAAATAGCTGTGGCATCACAGGAATAAACTGTGTTTTAAAATATATTAAAATGGAAAATAGATATTAAATTGTAATATTTCACATTATTGTAAAACAACAACTAATTTGTACAGTATCAGTGATTTACAGCATCATTAATTTTGTTGTTGTAGACAACATTATTGTTGTTGTGATTATAGATATTTCATCAAAAAAGTGCAGTAAAGGTGTATGGGTTGAGAGATACACTAAAGTCCAGTTCAGAATGCAAATGAGGCTGTGATCAGAACTGTAAGAGTCACACTCCAACACATGTACAGTGCAAAGGTATTATAATTCATGAATGTGCACTGTCAGAATGTAGTCAGTCCTGACATGGACTGTCATTATGAATGCACAACATATGTTAGACAAAATTCTCCATCTGCTCTATCAGGATGGTAATTGCTCTTCTCTTTTTTTACATGTGACAGCCAAATGCATTATTCATTAGCTGAATGATATTCAATACTAGTGCGCTGTCAGGAAGGTAGCGAATGGCAGAGATGTCCTCTTTTTTCCATTTTTTTTTTTTCCACTTGCTTGAAGTCAGTGCCACATGTAATGTGATGTGGCATTTAACGCCCAGTCATCATGACATAAATAAGCGCGTGTGTGTGTGTGTGTGATGGAGAGCTTTTGCTGTGTTTTTCTACAGCTACTAGACGTGTGCATGTGTACTGTATAGTAGGAAGCTGAAGTCATTAGTGGCAATAAGCAACTGGCTCGTATTCTTTCCGTACGCTTACACATGCTTTGATTCTCACACAGACACACACACTGTCACATTCAGTCTCTCCTACTGCTGATGTACTGAGAGAGAAAGAATACAGAATAAAAATACAGAAAACAAAAGCAGCACAGATTCTTTATCTCCAGAATGGAAGGCAGCTCTACTCTGATTGGTGGTGATAAGGGTATACTGTATGTATGAGGGTTTGCTTATATTGTATAGAACAAGCGTCCCCAGCTTTAAAGGAATAGTTCACCCCAAAATGAAAATTTTATCATCATTTACCCTGATGTCATTCCAAATCTGTTCCAAAGTTTCTTTCTTAAACTTAAAAGAAGATATTTTGAAGAATTTTGAAGAACCAAATGGTTGTTGGTCCAAATGGTTGTTATTTCTATGGAAAGAAATACTATGGAAGTCAATGGGGACCATTAACTGATTGATTACCAGCACTGGGTGAGTAAAAGTCAGCAACACCGTGTGGATCGACACAAAACTTTGGCTTATTTATAACGGTGCTATTATGCTTTATCACTTTTTGAACTTCAATCAGTGTGTGGTGTGTATCTTTGGGCATAAAAAAATCTACAAAGTTACAAATCTCAAAGTCCACTCCAAAAGGAGATATTTCATTAAAAAAAAAATCCCTTTTCAAGAACTACAACAAACGGCTCCTTTGGACTACAACGTTTGTTTTCTGCATACAATGATGTCACAATGCGGTCCATTAGAATATCATCAAATTAAATCCTGCCCACGCAAATTCAAATTGTTGGGGGGTGGGTAGGGACGAGGTGGGGGATTAGCCTAACTTTAGCGATGCAGCACGGAGAACCGCTTCAATGAGCCGCAGCGCAGCGGGTATAAACACAAGCATTGACTAGAGTGGCCACTTCAGAGCTGTAACATGTCGCAGACGTGTGCAGTGTCTGGTTAGAGATTTATTCATCATACAGTGTAGATAGCTTCACTTATAACTCGAGTGTTTTTTAAAATGCATAAACTTGCACTAAAATAGGCTAGGCTAATCAGTGATGATGTTCTTTGATAATGTTGGTCTGCTTTTAGCCTTATGCTGGAGCTGGTTTCGGGCAATGAAACTAAGAATGTAAATAATGAAATACATTACCACAATAATATCATGTATTGGTGATCTTGCAGGCTGATGATAGGACCCAACACTACTGTAGTGTATTATTTACTCACCCTCCATGCATCCTAGGTGTATATGACTTGTCTTTCAGACGAATGCAATAGGAGTTATATTAAAATTTATCCTGGCACTCCCAAGCTTTAGAATAGACGGGTGTTTCTCCTCATCAGTCCAAAACAAGTCCAATAATATGCATCCATCCATAATAAAAAGTGCCTCACACGGCTCCGGGGGGTTAATAAAGGCCTCCTGTAGTGAATTGATTGTGTTTTTGTAAGAAAAATATCCATATTTAAAACGTAAGAATCACTTTAATCTAGCTTGCGCTAACAGTTGTACACGGAACTTGTTTCTTCTACAAGGGGCGTGGCAGTACTGAAACACCGTCTAAGCTGTTCGCCAATCGCAATGCAGTGGGACAGCTAACCAATCACAACACATTTCGTTTTTCAGAAGGTGGGCCTTCATTAAACCCAGAACTAATCGAGCCTTATGTGTCAGGCTGGGAGAAATGGGAAAGCATGTTCTAGTACACCCCCAAAACAAAATCAAGACTTTGTAAAAGAGCATAATAGGACCCCATTAACATACTAAGTACCGTCTTAATTCAAACTTGAGGTTAGTATGTTCTAGACTTGTAGTCAAGACCACCTAAACCGAGACCAAGACACTACCAAGACCAGAAGGTATCGAGACCAAGACAAGACCAAGACCAAGACCAAGACAGACCATGTCAAGACCAAGACCAAGTCGAGACCAAGACCGATACCAAGTCGAGACCGGAGAAAAAAAAGCAGACTAGTGTTGAAGCTACGCAATAACTTGTATGAACAGCAGCATACTAGGGTTCAGCCGCAGTTTACATTCAATACATATTAGACGGTATTACTTCAACTACAGGCAGAGCAATACAGAGACAGACCATGTCATGTGTGTGACTGAGCTCACTGTAAATGTTTTTTCAGACTGGGTGAGATCAACTATGTGTAGCAATTGTATGACGGCTGTTACTGCACTATTAGAGGATTGAGGCTCCCTTAACTTTTGTATACTGTTGAGGACTGACATTACTGGTAATGACTGGTTCATCTGACAAAACATCAAACACCCCCAACACCATCTTGCTCCTCCAACAACTGTCTAAAGAATGAGAAATATGTAACCAATTGAAATTATACTTAATGTGTAGATGAAATCGTAATATCAAATTAAAGATACACAATTATAAACTTGGATTAGGCCTAATGTTTAGTCAACACACCAGAGATATGCAGATGATATTTAAAAGACCATTTATTTAGTAAAACACCATCTTAAATACAATACTGCATTCACATAAAATTGTCAAACAAAAGAAGAAAAATAAAATCTCCTACACTGGTCAACTTAACGAGGCGGCAGCATTCATGTTAAACTTCACAAGTGCAAAAAACAGGCGATTATTGCCAAATACAGGCTTATGTCAGTAAAATAAAATACAAGGGGTTTAACACGGATATATTCAGTCAAAGTAGTTATTTACTCGAGTAATCAAGTTTTTTCCTGTTTTCCAGACGGAGTTTGAGGCTTAATTAGCTTGTAAACGCTTGTATTTCCGAAAATAAGATATAACTAAAAGAAAACTCACCAAAACCGTCCTAGGTTAGATGTATAAAGTCCTGGCGGTACCAGGGGATCTACCCCGCAAAAGTCAAAATGAAATTCCGTGTTTAGCTTTAGCTTCTAACCGCTTCTCCTCCCGTCTGTCTCCTCTCACGCACCTGCAGCTGCAGGCGGAGGGATACTTCACCTACTCGCCCGGTTCTAACTTTTTTAAATAATATCAACCCGTTCTCACCATTTTGCGTATAAATAGCACGACTTTGCAATAGTGTGTAATACATACACCAAAGTCCAATTTGTGCATATGATACGCCAATCCTTCCCATTGACTTCAATGGAGAGAGGATGCGTACAAATAGCATGCATCATCTTTTATTAATTAATTTATATATATAAATATATATAAGATGATGCGTGCTATTTGTACGCATCCTCTCTCCATTGAAGTTAATGGGAAGGATTGGCGTATCATATGCACGCAAAATTGGACTTTGGCGTATGTTATCATTATCAAACGTTGTGTTGTCGTGGATACCAAAGATTCTAGTGCGTGTAGTTTTTTTTTGTTTTTTTTTTTGAGCGTGTAGTACTGCTAAATCCCCGACCACTATGACGGTCTGAGACAGCGAGACTTGACAAGACCGAGAGGTCCGAGACCAAGACAAGATCAAGACCAAAGACCGTCAAGGCCGTGACAAGACCGAGACCACGTAAAAGTGGTCTCGAGACCGGTCTCGAGACATACATCACTAGTATGTTCTAATTTTTTTTTAGGGCTATGAGAGATAAGTTGATAAGTTAAGACATTAATTAAATACATTTATTATTTAACACAATAAAAACACATTTACTGATGACTTTATTACTGTTTCATTCTGTTTTCTAAAGACTGGTCAGAATTATTATTTTATTCTGTTTTAACTCTCTTTTCACGTAAAATTTGTGACCCTGGATCACAAAACCGGTCATAAGGGTACATTTTTTTTTAAATTGAGATTTATACATCCTATGAATAAATAACCTTTCCATTGATGTATGGTTTTGTAGGATAGAATAATATTTGGCTGAGATACAACTATTTGAAAATCTGGAATCTGAGGGTGCAAAAAAATCTAAATATTGAGAAAAGTTGTCCAAATGAATTCTTAGCAATGCATTTTACTAATCAGAAATTAAGTTTTGATATATTTACAGTGGGAAATTTACAAAATATCTTCATGGAACATGATCTTTACTTAATAAACTAATGATTTTTGGCATAAAAGAACAATCAATAATTTTGACCCATACAATGTATTTTTGACTTCTTACAAATATACCCAATCTACTTTTATATTATATATCACATATATATATACATATATATATATATATATATATATATATATATTAGGGCTATCACAGTATCAGATTTTTACTTAATGATTATTGTGGCCAAAATAATTCACTGTTATTGTATTATGGGTGAACAGGTTAATTGGTGTTATAACTGCCTTCTGTGATTGCTTACTGTTTATTGTCACTTCCTGCAGTCTGTGGTGTCTAACAGAACTCCCACAGTGGTGAACTAACTTTTATTCGGGTGTGGGTAGAGTGTCTCGCTTTTGTCTGTCATCTGCTCTGAAATGATTTGGTGTGGCAGTATTAGCTACACACTGCATCATTGTCTTTTTTCAGTTTTTTGACAGATGGCAACCAGTGTTATACCACCATCTACTATGTTAGACTGTCATCCAAAGTTGCTGGTGCTGGCTTATTTATGATATTGTATGTGTAGTATATATGGGCCATTCTACAGAATTGGTCTGAACTGCTGTCCCACAACTAAAAACCACATTTAAAAAGCATTTAAATATTCAAAATTTTAGATGTTTACTAAGATCATTTTATTATCTATTGAAATCCACAATAATATTTAAAATATCAGTAAGCTTATATATATATGTCACTACCGAACACCTTTTTTCTGCAGTTAAGCACACTTTGTTGGTTTTTATTCTGTAACATTTAGTTTTTATATGTGTACAACTGTTCAGAACTGTGCTAGCTAACCATATGCTAATTAGCATGTTTGAGCTAGGTTCAAAAGTATCTAAAATTGTCACTACTGAAACAGGCTCAACCAAAACATTTGGTGGTGTTTCGGTAGTGACATCTTTGTTTTTTTTTTTTTTTTTTTTTTTTTTGGGTGTTACCCCATAAAATTGTCACTACTGTAACTGTTAAACATGTCATCATTGTTTTGGTAGTGACAAAAGGGAACACTTAATACTTTATTTGGGGGAAATAACAACATTTTAGTACAGTTATGACATTTGTAGTATTTTAGTATGTTTTAGTGGTGTTTTAGTATGCAAGTTTTAATTCTGTAATGTGATGTGGTCGCTACCAAAACATTACTGTCACCACTGGAAATATGCTATCACTACCAATACATGGGATGTTTTGTCAAAAATAAAGTACACTGAATTACCAACTAAAATGTTATGATGGTTTTTGGTTCAATGTATATTCAAACTAATGAATCCTTAACTTTGAAATCAGTATGATCAACTTTTTGCCTTTTACAAATAAAATTTTAATTCAAAATACAACAAATCTCATAAATTACACTTAAAATATTGTTAAAGATATAATTGTTGTTGGTTTACCTATGATTTTTTTTTATGAAATAACAAAAATATATATATTTTTATAGTGAAGATGTAAGTAAAATTTTATTAGGTCAATATAGAGCTTGGGAATCTACATCACTGCGCATTGCATTCTGGGTAGTTGCCGCCATGTTTTAGGACACGCTAAATAGTGTACAATGACAATAAACACAAATCACTAGAGGAAAAAACGACTGTATTTGCGTTAATGTTTTTAAGAGCTGCTTGCGCTTGCTTAGAATAATTGTACTAATATTGGAATCCATTGCGTTTATTCGAGCACTGAGTCGTGTGGCCAGAACACGACACATACAAACTCACAGAAATCATACGGCCGCCTTCTACTGTACCACACACACAGGACCGAATTAATTTCACTTTTGCTGTTTTTAATAACTAGGTGGCACTGATATATCTGCCAGATAAAATAAACACACCATAGCTTGATCTCAGCCAGTTGATCGTGTAAGTGAACCACCGCTCTGCACGTTTTGTGTGTATCTCAGATGTCTGTTCTATTCAAAAGTAAGTGCCCTGCGAACTTGAAATATTCCACCCTGATTCCAGTTCGAAGACAGCGTATATGTTCAATTCAACGAGCATTAAAGTGTGCGACATGAAGACCAGAATTTAAATTACATTTATTTACAGAGATATATTATGTCACGCTTCAAGTTTAGTCTGTGTGTGAAGATGATGCAGATGGTGGCGTAGCGCAAATCCATAAATGAATATTCATAAGTAAAGTAAGTGCTGATATATTTAATCATATATCATATCGCCCTAATTTCATTAAGGGATGAAGTGCAATACGTTTTACTGGACTTAAACTGAACAAATACACGATTTCTTACAAAGAGCTGCTGAACAGTAAATCAGATGAATTGCTTTATGAACAATGACAGTGATCGCGACGAGTCATATCACAGATTAAATTACATTTCCAAACGTGTTATTCATAGCGTAAGCACTTACAAATTCATGTGGATCGGAAATTATGAATCTGTAATTAATAATAAATATAAACGACAAAGCCAGATTTTGAAGCCTTTTATTTTCATTGAGCTGCTTTCGCCATTGTGTTGTTTCAAGCTGAAAAGCATAAATTTGCGCTTCATTTTAGATCAGTTCTCCACTTCGGTTATGTCAGCACGTTCCCATACTCTATAACATTTCTAATTAGGTTATTATTACTGTGTTTTGGTATTGACAAATTTGGGGAAAGGACAAATATTCCACAACTTTCTAAAAATACAATATGATAATAACTGACTGCACAATTACTGGAAATGTGTACCTTTGACATTATGCAATTTGCACACATACAAAATTTTTGAAAAAAAAAACAAAAACATTTTTTCAAGACATTTCCAACTCTGACTTTGGACCAATTCTGTGGAATGGCCCATATATGATTGTGTCGCAATATACCGGCCTTTATATTTTATCAAACCAGTGACCTTGACATTGCGAACTTCACGTTTTACAGTTTGCACTACAGGAATCCGAAAGTGGAAAGTCCCCACCATGATAGAAATATAAACTTGTGTGTGTGTGTTTGCGTGTAATTCTCTGTTTCTCTGCAGGCTGTCGGTTTGATCTACGTGGCTATTTGGTGTGTTGTAGATGCTATGAATGTCAATGCATATCTCCTTTTCCGTTTCTCCCCACTGCTCTGCCTTCACTTCTTGTCTTTCCACTATTCGGTCTTTATTTTTGAGTTGCTTTTTGTGTTATTGATTTATTTTTTTCATCTCCCTGACTTGTTAATATTTCATATTAATAGTAGGTATTTGTCTCAAGCATGCAAGTGGTAAACATGAAGGAATAAAGACTCAGGCACAGGATTCTGACACCAGGACAAACTGCTACACACCAGGCTGCTACACACTTCATTACACATGCTCCAGATCCCATGATGTTATCTCCATATGCAGGATTCTGGAGCATTACGAACCAAATGAAAAGATGCATTAGTATATCATAGACCTCATTTTACCTCCTCACTCACTCACTATCCCTCTTTCTGTTTTTCCTCAGACGGAGACGGCTCCCAGGATCACCTGTTGCCAGTCTGCATGGATAAATCGTGTGATAGAAGTGCAATTTACCTGGCCAAGTCTGGAGGGACAGAGGTACACAAGCCCTCCATTATTACTCTGTCACACTCTTCCATCCCATCCTTTCATCCGTTGGCATCTGCAGAGTCAGTGAGCTCTCAGAGCTGCTGTGAGGACAGTGACAGGAGTATTTTAAACATTTTGTCACTGTTGCTTCTAAAACTAATGGATAGATTTGAGAGATGGATCAATGGTAAGGCTGGGCATTCATTCAGATTTCCTGATTTAATTAGATTCACAAGCTCTCGATTTGATTCAAGTTAATTTGATTCAGATTCACTTGGCTACATCACTGTTCAGAAGTTACGGCTCAGTAAGATTTTTTTTTTTATGAATTAATACTTTTACTTAAGGATGTAATTGATCAGAAGTGACAGTAAAGACATTTATAGATTTGTTTTAAATAAATTTCCATTCTTCTACAAAGAATCCTGAAAAATAAGGAACACAACTGTCTTCAACACTGATAATAATAAGAAGTGTTTCTTGAAAATCAAATTAGCATATTAGAATGATTTCTGAAGGATCATGTGACACTGAAAACTAGAGCTTTGTCATCACAGGAATAAAATATACATTTTAAAATACCCAAACTCTAAGAGCCATTCATTGCAGGAATTGAGCAATACTGGCCGCACAATATGTAGGGCCCTATGATTTCTGCAATGCAGAAAACACGGACGGAATCCAGTCATAAAATGGAATTTTTGTCACATTTGTCAAATTTCAGATGAATAAATCAAAAGTAGCTCAGTACACGCACATCAAAACACAGTATGGACTAGTGTCTGTAAATACTTAGCTGCAAAAATGCTATTTAAATATGAATCCTGCATGTTCTTCTATGTCTGTGTGAATGAATGGTGCCTCAATGTACAAGTACATAATGCGTAAACATAACCTCTAGAATGGCTTTGAGAGTCACTTCATGAGCATTTTACTGTTTCCTTTGAGGAAAAACTATCGTCATATGAAATACAAACAAGAACTTAAAGGTCTTCACACCAACCCAATAAAATTAAAAGTTTGGTTTAATTGAGAAACAGTGACAGAAATATATTACTTAATGTAATGATAGTACTATTACTACTAATAAAATTATTATTAAAACATTATTCTTTAAGTAATATTTACCAGAAAATTATTTGCCAAAATGTATTTGCCAGAAAAATCTAAATACACACTACATTATTTCTGAAAAAAAAAGATTTTTTTTTAATATATAAAATCAGTTATTTTGAGATGATGTTAATTATTAAAATGTAATGAAATCATTAAAATGGAAGTTTCATGATTTCAATTAATTAGACATATTTTTTGATGTGTGTGTGTGTGTGTGTATATATATATATATATATATATATATAGAAAAAAAACAGAAAAATGTATATGGAAAAAATGGGATTTGGGTAAAATAAAATGAAATTTGGGGAAAAAATTAAACAGATTTCATAGGGCCCTACATATGCTACTGATTCACTTTAAAGTGCCAGTTCATAGCACCATGTCCTAACTACACGTGACGCGATGCCGCAACGTGATAAAAGGTATTTTTTCCATGTTAAAGGAAACAGCCGCGACAGTGTTATAAATGTCCAGTGACACTGGACATTTATATTATAGAAACGATTTCTATTTCCAACGTTGCAGCTGGAACAACATATAAACTATATGACAGTGTTAATCTCGGGTAATGATTATATGCTTTATTCAAAGATAAAGGGGTCATCGGATGCTCATTTTCCACAAGTTGATATGATTTTTAAAGGTCTTAATGAGAAGTCTCACATACTTTGGTTAAAATTTCTCAATGGTAGTGTAAAACAACACCCTTTTTACCTCGTCAAAATCAGCTCTGTTCACAGCAACCCATTTTGTTGAATGTCTCTTTAAATGCTAATGAGCTCTGCTCACCCCGCCCCACTCTTCTGTGAGGTGACGAGCAGCTCTCGTAAGACTGTTTACTTTAGCCGCTAAACTTGCTAACTAGCACATTATTAGGAAAGGTGATTTGCAAAAATTAATTAAAAACCCTTATATTCACTACTTCTGGAGGTGAAGCTGGATCATGAATGATTTGCTCGAACGTAGACGCTTTTAGATAGATCGTGGGCATATTTTCTTCATAAACGAAATAGTAAATGGCGACTGATAAGTTCATTATTACATCCAACAACAAAACACCTCAATCGCTTAGGAGCCATTCTTGTCTGTAGTTGACACAATGATGGTCAGACTCTTACAGCTCACTCAGGGTGGGCCTAAGGTAAGACTGCAGTGTCAATCAACTATCATGGGAATGGCCTGGGTCTGTGTGATGTCACACAGCCAAGAATCAGAGAATGGCCTGATTTGAAAAAGGGGATATTATTATGGGGGATTAAAAAAATACCACTGGGTGGATTTTTATCATTATAGGGTGGTTGTGTACACACACTGCCAACACACATTTATGTTCAAACAACATGTAAAAGTGAATTTTGCATCCAGTGACCCTTTTGAATGTGTCTAATGCGATTTAGAATATAATTTTGCATGACCTTATAGCCATACTGAAAGTAACAACAGATAGTTTACCTGAGATCTTGAAAATAAATTAAAGCAAAAATGTTAAAACTGCAAACTCAATGCGAACCAATAAGATCAGGTATCAGTCACTCAGTATGTACATTTTAATAATCTTAAAAAGATGTAATGTTTATGAATTAGATTATAAATGCATATATTTCATTGCGAGTGCATTGCGCTTCCAGAAAAAGCCTGCCCACACATGCTTTTGATTGTGGTATTTGATTGATTCTGTCACGTCGCTGCTGGTGTGGACACCCAAATTGCTTGTCGCTGGAATATTGTCGCATCACGTGTAGTTACGACACGGTGTAGGAGTCATTCATTTGTGATTTAGACTCCACTGGTTGCATTGTATATTTTGTTTTTTATATAAAAGACAACAGTACTTTAACCCGGCACTAAATTTTCAGTGGATTTATGGATTGCCTGACATTGATGGATTGATCGTTCTTCCAATCAGTGGATCCCATGAGGGTCATTCAGGAAATCTTCTTGTATTCATAGCATATATCATCCACTGAATATATGAAGATTCAAATAATCATAATAAATTGCAATAAAAGCCTATAGTAACAGTGGCATATAGTTATTTAGAGCTCATTGTGTGAAGACTGCTGTTGTCTGGCAGCTCATGCTCTTACTGAATGTCAGCCTCACAGTGGAAGGCAGCGGTTATCTCTCCCCTCGCACACACACACACACAGAGTCCGCCTGTCACAGGCTTTGGGACCAGAGAGAAAGGGAACAACGATGGACGGAGACTAGGAGAGGGCAAGAATGTAAAGGGTTGGGAACACGTGTCAGCTTTTGTCTGCCTGCCACGGGCGCTAGTCTTCACCATCAGATATAGTGAAAGGAAAGAAAACTTTGACTTTTTCATTATTTTCACATCTGTCCATCACATTCTCTCTGTCCATTATTGGTCTTTCTTTTCTTTTCTTTTCTGCTCGGTCCTATCTCCTTCCATTCTCTTTAGAGTTCAGAAAACAACAAGCTACTCTGGTTTGAAAGAATTTATTCAGTGCTGCCAAATAATGAACGTGACTGATATAGACATAGCAGCACACATGGTGTATTGAAAAGAGAAGATAGAAGAAACAAACACTTGACAAAAGATAGAGAATAACAAAAGACACGCTTGTGTTATTGTCAAAGAACGCAGTCTATGATTTAATTGGCCCAGGGATTTCTCTTGTTTTTAAGCATGTTTGTTTGGACGGGGAGGGTGTGTGTGTCTGCTAATCACACAAATACGCTCGCTCACACACACATAGTCTGCTAAATAAACTCATTCTCTCTGTTTTCCTTTCCAGCTCATCTGCTTAATATTGACAGTGTAAACACATGTAACATCACGCTCATTAGAGTGATTAGGGACAGCGATTGTCATCACCCTCACACACACACTCTTTTGGCTGGCTGTATAAATGGGCACTTCCAAGTCACTTCTGTTTTAAATGAAGGTGGTGTATGTATGTTTTTTAAAATTTAAAAATGAAAATATTTTCTTTATTTAAAGTGCTCCTATTATGCCATTTTAAAGGTTGCTAATATTGTTTTAATAGACTCCTAAAACAGGTTTACATGTATGCAAGGTCAAAAAACACTTTAGTTTTCTTCAAAAATAGATTTAATTTTACCCCATTTCTAAATGATTCGTAAACGACTTGTGCAAAGCAGTTCGAAGAATCAGTCTCTCTAAACCCCTCCTTTCCGTGAGCCCTCACTGCTGTGATTGGTCAGATGGCGCAGTCCTTTATAATTGGTCTACCGCGTACAGCGTGTCGGAGAACGAAACACCCATTGCCATAACTGATTGACAAGCCTGGATACTTGTCAATACATAGAAAACATGGCATTGATTTTACCTTACCAATTCGAGCCAGAGACTGACGATGAAACGACAGAAGTGGCTGATTGACAAGTTAGCACGGACTACCGTGGAAAGTGCTCGCAATTTGCTTATGTAAGCGAACCGGGCACCCTTCTATGTTGTAAACTTCAAGATTGTATAATGCATTAAGGCGGCTTTCACACCGAACACGGAAAGCGCTGCGCTGGCCGCTGGGTTCAGTGCAGCCCTTCAGAGCGCAGTGGCAAAAGTTAATTTGAACAACCCATTTGAACTTTGTCCGCGTCTTTCGCACTCCACTGCGCCTGTGCTTTGGTCGAGGCATAAACAAGCCATCTTTGCGCGACGGAAGCAATTGAAACGAATGGGTTTTGTAGCACAGCGTTTTCCGCATTCGATGTGAAGGGCGCTTCGTGCGCCATCCTTTATCATTACTCCAAACTAATGAGACAGACAGTCAAGCTGCATCAATCACAAATTGTCAGACTACAGTGGGTCCACAGCTGAACAACAGAACTACAGAAGCATGATTTAGCCGGTTAGCAAGACATGTGCAGGGTTGTTACACAACATAACATACACAACTACATATTTTGAAGGATCGCTAGAAAATAGATTCATCTTTTTTCATTCATCTTTGTAGATTCATCTTTTAGAAAAAAAAGTGAATATAAAATCATTTCATTCACAGCGTAGGATACAGCGTGTTCTGTATAATGTACGTGTAAATTTCCATGTGGTTTAACACGTGTAAATTTCCATGTGGTTTGAGTAAACCACATGGAAATTTTACTGTTTGTGGGCGGGCAAGTTGTTCGCGACGTAGAACGTGGGTGGACATTATGCAAATGTGTTACTTCGTGACGTATGGCCGTAACAGAAAAAGATTCGAATTCCTGACGACTCGTTCAGGCAAATGCGAAATGACTCTTTTTTTTGTGATACAATAACTTTATTTATCGTGCACTGTCGGCTTCACAATTTTGCAGATAGTTTATGTTCACATACAGCTACATGACACACTGCATGAAAGGTCATATTTGAAAAGGCATAATAGGAGCACTTTAATAATAAGTCCACAATAATTAAAGGGGTGGTTCATCCAAAAATGAAATTTCTGTCATTAATTACTCACGCTCATGTCGTTCCAAACCCCTAGGACCTTTGTTCATCTTCAGAACACAAATTAAGATATTTTTGATGAAATCAGACAGCTTTCTGACCCTGTGTAGACAGCAATGCAACTTAAATATTCAAGGTAGGGTTGGGTATCGATAACGATAATTATTGCGCAATATAAATGTTCTCAATTTTCTCAATTAAAAGAGTTCGATAAATGTTTGATATAATATTTATGCGGCAAAGGCGGAATGAAAGTGCGCTAGTCATTTAAAATGTGCCACTTGGACCAGTTATCCACTCGGCTCAAAGTTCAAATGGCAGCACGAACTTACTAGAGCAGATGCGTTCACTCACTGATGAGTCTCGGTCACTAAACAGCTCTGTGAGATCCAGTGTGAAGCGCTTGAATTCAGTGAATAACACAAATGACTCGGTTTATAGCCAGATGAAACGGCGCTAACAAACAGGAGAAACACTGTGCGCAATGATACAGTCAAAAGGCTTTTTAATCTACAAATCACCATCATTTACCATAGATTTACTGTAGTAGCACTAACTGCACTGAAGTATTGTGTCAGAAATGTGGGTATATTTGTGTCAAATTTTAATATATTATTAATGTAGACATGAAATAATGTATTGAAGGAGGAGTAATGGGATATAATTACAGTATTTTTGGTGATTAAGCTGTAGCGTTTATGCATTTATACTAAATGTATTTAGACTACTCTTTTCATACAAATACCATGGTATTGAGGTGCTGTATTTGTCATTTTACCTGTTATTATCATGATTTAAATGTATGCTACTATGGAAGAGCAAAGGTTAATTGTTAAAAATGAATTAAAAATAAAAAAACAAGTCAGAATAATTAAATTTCACCATATAAAAATGAGGTTGCTACAATTTTTACAGATATTACTGTTTTTAACAGTTAACATAAATCTACATCTGCATCCTAACTCGCGCTACTATCAAATGTGTATTTCTAAGAGACCAAAAAATAAATGTTTTATTATTATTAATATTATCAAGCAACACAAACCTGTTTCTTGATTTGAAACAATATTACTCATTAAAACAAGCTTAATTATTTTTACTATTAAAATTTTTATTTTGTTAAAGAAAGAATGGCTGGAAAAAGTGAAAAGAATTCAAAAAACATGAAGTTTTTGTTATGTTCTGACCATGAAGAATAGTTTAAAGTCACAATTAACCGTCTCGTTTTTACAACCTTCACACTGGAGCAAAAATCTGCCCTAAGTTTCAAAGAAATAAAAATGTAGCATTTGTTGTGATAATTATCGATATCAACTGATATGGAAAAAAAATTATTGTGATCAACTTTTTGGCCATATCGCCCAGCCCTAGAAAGGTAGTAAGAACATAGTTTAAAATGTGTCCATGTGACATCAGTGGTTCAACCTAAATTTTTTATTTTTTTTTAAACTACAAGAATACTTTGTGTGCAAAGAAAAAAAACTTTATTCAACACTTTCTTCTTTTCCGTGTCAGTCCGTGCCTCGTGTTTAGTGCTGACGCAGGGCATTGATGCCTAATGTAAAATAACAAATAACTTCCACAAAGTTTAATTATAAAAAAAAATACTGAAAATCAGCAAACACGGTGGAACCAAACAAACAAGAAACTAATGTTCTTCCAGTGAGCTTCCAAAATCACCTTATAGATAAACGGCAACAGTCAACAGGCCTTTCAAAAGCCAAAATATTTTTAAAATGGGCACTTTTGTATTTTGTTTCAAAATAAAATCTTTCGCCAACATCTTGCCTTTCTCACCTCACTCGTCAGCTCAACTCACTCTCTTCATGTAATAAATGAAATCGGACTCCTGCTACGGATCTGTGATGCGACTGCATTGAGCAGTCACTTTAAGTTTGTAAATGATTACTATAAAAAAAAAAAATCAAAACAACAGTGCGGGCAGTGCAACAGTGGGCAAATGATGAAATCAGTGTTGCGGCTTAATACCGGGTAACACCGACTATCGTAACAAGCCTAACTTTCAGTTTTTTTTCCCAGCCTTACTTATTTGAACCACAATATACAGACAGTGAACTAAGAGAGATGGATGATCTACATCAGAAAACAGGCTCCTGCGTCAGCAGCATCACACGCATGCATCGTGTGCTCTTGCGAATGCACAGTGGAGACTGACACAGAAGAGAAGAAATTGTTAAAAGTCATTATTTTTGTTTTCTTTGCACACAAAAAATATTGTAACTTGATAACATTATGGTTGAACCACTAATGTCACATGGACTATATTAGCAATGTTCTTACTACCTTTCTAAGTCTTGAATGTGGTAGTTACGTTGCTGTCTATGTAGGGTCAGAAAGCTCTTGGATTTCATCGACAATATCTTAATTTGTGTTCCAAAGATGAACAAAGGTCTTACGGGATTGGAACTAATTGGTCCTTTGTGTAAACTGGCTTTTAGCCAAATATTTACCTTAAAATACTGTTTGTGTTTTTCACCATTTTACCTGTGAAAAGTTTTCATTAGCATGTTTTTTTAAGTTTAGCTTCTAGTTCTATCGAGGCATTTTTCAGTCATTTCTGTCATCAAAAGTGAAGCTATTTCAAAAACACCCAGATTGTGTTTCGTAGCGAATCGTTTTGACAATCAGACATCTATTTCCCGATGTTTGCATTTCATTTACACCTGTACTCTTTTCACCCCTCCCAGGATTTAAATGATTGCCTGAATTGTAGACATGATTTCCGGGGCTCTGAAAGAATGAGAGAGGAAGGACTTTGGGATCACCACAGAATTAAACTATCCCTTAAGCTGCAATGCAGCAAAGCGGCATCCATAAAACATGGCCAGAGAAAGAAAGAAAGATGGGGAGGAAATGATGGAGAGCAAAGCAATAGATTGTCTGAGGTGGTGGAAGTGAACGTCTGTGTACGTGTGTATTGAATTTCAACAGAGTCGTGAGGAAGTACACTGGGGAAGGAGGGAGGGATGGACGCCTTCATTGGCTGAGCTGCTCTCTCTCTCAGCCTGGGGCGTCTCACACTTATTCATTTCATTTTCATGTACTCTGTAATAGCAACTTTGTTTCCAGCTTGGCAGCATCAGCTGAGGGTGTCAGGCCATTTATTTCTTTCTTTTTTTTCTCAGAGGAGTATAAATAATATTTACACTCACCATCACGGATCAGTCTTCGAATTCTGCCTGTCCTGTGTGGGTGTCTCTGTCTGGATATTTGCTTGTCTCATTGTCTATGTATCTCATGAGTCTGAAATCACCTGAAAGTGTCAGTTTCAAAGCAGCTTGTTTAACACTATTGATCATTGTAAGTGTGGATGTGGCTATTTCTCTTTATCATGACAACTCTAAATTATCAGAAGTAAGTGTCCTGTGGGCAAAGCTACTGAAGACTACATTTCCCAAACGTCCGTGTAGAGACATCTCCTGAGGAGGTTAGATTGGCCATTATCTGCTTAGCCTATACAGGTCACGAGGCTTTCATCTAGTCTCTCGCTCAGGCAGCTGGTGATTCTGTCAGTACTCATACCGTCCTGCTCCCCTCGTGTCACAGCACCACCTGTTCAGCTTGTATGCTGCCACTCATGAGGAGTTCGTTGACCCACACAGAATTTTGAATAGTTTTTACCATTATCTAAACTGATTAAGGGGGGAAAGTGCGCAGATTTGAATATGGTAAAATGTGCTAATGGCAGCTGAGAGGGCTGTGCACTTATTGGCAGCTGAAAGCGTTATCAGAAACTAGCCAAAATAGAAGTTTTATCTGATGAGCAGTTCCTTCCAGTGCACAGAACTCGACAGAAAACTCCATAGATTTGTGCACAATTGGATTCTTGTCATTTCCAAAGTTTTAAACATCCCCTATGGTTACTAGGCAGATGGTATGGTGTTTTTGCAGTTCTGGGTGGTTGCTAGGGCTTTGTGTGTTTGTGAGAGTTTAAGGTACAACTGTGGTTAACGGTGCATCGTGCCACATGAAGCTACTGCAATATACAGGCACTGCAAAGCCTGATAGATCTGGGGCCGGTTGCATAAAAGGTTTAGACTAGTCTTAAAAAGTTAGTCAGCTATTTTTTCTTTAAGACTGGTAATAATTTATTTAAAAATTAAGCTGAATCCAAAAAATAATAATGATTATCCTTTGGTTAACTGCTAGTTAGTCAGACTAATAGTTAAGACACTGTCTTAACATCGAGGCTAAGTTTATGCAACTGGCCCCT
Organism: Labeo catla; assembly: GCA_012976165.1. Taxonomy (NCBI): domain Eukaryota; kingdom Metazoa; phylum Chordata; class Actinopteri; order Cypriniformes; family Cyprinidae; genus Labeo; species Labeo catla. The sequence goes on from VONZ01000016.1 coordinate 2,085,477, forward strand.
GGATTTTAACCTTGTGACATTTTTTATGAAATGTTAGTTGTGTCCTTTCTGTTTAATGTCATCTGAAATAACTCTGGAGAAATCCTCAGAGAGCACTGCTCAGGCCGAATCATTAGCTCTTTCCTTACGTGACTCCTGCTAATGTTCTGTGCTTTAACATTCACAACTGCTAGACTGTCAAGGGACAACTTTTGCCATCCATTTTATCTTTGTTTAGTCAGTGAAGGTGTCTTTTCGACAAACCGAACTGGCACGACTGCAGTAGGTTGCAGTACCTATTTCAGTTTGTCAAACCTCATACATCTCTGAAAGACATTTATGCTATGACCTGGACAGATTAAGGGTCCAACGATTCCTATTATAAGGTTATAATATGGTTATACCATATGGTTCACCACCCACATCTCATGTCAAAACATGCCTCTTAAAATACCTTTAGCTGACTTTATTTGACTTGTTAAGGATAATTATGGTAGTTCTCTGTTTTGACAGTTTGTCCTGGCGTTGAGACGTCTTCTCTTGAATCTTAGTTGTTTGTGATTTGCAGTACTTAACTCTGAAGAATATCCTATAACGAGTGAAAATATCGTCGAATATCCTATAACGAGTGAAAATATCGTCGATACTAATGATTTTTCACTAGAGCAGTGCTGGAACAGTAGAAATGAATATTGAATATATATCTCTCTTGTTTTTGAGCGTTACTGTGGGCCGTTGTAATACATAATGTCTATTGCCACAGTACACACAGTACACAGTCACAGTAATCACTGACAAAGACAACAAAAATGTTAATTTTATTCATTTATTTGTTTATTTATTATTTTGTATATTCAATTAAATATCACAGAACTTCACAATCTCTTTTTTTTATCTGTAAGTAGGTGGCTTGATGCTTTTAAATGGTGAAAAGGGCCTTATTGAAAAATAAATATAAGCAATTTAATCAATAATAATAATGTAATATGGTACAGGAACTGTTCACTAACAAATGAAAAATCTTTAATCCTTTACACACCTTCATTTAAACCTGTTTGAATTTCTTTCTCCTATGTAACATTTTGAAAAATGTCTGTTTTTTGTTTTGTTTTTGTTTAATTTGTTTTGTTTTGTTTTTTAGTCCATACAATGAAAGTCAGTGGGATTAGTGTTAAAACATTATTTGTATTCTTTTGTATGCCACAGAAGAAAGTAAGTCATACAGGTTTGGAACAACATGAAGGGAATTAATGATGAAAGAATTTTCAATTTTGGTTAAACTATCCCTTTAACACACTACTGTTCAGAAGTGTAGTTTATATATATATATATATGTTGCACAAGTAGAAGGTCTGCTTGTCAGTGCTCAGACCATACGCTGCACGCTGCAACAAGTCGTTTTGCATTGGCGTCATCCGAGAAGGAAGCCTCCTCTGAAGCTGGCTTACAAGAAATCTCGCAAACAGTTTGCTGAAGACAACCTGTCCAAAAGCATGAATTACTGGAACCATGTCCTATGGTATGATGACACTAATATAAACATAGGCTCAGATGGTGTCCAGCATGTGTGGTGATGCCCTGGTTAGGAGTACCAAGAAAATTGTGTCACTTCTACAGTCAAGCATGGTAGTGGTAGCATCATGGTCTGGGGCTGCATGAGTGCTGCTGGTATTGGTGAGCTGCAGTTCATTGAGGGAAACATGGATTCCATTATGTACTGTCATATGTGAAACCCAACATGATGCCTTCCCTTCAGAAATTGGTGTTTTTGTGCATGTCTCTTTAAATGTAAATTAGCTGTTGTTCCCCAACCCCTTTTCCAGATGAGGGCTGTGCTTTTATAGCTTGTACCTCAGATCCCTGGCAACTTAGCCCTTGTTGGTTTTAAAGATTATTTATTAAATATAACAAATAACAGTGTGTCTGATTGGTCCAGATGCTACATTTGTGTCCCTTTAATGCATTGCAACACCAGCTAGATGGCTCATCAACAAAGCTTTGTCCACTGCAAGCTATATATACTATGTATGTATGCTCTCGTGAAGTGTCAAAATGGTGCTAAAGACACTTTTTCAACCACCAACCCCCAACCTGGCAGATCCTTGCTGCGGCTCTCATTATTTACAAATTAATCACTGCCTGCAGGTGACCTTCAATTCTGGGCACTCTCACAGGTGCACGTGTCTAGTCTTTTCTCTTCAGACGTAAACAGTGCATGCTGTAATAACAGCCTGTACCCTTCCCACCTTTCCTGCCACCAACACCTCTGATCTGACACGCCCGTCTCCTGATTCTTGTACCACATTTCATTACAAATTGTGCTTCTCTCCTCTAGGGAGGCTAATGAAGAGGCCGTCTGTTGTAGATTCTGTTTCACACGCAGGGAGGAATGGCATGCGTTCCCCGTAATGCGACTAGCGATGAAGCTTTCGCTCTTCCTTTTTTTCCTCCCGGAGTGTCATAAAGATGGCAGTTCATTAGACGTCGCACTTTCATATCATCTGTCAGTGGCACCTATTGATGTAATGGCACCTCGTCTGGTGTCTTCCCGCCGGCGAGCTCTGATTTTAATTTCTTGGCCTAATGAAGCGTCGCAGCTGGGATGTGGGAGTGGTGGAAAGCGTAGCTCGGCTAAAACAGGGACTTTTTGCGCTTTAGTAAACAAAGCCACAGGGATGGAGTCTTGGCAATGCGAACGTGATGATGTCTCTCCGAGTGATATGAGGGAGGGAGGAAAATGGGCCATTTGTATTCTGCGCACAGCATCTGCTCTATCTAAGATGTCCCATTACTTTTGCTAAGGAAAGACTATCATGGCTTTCTGCATTAAAGAGATCATTCTCTCGCTCTTCCTGTCACTTTGGCAACAACGATATAACCTGATTCGCTGACATTTTGGCTGCTCGGTCGACTGTGTTTGCAGGGCTCACGCCATCTTTTATACAAATGAGACACTTCCAATGATGTAAGCGGCTCATAACATGACAAACTGTCACGTGTGTCGTGAACAAGCACAGTAATAATCTATAAAGCTGAAGTAATCGCTGGTGCCGAGGTATCCCATCATCCTTAGTGTCTAGACGCTCATGGCTTTCCGGTGGCACTAATGTAGGTCTCTCCCATCTGTGTTCAGCCAATAAACATCTTAAAGCAGGAAGCCAAATGAGAAATTAGCGTGTTTTCTATGGTAGTTGGTTAATTACAGAGTGTCTCATTATCCTGGATGACACTGATTAGCTTCCGTCTCATTTCTGTTTGATTGGACTTAAGGTGTGTGTGTGTGAGTGTGTGTGTGCTCCAGTTCGGGTTGATTGGGTTAATCAGTGGAGCAGTGGATAGCTGGATAGGAGGCTAATTCTAGCAGAGAGCTACCCCTCTCTTCTCTGTGATCAGCAACAGGCCCGTCCCACCACACGTACATCACAAATTACCCATTCTCCAGGCTTTCTAATCGCTCCTCTCATCCATCACGAACACTCCAGGATGCCAGTTGTAGTTTTACACATCCAAAAGCATCTTTTTTTACAACTCATGCCACATGTTCACCTGGTTGGTCTCAACGAACTGTCAGGTAGACTTTCCCCACAAACAGGATGATAAATGTGCAGAGTCTCTGTTAGAAAGGCCTGACTGATTCTCAGATGAGCTCTCACATCCTTTTAAACAATGAGCGGCATGCACCGGCTCTCTAGGCACCTGCCAGAGGAGTAGCCCAAACCCTCCCTGACCTGTCAGAAAGACCAGGTCTGTGGGAAAATACTCTCTCGGTTGTATGACGGCTTAAAGTTTAATCTGTTTACTAGCCTTGAATTATTGACTTTAAACCTGTTCGCTTTTCTCCAAAGGCTGCTGATAAGCAGGACATTTTGCCAGTCACATCCAGCCTGGCTTATTCCTGCATGAATTCTGCACGGTGCCTTCTACATCCCTCTCTGCGTGACCCTGCCGGCCTCTTCCGCACCTCCGTCAGCATTAGAGTTGAGGGATGCCGGCGCGTGTAGCGTAATAATGTGTGCTAGGCTCTTTGTGCAATGGTACAGGTCGACATCGCCAGGCTGGTTTGCCGCCAACAGCCTTCATTGGCCAGCAGCTAATGCCGCCAACACCTATTCTCAACAGCAGCTGGTTCAGGTTATTTTTAAACTTTGGAAGGATGTCTTCAATGTACATCAAACCTGCTCATATTCAGATTTATCGTCTACATGCCAAGTTTGGCACATGCAAGCAATTCTGGCTGTCATCGTAAAGCAGGATGTGTCTCACCATCTAATGCTCAATACCTTTGCTGGCTGTCTTTCATGTTTGCTATTTTTCTTGCTTTCCCTTAACCTTCTAAAGGCCTGTTCACACTACAACGAATGTTCGCTGTAAAAATTCGGTGTGATAAACATTTTGAACCAACGGCTGTTAATTCGTCTGTTCGGACTGACACAAACATTTGCATGCTGTCAATGCAACGATTCTTTTACAGTGAGGTGTTGTAATCTCTTTTCCATCAAACTGCGAATGAAGCTGGCTAACCAATAAGATTTGCATGCACAGAAGCACTGCTGTTATATAAAACTGTGACTTGGATGCACCATTTTGCGACAGTAAATAGCAGAGGATCCAAAATAGCTCTGTTGACTCTGTACTGTTGTATTTGATGTTATTTGATAAAACAGTACCAAAAAATCAGAATGGCTTTTTGAAAGATTGTGTATACTGTAAATACTTCATTTCATCTCCCTGGCAAGTAGGTGTCTGAAATTGAAAGTTGCGCAGCGCTAATGTGTACTTTGGTAAATACTTTGGTATTTGTGCTTTTCAGTTCATTTTTAAAGGGAAACCCAGGTATTAAGACTTGTATGTCTTAATATAACGTAAATTATGTCTCTTACTGAAATATGTGAAATATGTAGGGGGGATTATTTGATCCCCTGCTGATTTTGTATGTTTTCCCACTGGCAAAGAAATGATCAGTCTATCATTTTAATGGTAGGATTATTTTAACAGTGAGAGTGACAGAGTAACAACAGAGTAACAGTGACAACAAAATCCAGAAAAACGCATTTCAAAAAAGTTGATTTGCATTTAAATGAGTGAAATGTGTATATATGATCGCCTATCAATCAGCAAGATTTCTGGCTCCCAGGTGTCTTTTATAAAGGTACCGAGCTGAGATTAGAGGCGCTCTCTTAAAGGGAGTGCTCCTAATCTCAGCTTGTTACCTGTATAAAAGACCCCTGTTCACAGAAGCAGTTGGTGCGATTATTCGCAAATGGAAGAAGCACGAAATAATTGACAGTCTCCCTCAGTCTGGGGCTCCATGCAAGATCTCACCTCGTGGAGTTTCAATGATCATGAGAACTGTGAGGAATCAGCCCAGAACTACACCTGAGGATCTTGTTAGTGATCTCAAGGCAGCAGGGACCATGGTCACCAAAAAGACTAATTGGTAACACACTACACCGTGAAGGACTGAAATCCTGCAGCACCCGCAAGGTCCCCCTGCTCAAGAAAGCACATGTACAGGCCTGTCTGAAGTTTGCCAGTGAACATCTGAATGATTCAGTGGATAACTGGGTGAAATTGTTGTGGTCAGATGAGACCAAAATCAAGCTCTTTGGCATCAACTCAACTTGCCATGTTTGGAGGTGGAGGAATGCTGCCTATGACCCCAAGAACACCATCCCCACCATCAAACATGGAGGTGAAAACATTATCAGCATGACAATGACCCCAAAACACACGGCCAAGGCAACAAGAAGTGGCTCAAGAAGAAGCACATTAAGGTCCTGGAGGGGCCTAGCCAGTCTCCAGACCTTAATCCCATAGAAAATCTGTGGAGGGAGCTAAAGTTTCGAGTTGCCAAATGTCAGCCTCGAAACCTTAATGACTTGGAGAGGATCTGCAAAGAGCAGTGGGACAAAATCCCGCCTGAGATGTGTGCAAACCTGATGGCCAGAAACGTCTGACCTCTGTGATTGCCAACAAGGGTTTTGCCACCAAGTACTAAGTCATGTTTTGCAAAGAGGTCAGATACTTACTTCACTCATTAAAGTGCAAATTAATTTATAACATTTTTGAAATGTGTTTTTCTGGATTTTTTTTTTTTTTGTTGTCTTGTTGTTGCTGTTGTTGTTGTTTTGTCTCTCACTGCTCAAATAAACCTACCGTTAACATTATAGACAGATCATTTCTTTGTCAGTGGTCAAATGTACAAAATCAGCGGGGGATCAATTTTTTCCACCACTGTAAGTGTAGGCCTAAACCAAAAGCCTTCAGTGGCTTTAGCGTCCTGACATGCATCAGCATATTTACATCCTGCCAGAATGGCATCTAGCGTTTCTTGTCTCTGCCATTTGTAAGCTCTTTCAGTAGCTGTGGTCTACTAAAAGCCTTAAAGGCATCAGAGCTAAAGTGGAGAGAACAAAATCGCTGGTCTTTAGTAAGTTTTATTCATCCACAGGCATCTTTATATTCTTTACTCCTCTTCTTACCACTAGGAAAAGCAGTGAAGACTTACATCGCTTCTCTTGTTACCCTTCAACTGAAAATTACAACCAAAAGCCGCACAATGTGGCATTGAATCTGTAGTTTATTTTCTTAGTTGTGTATTTTGAATTGTGTTGCAATAAATATAGCAACGGGTAGCGCCAGTAGCTCACCAAATGCAAACATTTGATATAATCGAAATAATGGCGCCCCCATAGTCTGAAATGTGTATAAAACGAAGTGGATTTTTTAAATAACATAAATCTGTGTTTTCTACTACATATTTCAGTTTTATGTTATATTAAGCCATACAAGTCTTAATACCCAGGGTTCCCTTTAAATTTGAAGGTTTGAGAACACATGTTCAGATTAGTGATCTCAAACATGCATGAGTTTGACTGTAGCTATCAGCTAGAAGGACTTGATAGACCCATTCTGTGTTCACCGCAATGTCAGCCCGCAGCCTTGAGATTTCCATCTACCCTCCCTAATAAATCAATAAGACTTAGCATTAACCAGCAGTCAGCACTGATATAAGTCAATTTACACAAGCGGACACGGAGTGATGGAAGCCGATTGTAGATGGCCACAAGGGCAATGACTGTTTGCATAATCATTACTATGTTGAATGAAAAGAGTCTTCAGTTCAGAGGAATTCAGCTGAGAGTTAAGGCCTGAGTGGCTTCTTGAAAGAAAGAAATAGTTGTTTTCGTATGTGAAGCATTACTGTAGTAGAATGTGAGTAAAGGACTCTGGGAAATCTCACACACAACCGGAAACAGAACTGAAAGTGTGCATGCATTTTATAGTGTCTCAACACATACCAGCATGTACACCCACTCATTGTTTTATTTCAGCTGGTATTGAGGTTCTCAGCAATAATGGTCCTAGTTTAGAAATTGTTTCCCAAGCATGTTCAATTTAAAACCCTGTCAGTGTTTCTACTTAGTTATGATGAGCCATCAGTAAGTGTGCCCATAAGCTGTCATAACATCTCATAACCTGTTTTAACAGCCCATCAGTCAGACCTGCTTACTTAGGACCTGTGGTGGGGGTTGAGGTCTGGCTCAGCAGTCTTATGGGAGGAAAGCGCTCCAGGAGCTTAAGAACCATTAAACGTTCATTAACTTGAGTGAGTGAAAGAATGAAAGAAAGTGCGAAAGAAAACAGGAGAGAGAGGGGGAAAAATGAAAGTGAACATACAGTATGTCAGATGTTTCTATTAGGGGTCGACCGATATGTGTTTTTCAGGGTCGATTCCCATTATTACAGATCAAGTAGACTGATAACTTGATATTTTGACCCAATATACACTACTGTTAAGTTTGGGATCAGTAAGATTTTTATTTTGTTTCTCTCTCTCTCTCTTATATGCTAATCCAGGCTGCATTTATTGGATTCTATTTTAATGTACTTTTTTATTTTAAATAAATGCTGTTCTTTTAAAGTTTTTATTCATCAAAGAATCCTGAATGATTTCTAAAGGATCATGTGACACTGACGACTGGAGTAATGATGCTGGAAATTCAGCATTGCATCACAGAAATAATATATTAAAATTATATAATAATATATTATATATTTAGAAATATTATATTTTAAATATGACAAAAACTCTTTAAATGCTTTAAAATTATTCTGTCGGCAGATCAGATTTGAAAATGACGAATACTGATAACCATAAAAATGCTCAATATCGGCACCGATAATCGGCCAGTGTCTATCGTGGTTGTCGTTCATCCAGGTCATCATAGAATTTTCTTCATCTGAGGATGTTTTCATAGTCGACAATTATGAAAAAACCCTTGACATTTAACAATCACACATTGTGACATTATGTAACTCTCAGATGTTTTTTTGTGTGTGTGAGCGAGTTGCCACTCTACACTCAATCACAATATAGCATTTGACTTGTGTTCTAACAAAGCTGTTGTTAAATGGCTGATGTTTAGTGATTTAAATGTTGAGTGTTGTTACGTCTAATCAGGGTTTACAATTTATCAGATTTGCTGACCAATGACTCAGCATTCTTGTTAAGAATAGTTTTTATGAGCTACAAATCATTTCTAAATTCTAATAACAGTTGACCCGGGAAAAACATTGTATTATTGCTACTCAATGTTATTCGTTTCCCTTTTCCTCATCTGGGACAAATGGGTTGGCATCAAGGGCATAGCCTTACAGTGGTTTATCTTAAGATAAGAACTTTTTCTGTAGATTTGAGCAAGTTCTTCTCATCTTCAGCCCCTATTGTTAGTTGTGTTCCTCAGGGGTCTATATTAAGTCCACTTTTTTTAATCTTCCTCTTGGAAGTATTATTGGGCAACATTATATTACTTTTTTGGCTTCTTTGCTGATAACACTAAGCTATATTTGCCTTGGAAAACTGTTGACTCCATCCAGTCTTCTCTGGACTGCTTCGAGGACAGTCTTGGTTATCAAATAACTCCAGCTCAATAATGACAAAACTGAAATAATTATTTTGGTTCCCTGGAATCTAGATGTTAATAAGCTTGGTAATCATATTTTTCAGTTTTACTTCAGGTAAGAAATTTGGATGTCATTCTTGAACTTCGAGTCAAACACATTAACTCGTTGTTAAGAATAGTTTTTATGAGCTACAAATCATTTCTAAATTCTAATTAGGGCTGTCAGTCAATTAAAATTATTAATCTGATTATGTGATGTTTCGATTAATTATTCTAATTAGTCGCAAAATAAATTTGACTGAAAAGTCACAAAAGATTATTTAAAGCTATTTTGTGTTAAATGAGAAAGTATCAAGTAGACATTACAAATTGTGGCTTTAGAAATAAATATTTTAGTTGAGTCAACATAGAAACTGTTTGAGAAACAGTATTTTTTGTTCATACAATGAAAGTCACTGGTAACCAAAACTTTGTTACCAACAGTCTTAAAAAAAACTTTTTTTTTTTTTATGTTCCACAAAAAAAAGGTTTAAAACGACATGAGGGTGAGTAAATGGAAAGGAAAGGAAAGGAAAGGAAAGGAAAGGAAAGGAAAGGAAAGGAAAAGAAAGGAAAGGACGGCAAAGTATGGTGACCATACTCGGAATTTGTGCTCTGCATTTAACCCATCCAAGTGCGCGCACACACCGTAGTGAACACACACGGAGCAGTGGGCAGCCAAATTGCTGTCGCTGCGGTGCCTGGGGAGCAGTTGGGGGTTTGGTGCCTTGCTCAAGGGACTCACCACCTTTTTTTGGGGGGTGAACTATCCATTTAATGTTTTTATCTGTTATTATTAATATTATTATTTTCATTATTATTATTATTATTATTTGAAAGGAGAAGTCCACTTCCAGAACAACAATTCACAAATAATTTACTCACCACCTTGTCATCCAAGATTTTCATGTCTTTCTGTTTTCAGTCGTAAAGAAATTGTTTTTTGAGGAAAACATTTCAGGATTTTTCTCCATATAATGGACTTCATTGGTGCCCTGAATTTGAACTTCCAAAATGCAGTTTAAATGCAGCTTCAAAGGACTCTAAACGATCCCAGCCAAGGAAGAAGGGTCTTATCTAGCAAAGCAATGTCATTTTTTTCGAAAAACTAAAATTTGTATACTTTTTAAGCACAAAAGCTCATGTAGCACAGGCTCTGGGAACGCCCGTCCACAATGCTACAATTTAGTAATGGGACGTTCAGGAATGATTCTTTCATTTTGAACGAAACTTTAATGTGACTCTGTGAGTGATTCGTTCAGTCACGCATACGCACCATCCTATTAGGTTTTGTACTGGAATTAGTTCACCTGTTTCGAGTCTGCGGGTTTTTCGAGTCATTCGTTCATCTTATAGGCCTGTCACGTGATGAACGAACAACTCAGACCTTGTCAGATGAGAGGTGAGGTGAGCTAATCATAGACTAAAGACCCAGGTAAACATTGAATTAATCTTTTCTGTTTCTTATAGCATTATAGTTTTGTCTTGTTTGGAGTGTGATCAGTGTTTGTGTAAGAAGTAGATGTGTTAGGGAAGTAATGGGGCACCAATGAAGTCCATTATATGGAGAAAAATCCTGAAATGCTTTCCTCAAAAACCATAATTTTTTCACAACTGAAGACAGAAAGACATGAACATCTTGGATGACAAGGGGGTGGGTAAATTATTTGTGAATTGTTGTACTGGAAGTGGAGTTCTCCTTTAATGAAATGATACTCTAAATAAGAAACTAAATCTGCCAGCAGGTGGCAGTAAATGTCTTTGAGTCATTCATTTATTCATTCTGTTCAATCAAACGGCTGATTCATTCAGGAATAAAGTATCACGAATGGCTCTCTTTATGAATGGGCTTATGAATCATTGATTCACACAATTCGTTCAAAACGCGGATTCATTCAGAAACTAAACACCGCTGTGTTGCTCAGAGACACGCAACGATTCTTCTATGGCTTCAAAGGTAATGTGTTCTCTGCAAAATTGAGCAAAAACATGTAATATTATGTTTAAAATATAACACAACATCTTATTTACTGAACTGTTGTATAAAATCACATTTAAGCTTGTGATAGATCGGGACAAAATCAGCACTCAGTGTCATATTGCTCTTGCTGCCCATGTGATATGTGATATATATAGAAATATGAGACAAAACACATACAGTGGCATTTTTTCGCACCAATGTCTTGAATTTTATGGCATAACTGCATTTATGAAATTGCTGCATTGTATTTGTCAACTGTCAAGTATGAAATGTAAGATGACGTACAGGTCTGGGGGCGGGGCCAGTGCTTTAACTGCGTTAAAATATTTTAATCGCATTATTTTTTTCATAACTATTTAATTAAGTTAACATGTTAAACTGACAGTCCTGATTGCAATCCTTTTTTCCCCAAGATTTGGATAAAGTTATTCGTGATATAAACGTGATAAAGTCTTGTTTTTATTTCAGATGGTTCAGAATGGTGCTGCCAGGCTGTTAACATCAGCTAAAAAATATGATCATATCCCTTCATTGGCTTCCAGTTTATTTTAGGATCCAGTTTAAGCTGTTGTTTGTTTTTAAAGCCCTTAATGATCAAGCCCTATCGTACATTAAAGATCTTAGACTTCCTTTCTCATCTAGCACACCTTTAAGATCTTCTGATAAAGCACTTAAGCATATCTCACAGTCTTGTGTAAAATAATAGGCTGATACAGCTTTTTTTGGTCACTGGCCCTACAGCCTATGGAATCACCTACCTTGTACCTTGGAAGTTAGTTATTATTTTAGCTCTACTCTAATGGCTTAAAGATTAGTTACAGTGTTATGTCTCTAATTTTTGAAGGTTCACAGTTATTGTGACTAATTGAAAGCTAGTTTTTATAATCTCTAGCAGTTTAAAGTAAGTTGTTGTCTGAGTATATGTTGCTAACGTTATATATTGTTACGTCTCTAATGTTGAAAGGTTATAGTAATGTCTCTAACTGTTTAACAGTTAGTGTTCTATCTACAATCGAGTGGTTTAAAGGTTAGTTATTGTTATGTGTTTGACAGTCAGTACTACATTTCTAGCAGTCTTAAGGTTAGTGCCTCTAATTTTTTGGCTTGATTTTTAAGGTTAATTATGTTTTCTGATGGTGTAAATGTTAGTTATCACATATTTCATTGTTTGGTTATTGGGATGCTTTCAACTGTTTTTGTTTTATCTTCTCAATCTGAACAGCATACAAGTATTTTAAACCACAGTTTAACAGAAATAGTTTTAGATAACCTGTCAAACGCTTAGTGGGAAATAATGCTGCAATGTAAACAAACATTGCAGGACTCTCACATTTACTCATAATGAGGCGACTAGGCCTACAGTGCACACCATGACTCATGGGTTTGACTTCTATTTTCCTTTTCGGCAGAGAGGAGACTAACATCTGTTAGTTCTTGCTTTAGAAATATTAACAATATGAGCTTTAGACATATTTTGTTCAAATGCAAAATAGTTTGTACAAATAAACACAGTCTCGTTGCCTGATCCGTCTTCAGCATTGCTGATTCTGGAGAGTACCGAGGGTCAGGAGAAAATCTCATTAGCAGCCATTACAGAATGCTCTGCCTTCTTTCTCCTGCATTCTCTGTTTACCACTTTGTGTCCATCTCCCCCTCCTCTGCATATCTCTAGCGATCTCTGTCTCTCTCCCTCCCTCCTGTCTCTGTGCCTCTATCCCCATGGATGCAGACATGCAGAGATGCACCTGGCTCTCTGTTTTACATTTATGAGTGAGTAAAGCCTGTAGCATCCGCCTGTGCCTCCCCCACACACGTGCAAATGACCGAGCCCAGAGAGCAAGAGGACCATAATGCTGCACTGCCTGGTGTGAAGCTTTGCTTTGGCAACGTTCAGTCCAGTTTTTTTAATTTTTTGGCGAGGTTGTTCACATGACCTGTTAAATGTGGCTCGTATCAGACACTGGTTTAAACAATTCCAAACTTTGGAGTTCAAGTCTTACGCTTTAGTGTTGTGAATATAGTGTTGTGAACTGTGTTGTGAATGTAGTTACCTTTTGAAGAATTATTTTGCTTTTCTGTTAGGTTAGCAGTGATCTCTTATACTGTATGTCATGTAGCTGAATTGTCTTCCTGTGCTGTTCCAGTGGGTGCCGGTGCTGACGGACTTCAGGAGAAAGGACTCTGTGTGGGGATTTGTGCCCTCTGTAGACAATCCCATCACCCTGCATTTAGGAGACTACAACCTGGATGGTTTTCCAGATGCACTCGTCATCCTCCGTAACACCAGTGCTAGGTAAGTCACCATCAGTGCAGAGTAGCCAAAATCTGTATTCAAGTACAAATAATGTTGTTTGTTTATATCAGTAATTACTCAAGAAGAGAGCAAGCAGTAAAATAGCTGGTCAGATAATGAGTACTGTTTATGCAGGATCTGGTCAAAGTTCACAATACAACACTGGAGGTGATATAGTATAGTATATGAATGGAGACATATGAGACTGTGAACTTTGTATACACATCCTGGGTTTTTGATGTAAAACTAAATTCGTATCTTACTAAAATCACTAGAATCACTAGAATTATACAGTTGATGTCAAAAGTTTGCATCCCCCTTCAAAAAAAAAATCATTAAAAATGTTAATTTGCAACATATGCAACTATTAAAACTGCATATACAACTTTTACAGAAGGTTCAAACTCTCACTGATGCTCCAGAAGGAAACACGATGCATTAAGAGCGGGGGGTGAAAACTTTTTGAATTTAAAGATCAGGGTAAATTTAACTTATTTTGTCTTCTGGGGAACATATAAGTATATTTTGTAGCCTCTGAAGGGCAGTACTAAATAAATATAATAATAATAAAAAAAATACACATGACGACATCTTTCCCTTAATGCATGTTTTTTCCTTCTGAAGCATCAGGAGGTGTTTGAACCTTCTGTAATAGTTGCATATGAGTCACTCAGTTGTCCTCAGTGTGAAAAGATGGATCTCAAAATCATACAGTCATTGTTGGAAATTCATAAAAGTCATACAGTCATACAAAATCATACAGTCATTGAGGGTTCAAATACACAAAAATGCTGAAAACCAAAGAATTTGTGGGACATGGAGGATTTTTCTGAAGAACAGCGGGCAGTTTAACTGTTCAGGACAAACAAGGGACTCATGAACGACTATCACTAAACCAAAAACACAGCTGTGGATAAGGCAGGTAAGAACACAGTATTAAGAATCAAGGGGATGTAAACTTTTGAACCAGGTCATTTTTATAAATTCATCTATTATTTTTTCTTGTGGACTATACGTAAATATTTTTTTTGTGAAATATCTTATTCAGGTCAGTACTAAGTAATCAATAACATGCATTTTGTATAATCCCTCTTATTTTAGTAAAATAATTAACATTTTTAATGATTGTGAAAGGGGGATGCAAACTTTTGACCTTAACTGTTGATACACCAGAAACACCAAAACAAAACATACCAATTCAAAGAGTAGAATGCTTTGCTTAAATAGAGGACCTACTCTTAAGAATTTTTTTTTATTCATGTAAGTTACTTAAAGAAATTTGTACTTGTAGTACTTGAGTACTTGTAGAGCATTACGACCAGCCTCTCCAGTGAATTCTGTGCTAACAAGTGAGTTGGTGAGTCTCTTTTCAGCAAGATTTATAGCAAGATTTTTTTTTTTAATCAATATTGAATCGTAAACAAAAGGGACAGTGTTTTGACTCTTAAAAGTGAAAACTCACATCACCATGAAACCTTTAGATTAAATTTAAGCCAAGCAAGTAGTGCTTAAACATTTTTTGCAAACATACAAGAGTTGTACATTCTGAGAAACAAACCGGGGCTAAAACCCAACCTTTATTACTTTTCCTTTTATCCAAATGGGATCTTTTTAATACTGCCACAGAAGCTGTTTTTCAGAGCACTGCAGCACTTTTTCCTTCTCTTTTTTTCTCCTTGAAAGAATTTAAACCTTAAGTTGGTGGATTTCTTGGATTATCCTGATAAAGCAAGAATTTGAGAAACTTTCTACACTTTCAGGGCATTTTATGTTTTTCTTCTCCACTTACAATATTGCTCAAGGTACATGATCTTATTCCACCCTGTTTCTAACCATGCTGCATTCACAACTGGCTTATAGTTGTGACATCAATTTCTGAATAGTTTTTGCAGCTTTCTGTAAATGGACTACAGAGATAATTTGCATGTATTAGAGTATGTTTGTCATGCTTGAATAGCATTTTTTACATCATACATCACACTTTATTCACTGTGATGTTAACAGTGAATAAATGGTAGGGTAAAGATTGGCTGAGTTTTGGATAATAGGGATGTGCATCTCCGTAACTAAGGCCAATGCGATATGCATCTTGATGCATTGTCAGTCATACGATACATTAAAGGGGGCATACTGTAACACACACAGTTTCGCCCAATCTCATGTTAATCTTGAGTACCTATAGAGTAGTATTTATCCTTCATATCTCCAAAAAATCTTTAGTTTTATCCTATTTATTAGGGCTGCCACCTAATAGTGGACTAAAAAATCCACAGTAAGTGGTAAAGCCGCGCAGTCCGTGATGGACAGATCATTAACGGCTGGTCTATGTGGTAATACAGTACATCCGGCAGGACATCCATGTGCTCACCTATCATTTATCAACCTCAAATATGGCTTTTCCTCTGGAAGATATTTGTAGCAACTTTACATGGCAGCTCAATCTAATGTTAACCTAGAAAAATGTGCACTATTGAAGTGTCTGTGTGGAGTGTGGAAGCTGAAGATAAGCGCGTTTACTGCATGACAGATGGAGGCACAACTTCAGTCACTTGCTCTTAAAATACGCCATCATTTTTAGTTATACAGATGAAAGTAATACATCTTTCAAATCTGTAAAGACTCTACAGTATGTTTATTTGTGTACACTCACAATAACAACTAAACATTGAGCTTTTTTAAAATAAAGCAAACAGGATGCGCTTTCTGCCGTCTCAGTCTCTGTGAACTTAAGCGCAAATCTTCGAAACTCCGTGTACATTTGCCTTACAGACGTGAAAAATATATCTATAGGGAAAATGTCTACTTTCAACCAATTCAAATGAAAAAACAAATATTCTCACATTATGTCATCCGTATGAAACATGCATACAGGCGCATCACTACTGCAGAGTCGGTGTCGCCAACTTCATCTCCTAAGCCGAAAACAAAGAAAGCACTTGTTTATCAATAAATTATTAAAACATTGACGCACTCTCCTTGCTATTTTTTCGTGACACATTTATAATCATTATATCTGCTGGTGCACTGTGGCAAGCTTTTTTGTGTGCTTGAGCGCTTATTAGGCTATGTAGGCAATAAAGGCTCATTATTATGATTTATATGGTTTATTCATAAAAAAGTGACTAATAGTAGATTAATGCTTAAAATTAAGGACTACTAGTCAACCAGAAAAATCTTAAGTCGAGGGCAGCCCTAATATTTATAAAAGAAACATACAGCTTTATGATTCTGTCTGAAAAAAGCTGAGCCCCTGGAAGCGTGCCGTGAGCGAAGCTAGAGTCATGAGTACAGAAAAACAGAAATTTTATGCAGTTTCACTTACTGCCTGCAGTTCCGAATCATGACCGGGATCTTTTATCGCTGGGAACACTATTTTTCAGTATCAAACAATGTGTGTTTCTAAAACATTCACCACCAGAATTACGGGGACAGTCAAACACAGTTGCGAAACTCCGTTGCTGCCCCAGAAAAACAAACTGCATCCACTGTTGACGTAACGCTGGATTCTTTGGGAGGCTGAACAAGGTTATCTTTCCCTAACCATGTGCCTTTAATGGCATTGTAGAATGTGTTATTCTTTTTCCGTGCCTTTCCGAATACAGATTCACTATTTGGGCACATTCCTAGTACAGATAATTAGCTTTTACTTCTTTGGTTCATTGTTATTATTTAGTGGAAGATGCAGCTGTACCTCGGCCATGTTTATCTATATTCTATGCCTCTGTCTCCATAGTGTTGTGATAAGTCATATTCACGTAGCAGCAGCGGTGGTGAGAGAACGTGCTTGAGAAACAGTTTAGAGAGGAGGAATCAATCTGTTTTTATTATTCAATTTAACTTTTATGCCAGTGCACTGATGCAAATTGTTGAGTCTTACCATCCCTACTGGATAAGTGTTGCCATCAACAAAAGTGAGAGAGCAGGTGCCTGTAAAGTGCCAGAAGCTTGTCGCCGGTTTTCGATCTGGCCTGACCTGAGTGAGAACAGGCAGGCCTGAAAGAACAGCAGGAAGGGCATGGATGGATTAACAGCTCTCTGATTGAGATAAGATACTAGAGGCTCTAGCCTTCAGGTGACTATGAGAGATGCTCCAGATGCTTTTAGAAAACAAAGACGACTTCGCATCGTCCTGAAGGGCAGGAGACTTGTGTCCAGACTCACAAGTCAATTTAGCCACGTGCATAAAATCCTAGAAAACGCTGTTGTTTTTATGAACTGCTTATTTTTGGTCTGTGGTCTTCATGATTAATACATTAGGTCAACATAATCTTTAAGTCAGTTGAGGCTTAACCTTCTCGTGTCATAAGGCTTTAGTGCTGCTATAGTCTCCTCTAATCACCCCACGACCAATCTCATCATCGGCACTTCCACAGTAATCATGCAACATGCATCCAGAGACCTCAGAGATACACCAGAGTATGTTCAAATCGGCCTATTGTCATTAAATTCGCCTTTAATGTCTAAGATGCCAAGGAGAGTGATTTGATTCTCATCAGCCAGGAGCTGGATGTTAAAACGTCCTTTCTTCACAGATGGACACTTTCTTATCTCACACCAGTCTGTGCTTGGATCACTCTAAACACTGTCATGAACCTTCTTGTTAAAGATCACAGCATCTTTCTATGAATCTTTGGTCTTGTTGTGGTTTACCTAAGCTTTAGTTTTTTCTTCTCCTCTTTCCTCTTTCCTTATTAATTTTTTGCACTCTTTGTGGAAGTGCTCTTTCAGATTTTTGCTGTTCAAATGAGTAAAGCTTATTCTGTAACTTTAATTCCATTTGTTTACAGATTGAATCTGAATTTTGAGCAGAGACCAAATCAATATCTTTGAATAATATAAAAAAGACAGCATTTAGTGAACAAATACAGGTTTTTGTGTTGAATATAACAGCTTAGTGGTGGATGTCTGAAGGGGGCTGTATTCATATGTTCATGAGGTCTGAAGCATGCTGGTTTCCACCGAACGAATGGGCATTTTGCTTGTTTAGAAATGAGTGACGGATTTAGATGCGAGTAATGTTGTGCCAGTTTCTTTCTTGGGTTTTTTTCTTCCCCAAATGCTTTCAAACGGCCTCCAGCCCATTTTGTCAGCAAAGGTTGTCATGGTTTCTGAGGTGATAGAGTGTGTTGGAGTTGCTGAGTGTTTTTTTTTGAGCAAGCAAGCGAGTGGGTGGGTGAGACAGTATACCCAATGAGCCAGAGACATTTTCAAAGTCAAAAACATTTAAAATTGAAATGAGAGCTTCACACTTATTTTAAATAAGCCGTACATAGTCTTCAGCAGATACGGCGAGTGTAAATGTATATACTGATCTAAATGTTTCTAAACCATCAGTGGAATAAAACGTGTTTGCATTCAATTCTGTTTCATCTTATTGGCTCTTCAAGGGTTCTTCATCTCTCCATCCTCTTCAGCTTCAACTGGATCGTAAGCCTCTCTCTCCACTCTCATCAGACTTCTGACACTTAGTCTCTCTAGTTTTTCTCTCTCTGTGTCATATCCTCTCTAGGCAATATTTGATAAAGAGATGTCATTGGCAGATGAGGTATAGGTGTAGATGCTATTTTTAAGTTCTGTTGTGCCCTACCAATCTGAATGTTTCCGATTTAATCTAAATATTTAGATTTTAGCAGTTGAATCAAGGGAGTGTTAAAGGGATAGTTCACCCTGTCATTATTTACCTGCCCTCATTCCAAACCTGTAAGACATTCATTCAACCACTGATGTCACATGGACTATTTTAACAATGTCCTTACTACCTTTATGGGCCTTAAATGTAGTTATGTTTTTGTCTATGCATGATCAGAAAGCTCTCAGATGTCATTAAAATTATTAGGGCCAAAGCACAATGGTGCGTTGGTTCTTCTCCAAAATGAATCAAATTTTTGAAGGGCTAAACTTTCTCAAATACATAAAACTTTGCACACACCAGAAGTGGTGAAAATTTACATCTGATATTAGTTTCAGAAATGGGTGTGGCAAAATGGCTCAATAGCTCCACCTATAAAATTTCAGCTATCTTTCACATACATGTACGAAATTCAGTAGTCACATATAACACACCAATTCCTACAAAAAAAGTCACCTGGTATGAAGTCCAAAACAAAAAAGGAAGTCGGTTATTTTGAATTTTCTTTGCAAGTTTTGTGCCATTTTTGGCATTTCAGTCGTTGTATTTAAACAAACCCCTCATAGACATTTAAACAGATCAACACCAAATTTGGTCAGTGTAATCTAAAGCCCTTTGTGACTTTAAATTGATAAAACACATGCCCATGACCATATTCGGTTATAGTCATAGCGCCACCTGCTGGCGACAGGAAGTGGCATGATTTACACTCTAACAAACTCCTCATAGAGATTTAATGACATCAACATTATATTTGGTCAGTGTAGTCTAAAGGCCTTTGCGATGTTAAATTGTCAAGATCTCGAGTTTTTGTCAAAGGGCGTGTCTGTGGCGGCCTGACAAAGTTCGATGTTTCACCATGGGAATAGGTGGTGTTGTAGCTCAGCCGTACAATGTCCGATCTGCACTAAACTTCATATTTTCTATAAAAGTGCTGTCCTGAAGCCTGAAGACATCTACATGCCAACATCCAGTTATAGTCATAGCGCCACCACCTGATAGCAGGAGGGTTTGGCACATATAAATGACTATATACCACTTTAAATGTATATTGCCCGCCGTTCACGGTTTTGCTAAAGCCACCGGGTGGCGGGGAACCCGGACGAGAGGGCCCTTTCAACGCTGCTAGCAGCTTTAATCTTAATTTGTGTTCTGAAGATGAATGAAGGTCTTACAGGTTTGGAACGACATGAGGGCGAGTAATTAATGCCAGAATTTTCATTTTTGGATGAACAATTCCTTTAATTCTGAAAGTTGCAGTTTTTTCAAGACCAGTTTGTTTGTGTGGTTGAATAGCATCCAAGATGTGTTTTCTTTTTTGCAAAACTACCAGTGGCATTTTATATCTTATTCACCATAGCACAGTCTTTAAAAGATTGTTCACCCAAAAATGAAAATTGTCATCGTTTACTCATCCTCATGTCATTCCAAACATTTTCTTCTGTGGAACAAAAAGGCAATAAAAAAGGCAATTTTTTTTCAGGAATTGTTTTTGTCTGTAAAATTGAAGTCAGTGGAACACACCGATTTTTGTATGGATTAAAAAGAAATCACTAAAAATGTTTTTTCCACAGAAGAAAGTAAGTCATAGCAGTTGGCAACGACACGTGGTTGGATAAAATATGACAGAATTTTCATTTTGGGGTGAACTTTTCTTTAAAATCCTGTTTTGCAAGGATTGTTTTCTGAGTGAAACAGAGTTTAAAAAAGACTTTTTTTCATATTTTGTCCATCAGGAATTGACTTGATTGTGCAAATTAGACTTGGTTGACGTCAGCAGAACAGATGAATCATCCACATTAAGAGAATAAACCTTCTGAGAAAGTAAATGGTGGTCAATTTGGATCAATTTTGACCTCAAATTGCGCACACAAAAGGGCTTTTTAGTCCTGAAGTTCTCATCACATCATTCACATCTGTCCCATGTTCTTGGAACAGAGAGCAGTATTTGGCTGTTAGATGCCTCCATCTAAAGCACATGGTTCTGTGTGGATGTACCACTTACTTATTGCTGGAGTGGTAGTATTTCTAAGCAGAAGTCAGGCCTCGGTCCATCACTGACCATGTGAGTCTAGCCCACGTGCTGATACTGATGTGGAGGAGCTCTGTGTGTTTCTCTCACTGAGTATCTTTTGTACCTCTGACACACACATAGCCATTTTATCTTTCACTGTATATATATAGTGATCGTTTTGTGTCACTGTGTGTGTCACTTTCTGAGAAAATGACTGTGGGCAAGGAAAAGCTGAGTACAGTGTCTTTTTCAACTGAAACAATGTCAACATTGTGAGATTTTGAAATTGCTTTACAGCTTTATAAACAAAACTGATCTCTCTCTTTCTCCACTTTGAAACTAGATACACACCAGAGACAGTGTAAGAAAGAGACAGACTACTTGTAGAATAATGATGGGAGAAATCATGCAACTCAATATGGCAGATGTTAGAATGGAGGTCTTGTGGTTTAGTTAAAATATCCCAACACCTTTTTGATAGATTTTGATTTCCTTCAAGCAAATGTGTGTATTAACTGGACCAACAAGGACAGGAAAATTGTTTTTTTGTTTATTTTTTTTAAAGTGTGACGTCATTTTAAAGTAGACAATGGATGCTCATTTTCCACAAGTTGGTATGATTCTTTAGGATCTTCTTGAAGTGTCTGCAACATACTTTGGTTAAAAATCCTCAATGGTCCTTTTTACCTTGTCAAAAACAGCTCTGTTCACAGCGACCTGTTTCGGTGCAAACCGGGCTCTTTAAATGATAGTGAGCTACTGCTCACTCCACCTTTCTCTTCCAATGTTTTGTGTATTTTAGGGCGCATTACCATCAAAAACAAAACTAATCCACTGCGTCCTCAATGGCTCTGATGTCAGGAGAGAAAGAAAACTCTAATGTTCGCTTTTACATCCAACTACGAAACACCTGCATTGCTTACGAGACATTGTTGTCACTACAGCTGCTCGAGCGTGGAGAAAATGGCAGACAGCCGTAGCGTACAGCTGGCTGAGGGAGGAAATATGCTAATACGGGACAGTCTGTCAGCAGTCGTGGGCGGGACTTGAGCAGTATGACATCATACTGCTCAGAAAATCAACACGGCATGATAATTGAGACTGTTAAGGTTTTTTGTGGTTTAAAAAAAAGTATGAATGGAATTTTATCATTGTAGGGTGGTTGTGTCCCCACACTGCTAAGACACATTTATATGCAAACATCATGTAACTGAATTTTGCATCCAGTGTCCCCTTTAAGGAGAAGACTACTTTATATTATTATATTGTTGCTGAGAAGTTTCAGAAGTCAGTAATATTGGAATTTCATGATTCTCAATTATACCACTGCTAAATAGTCTGTTACTGAAAACACTGCTTAACTTTTTAGCAGTTTATTTATTGACAAGTTGAATATAAGTCCAAATATTTCTCATTTATTTGCTCATTTTTCCCCTTGGAAAACACACAAAAAAAGTCAGTTATAAGGAACAAAAAAAATAAAACCCATAGAACAAAGAGTGCTTTGAAGTTTTTCGGTATCTAACTGTATTAAAGGAGAAGTCCACTTTTTGAGCAAAGCATTTCAGGATTTTTCTCCATATAATGGACTTCATTGGTTCCCCTCGATTTTGAACTTCCAAAATGCAGTTTAAATACAGCTTCAAATGGCTTTAAACGATCCCAGCCAAGGAAGAAGGGTCTTATCTAGTGAAACAATCTTTTTTTTCAGAAAATAAAAATTTGTATACTTTTTAAGCACAAAAGCTTGTGTATCGCTAGCTCTGGGATGCGTGTCCACAACGCTACGTACTATTGAATCATGTCGAAAGGTCACGCGGAACGTAGGCCGTACTACAGACCCAGTGTTTACAAAGCGAAGGCGCAGAGAATAAGGAAGTGCAAGCAAGTCAAACGCTGTTTACAAACAAAAAGGTACAACGATGTCGGACGTTTCTCAAGTTGTAGGAGAAAATGAGATGGTGTTTTTCACCATACTCTACCCTTTTGAGCTGGAGTACACAGACGATGAACTTAGACATGATTTGTAGCGTGGTGGACGCGCATCCCAGAGCTTGTGCTACACAAGTTTTTGTGCTTAAAAAGTGAACAAATTTGTATTTTCCGAAAAAAAAAAATGACACATCGTTTCGCTAGATAAGACCTTTCTTTCTCAGCTGGGATCATTTAGAGCCCTTTGAAGCTGCATTTAAACTGCATTTTGGACGTTCAAAATCGGGGCACCAATGAAGTCAATTATATGGAGAAAAATCCTGAAATGCTTTCCTCAAAAACCATATTTTCTTTATAGCTGAAGACAGAAAGACATGAACATCTCTACTTATTCAGTCCACACAGATCTACGTTTATTGACATGAGATTTTGGTAGCATGTCTATATTCACTGACATAACTGACTATGTTTATGTTAATATCTTGGAAAGGCAAGCATTTTGATTGCAAAATGCATTTACCATCAAGCAAATGATCTTCACAGAGCAGCTGTCTGTCAATCTTGTGTCCTGAATTTAGCATCAAAGTACCAGTACTTTTCATCTCAAATTGCTGATTTGAAGTGCATTATTGACAATCCTGACTAACAGGTTTGAAAATCCAATTTTCTCCATTCAAGTATAGAGGAGCTGTATGTATCGCTACATAGAAAATAATGGCCTGGGGGCATTGCTAAGATATCTGCAGTGTGAAAGGTCTTGTCTTAAAGGGGCATACACACACAGATTCCATTGGCATGCGTTCACACAATTTCCACACGTTTACTACGGATGTTTAACAGTGCGACTATGCACAACTACAGACGTCTCAAAAGAACGAAGTGCGCATTCTCTTTCCTGTCGTTTTCTTCCACCTACTCTGTTTCTGTGTCCCTTTCCAGCTATGTTTTCCCTCACTACTGTTTGCCTGTTGAATTCACCCTTGGTCTGATTCAGAGAGAGAGAGAGAGAAAGCAAAGATGGTTAAGAACAGCTAAGCAAGCACGCTTTTCAATCTTCTCTTTATCAACAGATTACTGTCAAATGCCTGGCCCATCTCCTACACGCTCACTTCCTTTCCCATTCGGCTCTCCTCCGCTCTGGTGTCCTGCCCAGGTGCTCGTTTGGCTTCAGATGAAATGAAGAGCGGCAGAAGAGCTTGGTCATCAGCTCTCTGACTCACCAATAAAATCACTTTAAGAGGGCTGAGAGAAGACTCGCTTTGTTCATCTTCACACAGCTCTCCTTGCATTGATTTTTTTGTTCACTTTTGGCCGTGTAAATAATACACAATCACAGCATCTCGGCCCTCATTAGATCACACATTCTCAATGATCGGAATCCTTTAGCTTTTCCATGAATCCAAAGCTTTTGCTTCAGATCTTATCATTACAGTGTGATCTTGTCCCTCTGATACAGCTTTGTTAAGAAGTTGTGTAATCTTTTTCCACTCGAGCATCCTGCACTGATGCAGAGATTAACCGTTTTGGACGCCTCAAAGGCGAGAGGGTGACTTCTGACCTCAGAGCTGAGGGTGAGATTATGTAGACAGCTCGGAGACTGCTCCATCGCCCCTCATTTTCATGTGTCAGGCGAGGACGTTGTTCAGCCTGATAAAACATCTGGACACAATGTTCTCTGGAACGCATCCAGCTTTCACAGTCTTGTCCGTTCTAATAGTCACATTCAGGTTCAGCTCAAGTGATTCCCAGATTCCTATTTACTACGTAAAGAGTCTATATGGTTTGCTTCTTGAAACAAAGAACTGTTTTTGCAAATTAAACTCGAGTACTATCAGCAGAATCTGTATCAAATGATCTATTCTATTATTCTGCAATAATTCATTAAATGACGAATCATTAGATGATTGAGGGAATTTGAGGACAATTTCAGTCACCCTTGTGTGATGTAGTACTGTAAATATGAATGAATTTACTTCAGAGATAGTTTTCTCATAAGAATTTCTAGGGGTGCCAATAATGGTAGCCAACATGCAATGGAGAAAAACATTTATTTCATAATGTGAGTTTCAATTGTTTTACTTTAATGAAAGTGTAGAATTTTGTGAATTTTTTTAATGAAATATCAAAAAAAATTTGTGGCATGAAAATGTATCTGCAAGTTGTTTGCACCGCACGCTTCCGTAATGCAATTTTTCGTTTAGGTGCGTCAATCCATTGAATCACTTTTATACAAAACTCAGATTCGCACTCACATAAAGCAAACTTTTCTTTTCGTTTTATCTTTTTTCTTTCGTTTTAAAGACACAAATGTTTTGGCTCACAGGCCTTCTTCAGTGTGTTAAACAATATAAAACCTCCACCCACTTTTCAAATCACTGATTTGTCATCATCATTCATTCACCAGTGTTCATTCATTAAATTCATTCAATTACCACACACATTTTTAAAACCCACCACAATTCTATAGTATGCATCTTATTCGATTACAAATTACATAGGATTACATGATTATCGCTCTTATATTAACAGGCAGTTAAAATGGATCATCAACAGTATCTGCATTAAACATGAAATCTTCAATGATTAAACTCGTCGGACATACGTCGTCATTAATAATCACTAATTTTCACGCTAAATGCTTGAGATCTACTTCAAAGGATCCATATTGATTGAATTTTAATCCATTAAAGAAAGACAGAAAGATCCAATTCCTCATTCATACCATTTGGAATTAATGATTTAAGTTTATATATCCAAAATGCTTCTCGTTTTAATAATTCTTTATTTATACTACCTCCTCTACGCGATCTAATAACTTGTTCTATACCTGTTTCTTGTCCCAATTCATTAAAATGTCTGGCTACTGAAGAAGTAATGTCTTGTCGTCGTAAACTTGATTTATGTTCATTGATTCGTAATTTCAATTGACGCAATGTTTTACCTATATATATTTTTAGACATTATGAATCATAAATCTATGTGTTAAAATGTCCTTGATATTAAACAACTAGAGTGTATAGGTATAGAACAAGTCATTAGATCGCGTAGAGGAGGTAATATAAATAAAGAGTTATTAAAACAAGAAGCATTTTGGATATTTAAACTTAACATTAATTCCAAATGCTATGAATGAGGAATTGGATCTTTCGGTCTTTCTTTAATGGATTAAAATTCAATCAATATGGATGCTTAGAAGTAGATCTCAAGCATGTAGGGTGAGAATTAGTGATTATTAATGACGACATATGTCCGATGAGTTTAATCATTAAAGATTTCATGTTTAATGCAGATACTGTTGATGATCCATTTTAACTGCCTGTTAATATAAGAGCGATAAACATGTAATCCTATGTAATTTTTAATCGAATAAGAGGTATATTGTAGAATTGTGGTGGGTTTAATAATGTGTGTGGTAACTGAATGCAAGCTGTTTAAAAAATGTAATGAATGAACACTGGTGAATGAATGATGACGTCAAATCAGTGATTTGAAAAGTGGGTGGAGGCTTTATATTGTTTAACACACTGAAGAAGGCCTGCGAGCTAAAACGTTTGTGTCTTTGTCCTCTGGTAATGAATTATTAAAATTCAATCAGTATGGATCCTTAGAAGTAGATCTCAAGCATTTAGGATGAGAATTAGTGATTATTAATGACGACGTATGTCCGATGAGTTTAATCATTGAAGATTTCATGTTTAATGCAGATACTGTTGATGATTCGTTAATAAAACGAGAAGAAAAGTTTGCTTTATGTCAGTGCGAATCAGAGTTTTGTAAACACATGAAAATGTGTCTGAAAATGTCTGTTGAATACAGTCTCATAAGCTATATTATGTTAACTTTATCATCTTTATTTTGTTGACTGTACTATAAACAGTTTATAAAAATGTATTCGAGTAAGTGTGGAACAGATGATGAAAATGTTTGTTTTTCTGTTAATTCATTTTATTCATTATTTATTCATTGCGTTCATGTTTATTAGTCTCTCTCCATCAGTCTTTTTAAGCAGTACAGATCGCAACATAGAGCTCCACTCTGCTCCTGGCACACAGTTAACCATCCTCCGGAAATGAAGTGGCTGCTAGCTGTAATTAAATCAACTTTCCTCTGTGTCTGAGAGGAAAGGAGAGATGCACATTAGACAACAGCTCATGAGAATAAAGACTGATTATGGTGAAAAGATAAGGGCAGAGCAAAGGAGTTTGTTCGTGCATTCAATCAGAAACAAATTTGTATTTGAACACAGACAACGCAATGCCTGTATACATATCAGTGACTGTGTCCATGTGTCGGTTTGTGTGATAAAGCAAAATAGACTACATCCCCAGTGCTGCATGCTGAAGGCCAGCCAAGATTGAGTTTGCAGAAGGCTACTCCTGTTCCTCACCTCATCCCGCCGGTGCGCCAAACTCCTCCACCGCCTGCCAGCAGCCCCTCCTGTACACACAAGAGGGCCATTAACAGGGTGTTTCCCAGTTTCTTCACCCTCCCCTCCTCTCTCTTGATCTATTACTAACTCTCGCTTTCTCTCCTGTCACTTTGCTTTGCACATCAAAGTCGTTCTCCCGCCATGCAAATGACCCACTCGATAGGAACGCCGCTATGCCGTGGGCTAATGGTCCCACCCCCTCCCTATTCCTGCCCATTTAGGCTGAAAATTAATTAAGGTTCTGCATCAACAGCCTCAGGATGCCCAACAGAGCTTGTCAGGGAGGAGGAATGATGCGTTGATCTACGGCAGAGATATTTGGATGAGCATAAGGGATTGAGTGCTCATCCCAAACTACGTAAAATGGACTTTTTTATAGATTTTTTTTTTAAATGGTAATTGGCTGTGTCTCACCAATGAGGCTAGACATCATCCCTGCTCCCGTTAAGACCTAATGAATTTTAATGTAAAGGACACCGTTGAAAATCAAATTTATTTTCATGTGTCAATTTAAATAGAATCAGCAGAGGAAAGCACAGCTAAACAGCCGGAGGGCCGCACTGAAAATCCATTTGTCATGTACGTGAGGCTGCGCCGACTCCGAGACGGTAGCCAGGCCTTTGCTCGTCTATCTCTCTCCACCTCTCGTCGCTCTTCCCTAGCCACCACCGGAGCTGCCAAGAACACTTATCTGGTGATTAGAGTGGACTTGATCCAGATGTTACAATTATGAAGTGCTGGATCACATTTTTTCCGACATCTTTCTGACATCTTTATCAAGGATCTTTTCATGGCCGTTCAGATGTAGAGGAGTTCTATAATGAGATGTGTTGTGGTGGACTCCAGCTCTCTCATGCACACAGGTGGAGTGTAGAGGTGAAAGCTGATCTGTAGTCAGGCAGCAGTTGGATGCCCATCTTGTGGGCCAGCAGGTGTGTTCTGGTTTAGCGGAGCTCCTAAGAGACTTTATCACGTTCTCTCTCGCTCTATTTCTCTCTGTGTGTTTCTGATCTGCTCTAATCACCTCTCTGCTTCGGTGAGTCTCTGTCCAATTCCTCACCTCTGTTTCTCTTCTGACCTGCACTGCAAAGCACCGTTCAACTTACACAGATACAGAAGCGAGCGTTTCGCTTCTTTAAGTGGTCGGTTTCCGAGCTGAAGCCACGGAAAATGTGTGTTGCCATGTTTGATTTCACCTCCTTTCACTTCCTTATCAATCACTTTTCATGTCAGAGTCATGGTCACAGCCCCTTCGAGGGAAGGTGGTTCAGCTGAAATAAGTTTTCTAAATGGGATTTTTACAGTGACGCAGCTGAAGAGTCACTTTGAGCTTCTAAAAAGAACCTTTTTAGTAAATAGTTAATAGTCAAAAGTTTTCATACACCTTGCGGAATCTGCAAAATGTTAATTATTTGACCAAAATAAAAAGGATCTTACAAAAAGACACTTACATATAGTTCACAAGATAATAGGGATGCACCGAAACGTATCGGCCGAAATGCTTGCGCGTTTTGTCAGTAAAGCCGGTTCTGTAATCAGCGGTAAATGCCATCAGGTGCGTGATTTCACGTTGAGCCGTATATACTACACACAGCCGTTGTTCACCGACGAGCTGCGCAAATTCACACTGATAATGAACATGGATTTGCGCAGCTCGTCAGTGAACAACGGCTGTGTGTAGTATATACGGCTCAACGTGAAATCACGCACCTGATGGCATTTACCGCTGATTACAGAACCGGCTTTACTGATAAAACGCGCAAGCATTTCAGCCGATACGTTTCGGTGCATCCCTACAAGATAAAATAATAGTTGAATTTATAAAAGTAATGCATTGTGTTTTCTTCTGAAGCATCAATGAGCATTTGATCCTTCTGTAATAGTTACATATGAGTCCCTCAGTTGTCCTCAGTGTGAAAAGATGGATCTCCATTGGAGGAAAGGGTTCAAATACACAAAAATGCTGAAAAACCAAAGAATTTGGGGGACCTGAAGGATTTTTCTGAAGAACAGTGTGCAGTTTAACTGTTCAGGACAAACAAAGGACTCATAAACAACTATCACTAAACAAAAATAACACAGCTGTGGATCATTCAGGTAACAACACAGTATTAAGAATCAAGTGTATGTAAACTTTTGAACAGGGTCATTTTTATAAATTCAGCTAAAGAGAAAATGTATTTTTCTTTCTTGTGGTTTTATATGTAAATGTATGTTATGTGAAATATCTTATTCAGGTCAGTAATAAATAAAAAAATTACATGCATTTTGTATGATCCCTCTTATTTTAGTACAGTAATTAACATTCTTTGCCGATTCTGCAAGGTGTATGTAAACTTTTGACTTAAACTGTATTTAAAGAACCATTCTTGGTATGATGAATATTTTAGTAATCTAACTTTTTTCCACTACAAAGAACCATTGGTGCGTTGAAAAATTTCCAATGATATGAAGTTCTTTGTGGAACCATCAAAGAATACAAAGAATCCTTATTTTTGAGTGTTGGTGCAGCATATGAACGTGTGTTTTAAAGGGAAAAAATAGGCAATGATTTTATCTTAAAGGCAATTGCATCTTTTATCGAAATAGCTGGAGTTCCTACATCCTCCGTATTGTGATTTCTTCCATTCATTGTTGTATAAGTGGTCCATCTTTTCCTCCTAATACTGTCTCTCCTGTAATGGGACTTTGAATCTCCACTCCAGTTGCTTCACCACAGTAATTTCCTGACATTTGCAACTCTGTCCGGCATAGAAACCACAAGGTTGCTTAATTCATTTTTGAAGGGAAAGTTCACCCAAAAGTGAAAATTGTCATAATGTACTCATTCTCCTGTCATTCCAGTCCTGTATAACTTTCGTTCTTCTGTGCAACACAAAAGAAGACATTTTGAAAAATCTGTTTTTTTTTGTTTGTTTTTTGTACGTAGAATGAAAGTGAAACCATCAGTCAAGTTTATTTTATTTAGTAACAAAAGTATATAACAAACACAATTAATGTAACCATTTTAAAGAAAAAAAAAGAATGTTTCGTTTTAGTTTTTGGAGCAAGGGCGCTTTTATCTTGCAATACAACAGAATGTGACGTCACGCCGGTTTGGGTTGGTTTGCTCGGTTGGTCAGTGAAGTTATATTCTTTACTTTTCAAAACGGAGGAAGACGACTTTGGTGGAAAAATTCTTGAACCTGCTGGTTAATGGTAAAGAGCGGGATGGAAACAATACGCATTTACGTGGATACTCATCAAAACAGTTATTCTGGCATAATATTGTGCGCATTTGCTGAAGAAGATGCAAAAGAGACCTCAATTTGATCTATCACGATTGATTACAGTGCGCAACTACGGCATTGAAATCTCTTTTGTGCTGTCTAGCGTTTGAATGGCTTAAAACACTTAAATGTTTAAACTGACAAGACAAAGCAGCACTAGCCTGATCGCTCAGATAGATGATTAGATGTAGCGTCCTATTAACAGCAGGTAAGGAAGGCTTACTATATGAACTGGCCAACTCAGTGCAATCCACCAATGGAAGGTAAGAAATGAACAGAAGAACTGTCCCAGCCACATGCCATTATTCCCTGAAAAACACATGTCTTTAGCCACAGGAAGCACCTGCACAGCTCAACAAGCAGTATTACTTTTTAAAACCACCTGCTGGGATAAAGTATACCTCTATAATGCTTAGAGGAGGCCAGAGAAGGAGAAAAAGATGGAGTGATCAACCATGGGAGCGTTGAAAGCTCGAGTGAGACGAGAGGAGTGAAATCAGAGAGATCCATTAAGCTGAGCTAATGCATGTATAATTGAATGCCATCAATTGCACACTTTATGATGTCACGATTACCTCTTAATAGAAGTGCTTGAGTTTTATGAGGAACGAGACAGAAGACTCCCATGAGGAGCGCGGGGGAAGACCTGGACACACACACGCATTGGGACGTGATTGCATTTGCTATTATGCTTCGCAGTTTGAGGTAAATGGGTGTGTGTTTTTACTGCGGAAAGATGGCTCATTGTTTATACCGAGCGCATCTCACACCTGCAGTGCTAGAGATGTGAATATTTTTCTCTCACGTCGGCAGCGGTCTCATTATTTACCGTATATCTCAATGTTGAATTATTCGTACATTGAATTATTTGGCCTGGCTGAGCTAGGGCTCAAGCTCCAATCTATAGCTGCTGCAGCTGCACGGGGCTCTGTTGCTAGGCAATGGCCGTCCATCTCATGAGCATGTTTTTTGAAATACTTGTCTCGTTGTCAGTCAGGATTAGCTGCAGTTCCACCAAGAGTAGAAAGACGTCTTCATTTCGTGAAGATGGAAGATAAATGTCAATACGTGTCAATATTTCACACTCCTGACAGAGCATCAGATCCATCGTGGTGGACTGTATTCCCATTTACTTTCAAGATGAAATGGCATCTGAAAATGCAGCGAGCGATTACATTTTAAAGGCCTGTCAAACGTTTAAGCAAAGATTTATTTCCTTTACTTCCGATAGGAGGGATTCATTTGAAAGGTCTCTAAAAATCTACATCAGCCGATTGGGAAAGACGTGCTCAATAAAAGTCTTAAGGTTATGTAGCTTTCTGCATTAAACAACACTCTTATCTAAACTGATCTACATGAAGTCCATGGAGAGCATGTAGTAAGCATGGCTGTTGTCAGAGCTAATTAGCCCAGCAATGTGCTGAAGCATTAGCATGTCAGTTCTGCAGTTGTTCAGTTGGCTTTTGGATCTCTAAACCGAAATTTGGAGTACTATTAAGCCTTCTTTCCTTACAATCTAGCGCTTTTTGTTTGAAAACTGTGGGTTTGTGCACAATGTAAGAATGTTCAGAATGTAAGAACTGGTTCCCTTTCAGTTCATGAGTATGAATTTAAGTTGAACTGGAACCGCCTACGTTTGAAATGATAGCAGGAGGATTTTACTGAATTGTAATTTACAGAAATTAAAGATAGGTAACTTATTGGGGGAAGTGTTTATAAAAATCTACTCTATCTATCTATCTGTCTATCTATCTATCTATCTGTTGTTCTATCTATCATTCTATCTATCATTCTATCTATTGTTCTGACAGTCTGACTATTGTTCTGTCAATCTATATGTATCATTCTATTGTTCTGTATATCATTCCATTCTGTTTTTCTGTCTATCTGTCTATCTATCTATCATCTATCTGTCTATCTGTTGTTCTATCGTTCTACCGTTCCGTCGTCCTATGTATTGTTCTGTGTATTGTTGTATTGTTCTGTCTATCTATCGTTCTATCATTCTATCGTTTATAGTTCTTTGTATTTAGTCTGTCTTTTATTTATTTATCTGTTATTCTATCATTCTGTCATTCTATTCTATGTATTGTTCTCTCATCTATCATTCTGTCATCTATCTATTGTTCTGTCTATCATTCTGTCGTTCCACCATTCTGTCATTATATCTATCTATCTATCTATCATTCTGTCATTCTTTGTATTGTTTTGTCTGTCTATCATCTGTCTGTTTTTCTATCATTCTGTCGTTCTATTCTATGTATTGTTCTATCATCTATCTATCTATCGTTCTATCGTTCTGTCTATCGTTCTACCATTCTGTTGTTCTATGTATTGTTCTATCTATCTGTCTATCTATCTATCATTCTTTGTATTGTTTTGTCTATTTATCTATCTGTTATTCTATCATTCTGTCGTTCTATTCTATGTGTTCTATCATCTGTCTATCTATCGTTCTATCTATCACTCTGTTGATTGTTCTACCATTCTGTCGTTCTATCTATCTGTCTGTCTGTCTGTCTGTATGTCTGTCTGTCTATTGTTCTATCGTTCTATCTATCCTTCTGTCGTTCAATCTATCTATTGTTCTATGTATCTATCGTTCTATCATTCTATGTCTATCGTTCTATTGTTCTGTGTATTCCATCTATCGTTCTGTTTATTGCTTTGCCTTTGCTTGTTTATTATTGTCATTCTATCTATTGTTCTGTCTGTCTGTCTATCCGTCTGTTTGTCTTTCTGTCTGTCTATTGTTTTGTCTATCATTCTATCATTCTTTGCTCTTTTGAGGCATTTCTTGACAAACTTTGCTTTACTTTGCTAGTTACTTTTAACTTTCTAGTTAATGTTAATTAATTTTAAATGTTTTCCCTCACATTGTAATTATAATTGTAATTCTTCCTCCTGTTTGGTACTTCAGTATACATTAAACTCTGTATGACACACAGCCCTGGATAAAGATGATTTTTTAGCCTCCTCCTATGTACAGTATTGTCTGCATGTCTATCACCTCTTTCCTCCTTTTTCTACCTTATTCAGAAGCATACTATTTCCAGTGAGAGAGCAGAGGTAGCGAATGATTGAAACGCCATCCACCCTTCAGACTGCTTTGTTTTTGCCCTTGAGAGCAAATTGAAAAAGAAGTAGACCAACACATATGGCAACCGAGAGAGAGAGAAAGAAGCCTCAGGAAGAGTGGGTGGACCGGTATTGAAGAGATGCCTGGGGGGACGAGATCTCTCTGCTTCTGTCATCTTACCCCTCAGAGAATCTCCAGACCTGCCGCCTGCCGTCCCTCTCAACACGCCTGTCTTTCACTTTCTCCTGCCCTGTTTGTGCTCTGGATAACTGATGTTCTCAAAAATTCACGTTTTGATGCTGATCCTGCACAGCGGTCAGGAAACGGCACAGTCAAATCCCTCTTTTGCTGTAGAAAGAGAGAAAAACAGAGGGAGGTTGACAGAGTTGGAGGGAGAGGTCAGCCTGTGGGCTTGCCTCTGGCCTGCTCTTCCCTGCTGGGTTTGCCATGGTGTTGGGTCCAAAGCTCCCAATTAAGCGAGGACCGTGTGTGCGCTCATGGGTGTGCAGTTGGCACAGCGAGCCACTGGTCATGACTTTGCTCCAGTGAGAGAGCGAGAGGACAGGAAGTGGGGCATGCGTGCCCAGTAACCAGACGCACACTCGTAATGACAAATACTATATGTACTCACACAAGCACAGCTGTCTGTGTGTTTCGAGTACAGTTGCTTTCCAAATGCGCTGGTGTGTTTCAGCTACTCATCTTTAAATTGGCAGTCATGACGGTTTTACAGCCAAATACAAGGACAAAAACTTTCCTTCTGTGTGCGGCAGTCGGTTAAACCTGCGAAGGCTCCGGTAAAGCAGCTGTTCTCAGCGCTGCAGTAAGTGTGGTGTCAGTTAATCCTGTGAGGGGACAAAGTCTGCTTGCTTGGCTGGATGACTTTGGCAAAGCCCCCCCAAATCGGCCTGTGCTGACTGAGGGCCAGCAAAGGTGCACAGAGGCTTTGGCTGTGAATTGCACAGATTAGTGGACCAAGCTCCAGACTGACCAACACAATCCGCACAGGAAGTCTCATCGCCTGCCAGACCATCCCAGACAACTAAACTGGGAAATTCATTTTCATGGTCCAAGTTGAATTTGAAAGCATTATTTGCAGTTGTAGAAAATGCGTGTGTGTGTGTATTGAGCGGAGTAGTGGTTGTAGTGGGGTCTGTTAGATCAGCTGAGTCTGACCTGTCAATCATTTTGGTTAAAATGGATAAAATCACTGTATAGACCTTAGTCAGGGTAGGACTATATTGAATTTTTTTAAGGGGATGAATACGAGGCTGTGAGGGATAGAAGTACAGTGCATTCAATGGATTGTACTGTTGTTTAACAACATACCGATTATTCAGCTGACTAAACGTCTTTCTGAAAAGACTTTCAGTAAACAAAAACTCCATAGAACACATGAAAATGGCTAGTTTGCTTCCACAAGTGTGGCATTTTTGACTGTGTGGCCTCATTTCTTGTACTGCAAGTATACACAAATACACTGTGCATATACAGTATATACAATATAGAGAGTGAGAAAGAGATACACTACCATTCCAAAAGCTTGGGGTCACTACTGTTGTCTTTTTTCCCCACAAACCCCAGTCTCTGATGCTTAACACCCTGTCATCCAATAATATAGCAGTCTCTGTAGTCTTAAGACCTGTTTTGAACAAGTCTGATGGTGAATAAGCGTTAGTATTGTTAACCAAAACTCAAACTAATAATTAATTGATAGAGCTAAAATAAGATATAAATATATTACATGAAAAATGTAAACCAGAAAATTAGAAATGTTGTCTTGGCAGCTAACTAAAAAAAAAAAAAAAAAAAATAGAAGTTGAAGTACTAAAATTACAATTGAGGTCAAAAGTTTACATCCCCTTTTCGGAATCTACAAAATGTTAATTATTTTACCAAAATAAGAAGGATCATGCAAAATGCATGTTTATTTAGCA
This sequence comes from Labeo catla, assembly GCA_012976165.1. Taxonomy (NCBI): domain Eukaryota; kingdom Metazoa; phylum Chordata; class Actinopteri; order Cypriniformes; family Cyprinidae; genus Labeo; species Labeo catla. The sequence continues at coordinate 2,120,964 of VONZ01000016.1, forward strand.
CTGTCCTGAATAAAGTATTTCACATTACAGATGTTTACATAGTCTACAAGTTCAAAAGTTTACATACACTTGATTCTTAATACCGTGTTGTTACCTGAATGATCCACACCAGTTTTTTGTTTGTTTGTTTGTTTAGTGATAGTTGTTCATGAGTCCCTTGTTTGTCCTGAACAATTAAACTGCCTGCTGTTCTTCAGAAAAATCCTTCAGCTCACACAAATTCTTTGGTTTTCCAGCATTTCTGTGTATTTGAACCCTTTCCAACAATGGCTGTATGATTTTGAGATCCATCTTTTCACATCAAGGACAACTAAGGGACTCAAACGCAACTATTACAGAAGGTTCAAATGCTCACTGATGCTCCAGAAGGAAAAACCATGCATTTAGAGCCAGGGGGTGAAAACCTTTTGAATTTGAAGATCAGGGTAAATTTAACTTATTTTGTCTTCTGGGAATTATGTTCTGTAGCCTCTGAAGGGCAGTACTAAATGAAAAAAAAAAACTATAATATTTAGGGAAAATAAGAAAAATGTACACCTCTCCAATTTGTTCAAAAGTTTTCACCCCCAGCTCTGAATGCTTGTTTTTTCAGTGAGCATTTGAACCTTCTGTAATAGTTGCATATGAGTCTCTCAGTTGTCCTCAGTGTGAACAGATGGATCTCAAAATCATAGTCAATGTTGGAAAGGGTTCAAATACACAAAAATGCTGGAAAACCAAAGAATTTCTGGGACCTGATTTTCAGATTTTTCTGAAGAACAGTTTGTTTAGAACAAACAAGGGACTCATGAACAACTATCACTAAACAAACAAAAAACTGGTGTGGATCATTCACATAACAACAGAGTATTAAAAATCAAGGGGATGTAAACTTTTGAACAGGGTCGTTTTTATACATTTTTCATTTTGCAGATTCTAAAAGGGGGATGTAAACTTTTGACCTCAGCTGTACTAAAACTGAAATTTAAAATTAATTTATACTAGGAAAAAAGAAAAATTACTTAAACGCGAACAAATGAAAATATATGAAATGAAAATAAAAGCTAATTCAAAAAATGACTAAATACTATATTAGCATAAAAATAATACTAAATTAATATAGCTGCAAGCAGCGATTACCAGGGCTCAAAGTGCTTCAAGGCATTTAAACACATATAAAAAAGACATTACACATTATTAAGCAAACCTCTTACCACCTAAATCTATTATTTAATGCAAATACAGGTAATTGCAATTTGCCGTAGAAACCTGATTTTTGTCTTTTTCTTTTCCTTAAAGCAATAAATTTGTTTGTTCTGCAGTGACACAGTGCATTTATCTAAAGTGACACTAAAGACATTAATAATGTTATAAAAGATTTCTGTTTTATCGAAGAACCTTTAAAAAAATATTGATTTAATATTAAATATATATACAAATATGTCAAAAATATTAAGGAGCACAACCATTGTCAGCACTGATAATAAGAAATGTTTCCTGAGCACCAAATCAGCATATTAGAATGATTTCACGTGACTGCTCAAGACTAGAATAATGGCTTTAAATTAAGTTTTGCGTCACATAAATATATTTTTAAAATATCAATTAAAAAAAAAATTCTAATAATCAATTAAATGCAGCCAAGATACTTTTTTGAAAAATCTTACCACCTCCAAACTTTTGAATGGTAGTGTATTTATATAGACTTTAATGTAAAAAACAGTTTTTGTTTTTATAGACTGAGAAACAAGTCAATAATTGTCTGTGGTAATTAGTAATATGCTGTGGTCAGTAGAGCTCAACTTGTTTTGAAGCTTAAACATTGATTTTGTAGCTCAACTGAACTGGGTATGTGTTTTGTAGTAAGTTGGCAGCAGTTAACCAGCTTCAAATGTATGTTTTGTGCACGCCCCATCTGCATGTCCTCTGAAATTCTCCTTCTGAAACCAAGGAGAAACAACAGAAGGAAGACAGAGAAGAAAAACCTTCATGCCGTTTCTATTTTTAGCCACACACACACACACCCAGGTTGTTGGGAAAAATTGGTGTAGTTCTGAGAAGTGTCACATGGTAAATATTGGACTAGAAGCAGAAATGGCAGTGAAATAAAGGTATGAAACAAGGGTCCTGAATAAAGCAGAGGGCTGGCAGATGGGTTGTTGAGCAATGCAGAAAAGCATCTCATTTCATAATTCACTGCTGTCTCCCAGATCCTCCTCCCCCACACTCAGCACTGAATTATGGGGAGGAATAGGTTCTGCTTAATTGCCTTTTTTATTTAGGGATCAAGAAGTTCAGTGCACAAGTTTCGACCTTTTTTCCAATCTCACTGATTCATCAAGCCCTGTGCTCTTCTACTGTACTCTGCGGTGTCAATGTATGCATGTAATATTGTCACTGAAGAAGTGTTCAGGCTCAGACGTGCTCTTTAATTGGTATAGAGGTATATTGGTATACAGTAGTCAACATTTGAAGTGGATCAAATCCTTTCATCAAAGTTGTCCTAAAACCAAAATAATATCTGTTCTTGTCTTATAGGACAACTTTGATGAACTTTTTTGATCCACTTCAAATGTTGACTTCTATAGTGGTTTGTTATATGCTTGCAGACTTAATTAGCAAGGGTTAAATTCAACATGACACTGTGCCTTTGCACAATTTTCTAGCATTGTGTTTCTTGGCTCTGCTCAGATTAACAGTTGTTTTTCTTTTTCTTTCTGTCTCGGCAGCACACAGCAGCAGGCGTTCCTGTTGGAGAATGTGCCGTGTAATAACGCGAGCTGTCGGGAGGTGGGCCGCATGTTCCGTGTGCACTGGGAGCAGTCAGACCTCAGCGCCATCCCCATGGCTGTTGTGGCCACTTTTTTTGACATCTATGAGGACGTAAGTGTTGGCCTTTTCCCCTTGCTTTTGGCGCTTTAATTAAAGCGTCGGCCCTGCTTCAGTCTCCTTCCCTTTTTCTGTCCCCGATCACTCTTTCTTCATCTTGTCGATGTCTCTGTGACCCGCATTATACCGAGCTTTAGTCATTATCTGATTTACTTTGACTGTAATGTTGTCCCAGCGGTGTGACACAGGCATGCTCTTCTTTTGACATTGAGATTAGAGAATTATGCGATCTGCATTTCCCACAAACCCCAGTCTCTGATGCTTAACACCCTGCCATTCAATAATATAGCAGTCTCTGTAGTCTTAAGACCTGTTTGAACCAAGTCTGATGTGATTAAGTGTTAGTGTTATTGTTAACCAAAACTAAAACTAATACGAATTGTTTCATTATTTGAAGAGCCAAAATGAAATAAAATACAAATATTACATGAAAAATGTAAACTAGAAAATTAGAAAAGCAGACTTGGCAACTAACTAATAAAAAAAAATGTTAAAGTACTAAAATTACTAAAACTAAAACTGAAATAAAAAATAAATTTAGGCTAAGTAGAATTGTTACATAACATAAACATACATAAACACAACAAAATGACTTAAATTTAAACTAAGGCTACGTCTACATTAATCCAGATACATTTGAAAACGGAGTTTTCGTTTTAAAACGCTCTCCGTCCACACTAGCGTTTTCCAAATGTTTCGCATCCACACTAAAACGTAGGAAAACATTAAATTCACCATACTTTGCATGCGTAAAAACTCACTGAGATGATACAGACGGAAGAGACATAATAATTTTTCATGCAATTCTTGGCAGGATTATTTTATTTACGGAAATATCTCATCATTCACTAACGTGTCCATGTCGCACGCTCTCATGTTAGATCTAAAAAGCAGCTGCCCTCATGTTTAGCTGCAGGAGTCAGGATAGCAACTGTGAGTACATTTTCTTTCATCTTTTTAGGACTGTAATATGAAGAGTGTACAAATATATCTTTAGCAGCAGTGTGAAAGGGAATAGCACATAACAGCCACAATTATGGATATTAATGGATTAATGGATATCTATTGGTACAATATGCGTCACATGACTTAACATACGTCATCGTTTTCAAAAGCCTCCGTTTTCACAGTTCACACTGCAACGCAAAAACTGCGTTTTCAAATTTATCCACTTTGGAGAGCGTTTTCAAAAAGCTCCATTTTCCTAGACCAAAAACGCTGTCTCAGTGTGGATGGAAGGCCAAAACGGAGAGAAAAAGTGTGGACATGGTCTAAATTTAAGATCAAAATCTGAAAATGCAAAAATAAAGTTAATTCAAAATATGACTAACTGCTATATGTGATCCTAGACCACAAAACCAGTTGTAAGTAGCACGGGTATATTTGTAGCAATAGCCAAAAATACACTATATGGGTCAAAATGATGTTTCTTTTATGCCAAAAATCATTAGGATATTAAGTAAAGATGTAAACATGTTCCATGAAGATATTTTTTAAAATTTCCTACCATAAATATATCAAAACGTAATTTCTGATTAGTAATATGCATTGCTTGGTTATTTATTCAAATCTCAAAAAATCTCTTTAAAAAAATGTACCCTTATTTATGGTTTTGTGGTCCTGGGTCACATATTAGTATAAAAATAATACTAAAATTTCACCAAAAAAAATTCAGAATGGCTATATGTAAATAGGCTTTAAGGATTTAGTTTTGGTTACCAAGGCTTTCCTCCTCTTTTACTTTCCGTTCCGTTTGTCTTTTGGCACCGAGTAATTCACTGCACTGTTTCTGTTGATCTGTATTAAGGGTGTGCCTATGGTTTGAGGCATTTTCTGCTTTTAGCATTTTAAGTGGAGCTTCCCTGAGGGCAGCTCTATCTCTTCTCCTTTGAGCTGTGTGTATCTCCCTGGTGCTCAAGGTTTGTTATAGATTATTGATTTCTAAGTGTCCTTTAATCAGACGCATTGATCTGGACTGTTCATTCTACACAAAGCACACAAATGAATGTGTCTGGCTCTTTTCTAATGCCTAGTACAGGGCTTGGCAACCTAAACTAGAATGCAAGCAGTAGGGAAAACTGCATACCAATGTACATTTTGACGTAATCATTCCTCATAGTCACACAGCCTGTTAGGAGCTATAAATACTATTAAAGGGGTCATAAACAGAAACCAAAATTCCCTTGATCTTTTGACATATAAGACGTCATTGTACTATTAAAACATCCTGTAAGTTTCAGAACTCAAAACTTTGTTTTAGTCTAAAAACAGCTTATATTAAAGGCATTCTGTCAAAACAACAGCTTTTGGAATGTTCTACTCTATGATGTAATAGGTAGAAAAGCGCAGCCTCTGCAAAAGATCAACATCAGTGCCTGTTTAGCACCGCCCACCATTTTACCCATAGTGTTGACCAGAGAGACGAATGTGCAGGTCTATGTAGAAACCAAATGATAAAGATGGTCTTTTTTCTGATCCCAACGTTAGGAAAGAGTGGATGAACTTTTTAATGAAGATCCACACTGCGTCAGTAAGAACTCTGTCCTTAGTTCACTTCATTTTACGGTGGATTGATTTACAAGCAAGGCATAATTAACACGGGAATTGAAATTAAAACATGATACTGTGCCAACTATATTGAATGCGACAGTAATGTCACACAATGATCATTATTGCTGTGTCTGTTAAACAGATCGTTTCATATGTAATGAGTATTTATGCGTTTAAACCTAAATCACAGCAACATCCATCTACACTGTAAAAAACAATTTGTTGAGTCAACTTAAAATAATTTGTAACATGGCTGCCTTAAAATGTTAAGTTCAGTCAACTCAAAAAAAAGTTTATTCAACTTGAAATGTTAAATTATACTAAGTGACAACTTAGATATTTGAGTTGAATCAACTTAAAATTTTAAGGCAGCTGGGTTACTTACCCATCTGTTAAGTTTAGCAAACACAAATATCTAAGTTGTTACTTAGTACAACTTAACATTTCAAGTTGACTAAACTTATTTTAGTTGACTGAACTTAAAATTTTAAGGCAGCAGGGTAACACATTTTTTTAAGCTTACTCAACAAATTGTGTTTATTTTTTACAGTGTATGAGGAATGAATTTACGCTGTTAGCCAATCATAGCAGTGGGTGTTTACTTTTGAGTCTGCAATCTGCCACGCCTTCAAACAGAGCATTCTGCAGAGGGGGGTTAAAAAATAGCCTATTACTTCAAAATTATGTTTTTTTTTATTTAAAAATCTTGATAACATAAGTGGACCTCAGAGAACAGTACAACGCAAAAAAACAAAGGCAGTCCATGACTACTTTAAAATGTGAAAATTAACCTGTGTTAGCCTACAAATGCGCAAAATATTCAAGCAATTATATTTATCTCAGTGTCAAAATAATTGAAGTGGCCAATCAAATCAAATGAAGCTGAGTTTAGTTACTTAAAAAACAGTGATTTTACCCCATCAGTTAGAAATATACTGTAGTGATTCAGTGTCAAAGCTATTTTATTAATAAAATTTGAAGGGCAGCATTGACAGCAAGTTTCTACGTTGACAACACATTTCTGGGCAGCTTATTGGCACAGTAGTTAACCAGAAAAATGGCTAAAATGTTGCCAACCCCTAGCCTAGTTCCTGTATACAGTATGGGTTAATCTCACAGAAATTTCATCCCACACTTCATCCCAAAATCAAAAGAAAATTTGCATATGGAAAATGCTTGTTTTTTTCTAACCAGTAAATTTGACCATTAAGGTTTTTTTGCCTTGTGAAATTGTATTCATGACATTTTTTTCCATGCATAATTCTTATAACCATAAGATATTTTAATTAAGTAATACAGTTAATAATTTGAAAACTAATTCGACCAATTTATGTGATCAATTTAAAGAAGTCCACTTCCAGAACAAAAATTTACAGATAATTTACTCACCCCCTTGTCATCCAAGATGTCTTTTTCAGTCGATAATAAATTATGTTTCTTGAGGAAAACATTCCCGAATTTTTCTCCATATAGTGGACTTCAATGGTGCAAAGGGTCTTATCTAGAAAAACGATTGGTCATTTTCGAAACAAATTGACAGTTTATTTACTTTTTTAACCTCAAACGCTCATCTTGTCTAAGTCTCTGTGAACTTGTTCAATACGGTCAATACAGTTAGGGTATGTCGAAAAACTCCCATCTCGTTTTCTTTCCCAACTTCAAAATCGTCCTACATCGCTGCAGAACTACCGACCCATGCAGAGAAGATCAAACACCCTTTACAAAAAAAAGGTAAAACAGCGATGTAAGATGATTTTGACATTAAAGAAGAAACGAGACTGGAGTTTTTCAACATACCTAACTCTATTGACCCAGATTACACAGACTACGCATGCACGTCACAGAGACGAGACAAGACGAGCATTTGAGTTTAAAAAGTAAATGCATTTTCAATTTGTTTAAAAAATAACGTCGTTTCACTAGACAATACCCTTCTTCCTCAGCTGGGATCATTTAGAGCCATTTAAAGCTGCATTTAAACTGCATTTTGGAAGTTTAAACTTGAGGGCACCGTTGAAGTCCACTATATGGAGAGATATTTGGGAATGTTTTCCTCAAGAAACATAATTTCTTATTGACTGAAGAAAGAAAGACATGAACATCTTGGATGACAAGGGGGTGAGTAAATTATCTGTAACTTTTTGTTCTAGAAGTGGACCTGTCCTTTAATGCAGCCTTACTAAATAAAAGTATTAATTTCTGACCCCGGATTTAAAAGTGTGTTTTTAATTTTTCTTTGCAATAGTTAAAATTTGAGCAGTCATATCTTTTTTTTTTTTTTTTGTGAAATTCACAGACATGGTTGTAAAAATAGGTGCACATTTTAAGGTTTTTTGGTGGACATAGATGTGTCTGCTATATCACAGTTGTGTGACATTTTGTGAGATTCCTCCATACTGAATCGATGGCACAGTGTGTGTGCTGACTCTTATCTAGACTGCTTTTGCTTAAAGATTACACCATTACAGACAGTGCATTGTAATTACTGATTTTTATTAACTATCTCTCACTCTGTCTTTCACTCGTTTTTACTTGCAAAGAAGTCTTGCATGATGAGTCACGCATTTATGAGGGCCTGTATTGATTTGTGTGTTTCTTAGTGGTCACCTAAAGAAATCATACAGTCCTCGAGCATCTACATGCACGTCTCTTTTCGCTATGATTCACTCTTTCCCTCCCTCGATCCTTCTCTCCATCTGTATCGCAACCTTCTCCCCATCGTAATCACAATATAGCCAATTACCTCGAATTCCCTCATGCTTACATAACTAATGGAGCTAAAGGCTCATTAAACAAACAGCACGCGCATGTCTCATTCTGTTAGCATTCGAGCTAGTCATCATTAGCACAGTATTAGGATGCTATCTGTACAGCAGCCCCTGTGCAACCGTGTTTTTAAGAGCGAGACCGATAGACCGCAGAGAGGGGCTGATAAGAAGCGTAATGGCTTGCTGGAGTCCATTAAGAATATGAGTGCTCATCAGACGGGAGAGATTCAATGGGCTCGATACATTGTTTCTGATTTCTCATTTGCAGGGTATATTAGATATGATCGTGCTCAGCAAGGTGGAAGGAAAGGAAGAGTTCGTCATCCACGCTTTGAAGAACAACTTTGAGGCCGACGCCTATTTCGTAAAAGTGATCGGTGAGTATGAGATCTGTCCAGCTCGGCCGCCGTAGTGGCGCTAGAGCTTCCGGGTGCTGACATTTGGAGAGCTGACATTTCCAGAGCCAAATGCAACCACTAGAAAGCAGCCATGATGCCATTTAATCCTGCCTGCTGTGTTTTAATTAAAGGCGAAGGAGAAATCTCCTCTAGCTCAAGCGCACAGATTAGCTTCCTCAGTGTAACAGCATGTGAGGATCATTCTATCAGTGTCAGATTAAAACAGGGATGAGACTGACCCGGAGTCTCAAAATCTCCCCGCCTCGCGCTTATTAGCGCGCTCTGTTTCTCTCTTTCCTGTAGATGTGGTGTGTAATGAGTCTGCTGTAAGCTAGAACGTCTGGCTCTGAGGGGAGAGAGGCACTCTGGGTAGTTTACTGCAGTGACAAAGTGCTCCCAAGATGCTTGTGCCCCTTTCAAATCAAATAGCCACTTGTGTGTGTGTGTGTGAGTGAGAGGTGGAATTGATGTTTATATACAATATAAATGTTATGTTTTATACAAATAGACTCTCCTCCATAATAAAGCTGCTTTTATGAGTCTGTAGTTTAAACCGTTTCCCTGTGAATAATGGCAGGCTCATGACTTCATGCTCCTGCACTCCTCTACAGTCAGTCTGTCTGCACTAGTCCATTCCACACAGACGTGGTGTGCGTCTTTATGACTGTCTGTGTCTGTAAAAAGGCAGTGACGCTGCTACTAGATTTTTTTTTCACATTTTTGACCATTTCTTACACTCTTTAAGACAGCATTTATTTGATCAAAGATAGAGTAAAAACAGTAAGACTGTAAAATAATAGTATTATAATTTAAAAGAACTGCTGTATTATATTTAAATGTAAATTATTCCTGTGATGCAAACCTGAATTTTCAGCAGCCATTACTTCAGTCTTCAGTGTCACATGATCCTTTAGAATGTATTCTAAAATATTGAATTCATTCCTTGTTACCATCAATGTTGAAAACAGTTGTGCTCCCTAACGTTTTTTTTAGGATTCTTTGATGAATTGATGAAAAAATACATAAAAAGGTTTTTTTTTCCAGAAATTGTAAAGACTTTTATGTTGTTACAATAGATTTCTCTCACTTTGGGTCAATTTAATGTGTCCTTTACTATACAGTGTTGGGCAAGTTACTTCCAAAATGTAATACATTTTATATTACTAGTTACTGTCTTTTAAAAGTAATTAGTTACATTACAATATTACTGTCTCTGAATTGTAATGTGTTAAACTACTTTTGAGTTACTTTTGAGTTACTTTCACCAAAATATCCACAGAAGTATGACTAGGCATTATAAAATACTAAATTTAATTTAATTGGTAATTTAATGCTGCCCATTATACATCCAGTGGAGGAATGAGGTAGTTCTATATAGCAGAAAATTTATAAATAATGCCGGTAAATAAAGCGAAATGTTATAATGTACAAACAATAAACACAATACCTAGCCTATAGACTATTTTGAATGGTTTTCGGAACAAAACAAGAATTAAATATATAAGTTGCTAAATAAGTCAAAATGAATTAGGCTAATTTAAAGCAAAACTGAAAGCAAACGTGTTGTTCTCACGCAGCCTACCTCTCTCATTCGACATGAATCCAATGTGTCCATATTCGCGAATGCTAAACTATTACTTATTAGTAAACCAGGCTTTGTACTTAACACATGTAAAAACATCCTCACATGAGCAAATATCTGTTTGGCCCGACCTCAGGCTGAACAGTACGGGTTGTACTTCGCAGTATGCACTATTTTAATTAATCAGTGTATATGTTTGATTGACTGTATTTCATTCTGATAATGAACAGGCTGCAACCTTTGCAATGCTGTATGTGTGTGCACGAGGCGCCGGCGCGATCGAACAGCGAAAACAAACAACGAAGAAATACTCATTTTGTCATTTTGGTCATACAGATCATTCGAAACTGCAGCGTGTTTACTTTTATTTCTGTCATCTCATTTTTCTTTCTGTGAACTTTCGTAGAGCGCTGCGCCACACAAGCATAAACCAAACAGCAGCATATGTCACTCAGTCTTTTTCTTCGTTTTGTTAATGTGTTAATTAGGCTATTCAAGTTAAATATATTTCACATATTCATTCATTTTATATAGACTATGATTTGATTGAAAACAGATTTTGTTATTTTTAGTTTAACTTAATTCATGTAGCTTGTCTACGCTCGTCCGCCACATTCTTTCTCTTCTCCGACCCCGCAGCTCTCTCTCTGTTAGCTTAGTGTTAGTGGCACAAGTCCAGGTGTTTTCAGGAGTTATTTGTGCTTTTCTCCTTGTTGAGAGTTTGGTGTTGCACAAAGATTATGCCTGATTATGCATTCTTATCCTTTCCTCTGATGAAATGAATAAAACGGGAGTGTGTCCATCTCACATATGTAGAATCCGTCTTGGCAGTCATCTTAACCATCAAATTCCATCAAATGTTGGTAAATTCACCACTTAATTTTGAGTGTTGTTAATATGTTGCTGTAACTTGTGTTACTGAGATTTTAACGAGTAATAATATTACCCAAATTTTATAAGTAATGCGTTATATCACTGCGTTACAGCAAAAAGTAATATAATACTGTAATATTACTACTTTTGAAATGCGTTACTCCCAACCCTGTTGCTATATGCACAGTGCCTTACAAGGGAATTTATACCCCTTCTTCTAAATTACTTTTTTTCACATCAATCTACACACCATAATGGCAAAGCATTTGCAAATTTCTTAAAAAATCTTTTTTGGACAGTTGAAATTGAGCTCAGAAGCATTCATATTGCTTGTAGATGTAACTACACTTCGAGTTAAGTTAACCTGTGGCAAATTCAATTAAAAGAGTATGGTTTGGGAAGGCATGCACCACTCAATAAAAGGTCTAACAGTTGAAAAAGCATATCAGAGCAAAAACCAAGCCCTGAAGTTGAAAAAAAACTGCCTGTAGAGCGCAGAAACAGGATTGCATCAAGCCACACATCTGTGGAAGAGTTCAGAAAAAATTCTCCTACACTGACAGTTCACAGAAGCATGTAGTCTTCGTTACCCTTAATGGAAAAAAAAAACAGAAATTACGAGGATTCTTCCTATTCCTGGCCTCCTTTCCAAACTGAGCAACAGATGGAGAAGAGCTTTGGTTAGAGTGGTGACCAAGAATCTGATGGTCACTCTAGTTGAGCTATGATCATGTTGAAATGGGAGAAACATACAGAAGGACAAACATCACTGCAACACTCGCTTTGTGGCAGTGTGGCAAGACTCAATCCTCTCCTTAGTGAAGACACATAAAAACACACTTGGAATTTGCGAAAGAGCATCTAAAGGACACTCAGACTGTGAGAAACAAGATTCTCTGGTCTGATGAACCTGAATTCCAAGCATTATGTATGGAGGAAACCAAGCACTGCTCATTGCCTGCACAGTACTATCCCGACAGTAAAGTTTGGTGGTAGCAGCTGTGAAGCTGTTTTTCAGTGGCAGGGACTGAAGGACTCGTCAGAGTAGAAGGAAAGCTCAGTGCACCAAAATACTGAGATAGCCTTAATGAAAACCCAGTCCAGAGCATTCAGAACCTCAGACTGGGCAGAAGGTTCACCTTCCAACAGGACAATGACCCTAAGCACACAGCAAGAGTGACTTATAAACAACTCTGTGAATGTCCTTGAGTGGCCCAGCCACAACCTGGGCTTGAACCTAATCAGATATTTCTAGAGAAATCTGAAAATGTGCATTTGCCCCCATCCAACCTGACAGAGCTTGAACGGTGAAGAGGTGAGAATGGCAGATAATTGCTGATGTGCAAAGGTTGTCACATCATACCCAAAAAGATTTGAGGCTGTAAAGGTGCTTCAGCTAAGTACTGTGTTAAGGGTATGAATACTTATGCAGTGTACTTTTTAATAAAGTTTTATTTTTAATGAACAGCTATGTTTTGCTTTGTCATTATGGTGTATGGAGTGTAGACTGATGTGGGGAAAAAATAAATTTAGGGCAGTTTAATGGTAAGGCAGCAACATAACAAAAAAGTTAAAAAATGAATACTTTCGCAAGGCGCTGTATGCATGTGTATATTCTGATCACAAAGTTTTGAACAATAGTGTAAATGTGAGTGAAATACTGGCGGAAAAGTATTATTTTAAAAAATAAAAGTAGTAATTTTGTTTTTTATCTACAAAATGTTTTTTTTTATACTGTGGTGTTAAAGAAGGATTAAAATGGCAAGTTGGGAAGTAATTTGTCATCTGTATGAGGTGCAACTACTATAAATAGAGACTTTTTCTGCTAGATATCTCTTTACATCTCGCCACCTCTGACAGGCCACAGATGCTTAAATCCATTAAGCAACCATGTTCAAGCAATTAAATATGGTGCTGTATTAAAAATCAATAGGATTGAGTTTGAATTTCACATGAATCAAACCAGAAACCATCACTGCCCATATGCTCATGTGTGCTACATTGCTCTGAAAAGCGTTTTCTTCAGTCATCTACAAATGACCCATCAAATTGCAAGATGTGCTATACTGCCTTTCTGCAGCCCAAAATATAGAAATTCTTCTCTGTATTAATGAGGAACCAAACGGCAGACCCATCAGGGGCATTGCTAAATCCTTTTTACTGGGCATGAGCCAATAAAATGTTACTTACAAATCTTTGCCTGATGGTGGAGATTACTGTATACCATACTGAGAATCTTGAGGGCTTTTCTCACCATGTGTGAGGCCAGGTTATCGCCGTTCAAAACCCTACGGTTAACCCCAGATAAAGATATGTTTCACACTTGAAAATTAGAAGTGGGGATAGCACCGCTTTTTACCTGGGGTTATGAAACCCAGCTTTGGAGCAAGGTTAGCACCACTTTTGTGTTGTAAAACACAGCATTGCAGTGTCAAACATGTACAGTTTGAAATGATGCAGTTGAATGCTTTGTACCAATCACAGAAACAGTGTTCGTTTTGTAAACAGTCTCTTAAGCGTTTGAGGGGAAAATATCAAATGGTGACTGAAAACAGATGAAATGGAATGAGGACCATTTTAGTTTTACCTCTATAGTCCAGTCAGAAAATATAATAACCAGGGTTAATTATTAACACCAGGTCAATTATGAATGTTGTGAAATGATTCAGTTTGATTCATTTGGACAGTAAACTGACACAGTCTCTCACAGCATAACTGGATACTTTATATGACAGAAAATAAAAAGAGCACTGGAGGAGGTGGATATTTAGCTATAATATATTGTAGGAAATGTTAAAATGTCTGTCAGTTTGTCACCAGTGAAACAGTTTTTTATTGAGTGTGCAGCTGTGAATAACTTTGTACTGCAGATGAAGGCAGTACAAAATATGGTCAATTAAAATATGGTCCTGAGATCCACCTTACCGTCCACCAGCCGCTAAGGCAAAGCAGGTCTCTTCTCTAGAGGAATTGTGGGTATGTAAGCCATGTCTTAATGCAGTTACCTATCCTTCTGTCAGTACCCAGCGGTTTACATATTGCCGGGAAAACCCTCAGTTATTCCATCCTCAGAGGAATAAATAAACAATTTAGTTCCGTTCGATGCTGCCAAGTCCTCAAGGCCATGTGTGTTTTGACATAAATCTGAAGCTGAACATGAAAAGAATTTGAGCCTTATCACAGACGTGTAATATGTTGAAGCTGTTTTTTTTTTTCCAGTTCTGCATTTACATCCCTGTATCTCTTGGCCTTTTATGTTTTGCCATGTTTAGAACACCCACTTGCCCCTTTTTTTCCTCAGTGTCATAAATGCTCAAACATGTATTTATAGCTCCCCTCTGAGCTACAACTCAATAGACACAGAAAGAAGTCCGAGTGAGCAGTCAGCGGGTAGCAGGAGAGTACAGAAGGAGGGGAGAGGCCAGGTGCTGTAATTTCCTGTGATTGCATGCTCTAAACACACACAGACGGAGGTTGGAGTGTGTGTTTGTGGCGTGTGTGGATGAGTAAGTGTGTGTTGGCTATAGGCAGAGAGGGAGAACTATGGCAGCTGATTGCATTCCTGTTCATTTATTAGAATGCAGATGAGCCGCAATGAGGAACATCTGCGTGCTTTGTTCAGTCCAGTGCACGCTCCTTCCGTGCCTCTGCTATCTGTCACTCTAGAACCAAGCGCCCGTCCCACACGTTACAACTGTACATGGGAACTCATAAAAAAGAAGGCCTTTTTCTTTCACTCTTTCAGATTGAATTTTATGAATGATTTGCTGTGGTTTCAGTTCAGTCCTGTCAGTCACTCTAGTTGTTTTTGTGTTCTTTCTGTCTATCCGTCTGTCGTTCATCTATTTATCGTTCTTTCTATTGTGCTATGTCTGTCTGTTGTTCTATCATTCTACCATTCTGTCGTTCTCTCAGTCGTTCTCTGTCGTTCTGTCATTCTAACAATCTGTTGTTCTTTCCGTCTATCTATCTATCTATCTATCTATCTGTCTGTCTATCGTTCTATCGTTCTCTCTGTTGTTCTGTCGTTCTGTCATTCTATCTAACAATCTGTTGTTCTTTTCATCTGTCTATCTATCTATCTGTCAACATTCTTTCGTTCTATCGTTCTATCGCTCTGTTCTTATCTATCGTTTTATCATTGTATCGTTCTATCTATCAATCTGTCGTTCTATACTGTATGTCTGTCTATCTATCTGTCTATCTATCTATCTATTTGTCTCTATCTATCATCGTTCTCTCAGTCGTTTTATCAGTTGTTCTATCATTCTATCTATCGCTCTATCTGTCGTTTTATCCTTCTGTCCTTTTATCTATGCTTCTATCTGTCAATCTGTCATTCTATCTATATCTATCTATCGTTCTATCGATCTCAGTCGTTCTATCATTATATCACTCTATTCTGTTTTGTTTATCTATATATCTATATATCTATCATCTGTCATTCTCTCAGTCTTTCTCTGTCGATCTATCATTCGATCTATCTGTTCTATCAGTCTGTCATTCTATCTATATCTATGTCTGTCTATCCTTCTATCGTTCTCTCAGTCGTTTTATCAGTTGTTCTATCGTTATATCACTCTTTTCTGTTGTTCTGTCTATCTATCTATCTATCTATCTATCTATCTATCATTCTCTCAGTCGTTCTCTGACAATCTATCGTTCTATCAATCTGTCATTCTATCTAACAATCTGTTCTATATATCTGTCTGCCTGTCTGTCTGTCTGGCATTTGATCATTCTATCCTTCTATCTATCCTTCTATCAGTTTGTCATTCTATCTATATCTGTCTATCTATCGTTCTGTCAGTCATTCTATCAGTTGTTCTGTCGTTCTATCTATCTGTCGTTCTATCTATCGATCTGTCATTCTAACAATCTGTTCTGTTGTTCTTTCTATTTATCGTTCTATCGTTCTGTTGTTCTATCGCTCTATTCTGACGTTCTATCAATCTAATTCTGTCTAACAATCTGTTGTTCTGTCTATCTATCTGTATCTATCTATCATCTATCATTTTATCATTCTATCCTTCTATCTGTCCTTCTATATTAATGTAATTCTATATCTGTGTCTATCTACCGTTCTGTCAGTCGATCTCTCAGTCGTTCTATCAGTTGTTCTATCGTTCTGTCTGTCTGTCTATCTATCTATCTATCTATCTGTCGTTTGTTCTATCATTCTATTTATCAGTAAGATGAATTTTAGTTCAATATTGAATAGTGCACAAAACCGGCAGTGTTAATAAATCCTCTCCATCTGTTTGCCATTGGTCACTCAAACAGATAGCCGCACCCCAAACTCATGCCGTTAGTCAGTGTTTCTTTGTCTGGCTGCTCAAACAAGCAGAGCCACTTTACTTCTGCAAAATGATGGTTTACCTGCTTCTCTCTGCACTTTAAGCTGGAGTAGTAGTATTCTAGACACTGCAGCTTTAAGTGTGTGGAGAGTTTTTTCTTTTTCTTCTATTTTTATTGAGGCGGAATGATTAGGTGATGAGGGACCGAGAGTGCAGCTTGTTACTGTAATCACTGACTGACCTCAACCGAGACTGAGAGCCAATCATAAAGCCGTCTACGTAGCTGCTGGGTTAGAGTAAGGTAATGGATGTAATCTCCCGACTCCAGGCTGTGATCTCACAACTTTGAAACCACCTGGTCACCAGTTCCATGGACTAGATTAAGAGTGACAGGTATTATTCCAGCTTTATGAAGTAGTGCACCACCACCTCTGATGGTGTAATGATGTGTGAGCGTCTGTGTGGGGCAGCTGTTATGAATGACATGAGACACAGTCACTTAGAGCATTGGTGGCATCTGGTTTACCAGTGCGGAACAGAACAGCAGGCCTCATGTCCAATTTCACAGCCATCACATCACAGCTATTCCATTGTTGTTGCGAACTCCCGGCAGACTCACTCCGCGGAATCTCCCAATGCCCTGGGAACAACAAACTGCAACACAATTTGGATCTGTTTCTTTAGTCACAACAAGCAAAAAAAAGAAACAGCTGAAGCTGTTCAAACAGAATCATGTCAAGATGAGACGTTCAGTCGAGGAAATTGTTCACGTAACCTAATAAATGTATCAAGATGTCATCATGACGAATGATCCATCACAAGTTTTTATTGAGTTGTGTTTTCAACCGTCCACTTTACAGTTCTGTATTTTCCCTCTGTTTATCATAGATGTCTGATGACAGTGCTGTCGCCGTGTGATTATTTTAATGTCTTTGTATTAGAGCGGTTTCCAGGTTCTCCAAATGGAGCCTGCGGGAGGAATAGAGACAAACGTCGAGTCTTATCTTTATATGAAGGCTCACACTAAGCTCTGACAGTAAACAAGCGCATTATTAATGCAGTGAGTTCACAAAATGGCATTTCGTTGGGATTAAGCATGTTTAGATGTATTCAGTGCTAAACCTTCTGTCTTTTAATGGTTTTATGCTGTACTCTTAGGTGGGCACTACACAGCAGTCCGTGCACACACACAAACACACAGACACAGTGGGAGCGTGTCATGACCGTGCATATCATGCTTCAGCTCAGTGCACAAGCCCTGCTGGTAACTTGTCATTGATAGAGACATTTCCACTATGTGTGCATGTTTCCTTATCCATTTGCGTGCGTGTGCAGGCATGTCAGTTTGTATGTTCGAACTGGTGTTCAGTATTAGCCACGCGTTCACAAACACTAGCTTGAGAGATTTAAAATATATCTGACAGCTTCAGGCCACCAGGGTGCATGCCACAAGGAGGTCTGTAATACCTGGAGAAAGTTATCTTTTAGCATTCCTGTTCATCTCGATGACAGCTGCTTGGTTGTTGCAGGACTCAGAACGGTATACTAGCGTTTAGATGTTTGGGGTCAATCCACCTTATTCTTCAATGCGGAAGTAAGTGTATGGGTGAGACTTCCGGTTCATTAGCCACTGTAGAAAAATAACGAGAAAACTAACATCGTGCAGTAAACAGTAAAACTGTTTGCACTACAAATCAGTGTGTTTATAATTAAGATAATACATTACAACAATATTGTAAGACACACCAATTTGCAATATCAAGCAGCTAAAAATTGTACAGCTAAAAATAGGTGAAAGCGGATGAGACCGGAAGCCAGACCCATAAAATGTACAAATGGCCGTGGACGCTCTTATGGGAAGAAAAAGGTGGATAAATTTAAGAACTTTTTGCTTTTATTCAGCAATTGATCAAAAGTGACTGTAAAGACATTTATTTTGTTACAAAAATCTAGTGGGAAAAAATTACGGTTTCATTAAACTTTGAGCAGCACAACTGTTTTCAACATTGATGATAATTTAAAAAAATTACTTTTTACCACCAAATCAGCATATTAGAAAGATTTCTGTAGGAGTATGTTATACTAAAGACAGATGTTATGGCTGTTGGAAAATTGGCTTTGGTTTTACAGGACCAGTGTTGGGTAAGTTATTCTAAAAAAGTAATTCATTACTAGTTACTAATTACATCTTCAACAGCATAGGTAGATTGCTGTACAATCCTCTTGGAGGACTAGAGAGGATGCACTTTATCTCTCTGCTTTTGTCTTTCAAGCTCAAAAAATCTAGAAAATAAAACAAAACTGTTAGACCAGGCATGAATGAAAAATTATTTCAGGCTTCACATCACACCTTTCTTTCACCCCTCAGTACATTCGCTTTGAAAACCAAAGCCACACATTTGATTTCACAATCCTAATAACTGATGCATAACATTTGTCTGTCAGACCAAATATGGAAATCTATACATTTTCGAAGGATGAGAAGTGATTGAAACATTTTCATATATTATTTTTCCATCACAGACTTTCAGAAGCACTTTTTTTCTATGTCCTTTCCATTTTCACTTATATAATTTATGCTGGTCTTCTTCCATCCTGAACTTTCTAATTCACTGTGTCTGTAAATAGTGCTGCCTGTCACTGCCAGTTTAAAAATCTAAGGCTGTGTTTAGATAAAGACAGATGCACAAGTACACAGATGGTTCTTTGTGTGCCACTAATGAGCAATTAATGATTTTTTACTTTCCCTTTCATATGTGCTGTTCTCTAACGCACAGTCAATTTTGGCCTCAAGAGAAGCAGAGAGTCTGGCTCTTATTTCACACCATTAGTGGGAATTTAGCGCACATTTTGCCTGATTCATTTTCTCTAGGCATAATTCCTGGCTCAAGATGTGTGTGTGTGAGCGGGAGCAGAGTTGCTGTTCAATTGTGTGATATTAGAGGAGGTGAATGTACTGCTGGCCGAGTGTTGTGAAGTGGATTTGATACAGACGCTGCAATCAACTTGTCTTATGTAAGGGCCAGATGTGTGGGACAGAGTTATGATTGTCTTTCTCTGTCTTTATCTCTCTTTATTCTCTCTGTAGTGCTCAGTGGCCTGTGCTCCAATGACTGTCCAGAAAAAGTCAAGGTGAGTTCTGATCTTTTTTTCTCTTTCATGCAAGACACTGAACTGGAGTGGAAATGGCATGCGTTTGGCATCACCAGGCCCACATGCAATCTGTTCCCGCAGATTTCAGAAGAATTTAAACACCCATCATTCACAGTGTGCTACACATTCCCTTTTTATTGCTTGTTTGTTTATTGGGTATTTTGGATTAAGCAAGTTTATTTTTCTTTATTAAATCTGAGTTGGTTTCAGCTCTGTTATTTTCCCGCCAAATCAAAGCATCAATTGTGAAAAAAGTTATTAAACTTGCTGATGATTCCACAAAAAAATTAAGCAGCACGATTGTTTTAATAATAAAAAAATGTTCTTAAGTACTGTACCAAATCAGAATATTAGAATGATTTCTGGAGGATCATGTGACACTAAAAACTGAAGCAAGATATGTGGAATAAATTAGATTTTAACATATTAAAATAGAAAACAGTTATTTTATAGTGTAATACTATTTCACAATATTGCTGTATTTTCATACAGCTATATCTATATTTCATTTCATTTAAAGACAAGTAATGTTATAAAAAAAACTCTTTCATTTTCCTCCAAATCAAAGCAGAAATAGTGATAAAAGTTAGTAAAATGTGGCATGTATTGTAGTAAGCAGTTGACTGATGATTCCATAAAAATATTAAGCAGCAAATATTTTTAATTTCTAATTTTTTAAGTTTTAATAATAAAAATGTTTCTTAAGTACCAAATCAGCTTGATGATGATGCCTCCATGAAGACTGAAAATGTAGCTTTGTCATTACAATAGAAAACAGTTATTTTATGTTGTAAAAATATTTCACAATATTTCTGTATTTTGGTCAAATAAAATAAGTCCTTCATTTAAAGACAAGTAATATTATAAAATTAATGTTTTACATGGCATTTACTAAAGCAATTGAAAAATATGTTAAATGATCGTTTATGAAATTTAATTAATTAGAAAAGAGAACCTCGTTAAAAATTAAATATGTCAAAAAAAATTATGCTTTGCCTACTTTTCTCTGCAATCTGTCAAATAAATTTTCAGTTCAGACACTAATCACCCAAAAAGGAAATCTTCTGCCAATGCTTTTAATTAAAAACTGTCAAATATTGGCTGAATAATCAGCCTTAACAATATATCAGTCAACCACTACATGTAGGTCTCTCTTATAAACATGAAACATGATTTTGATTGTCTGTGAGTTCTGTCACGTTATCTTTGCTCCTCTCACGTTATTGACTAGCTGTTAAGGTCGGGGACAAGTGTGTCGCAAAGCTGTCCTCATTCGGATGAGAAGACATGCTTTTATGTTCTCACTCTTGTTTTTTCTGTCTCTCTCTTCTACAGTCTCTCCATTTGTCTGTGAGCACTTCTGTACCTTGTTTCCTTTTCATATTCTAGAGCTAGATATATGCTAGAAATCTGCTGTAGCTGCGTCTGAAATCACATACTTGTTCACTGAATCCCTGCTCCCAATATATAGTGAATGCAACATATAATGCAAATAGTGAAAGGAAAAAGTGTTGAAGAGTTAATTAGTTGTGTGTTATACATCAGAATGCGTGATGGGTATAAAAGACACAATTTAGAGAATACATTTCAGCTGTAGAGTTTATTTGACAGGAAGAGATGAAACAGAGAGGTAGGGGTGTGTGTGTGTGTGTGTGTGTGTGTGTGTGTGTGTTTTGGAGCAGCACCGTGCCCTTGGCAGGGTCCCAGAGCATTTCATTACTCTTTTAATACATGAGCGACACACACATACACACTCAGAGACCTCTGTTCGTTAACTGTCATTCTTCGTAATGAAGAGATAATACAGCTTCTGCCCAGCCGTTCATCCTTTACTTTAGACACGCACAAACAGGCACACAGATCCCGTCGCATGTGTTCTCTAACTTAGTGATATGCCGAGTGCAGACAGTTTGCCCTGAGGCCAGTGGATAGCAGAGGGCTCTATGATTAAATAAGTGCTCTTTAAGATGGGCCGCACTCCTGTCTCGCTTCAACTGGACCTCTGACATATACTGTATGTTACACAGTCCCACTCTGAATTAATATTCAGATGCAGAAACAGAGATGTTAGCTGTAGAAGCGTGCAGTTCGGATGAATTCATATGTTCTAGATCATAGCAATTTGCATTTGTCCTATTTTTCCAATGTTGCATGCAACACCGTTGCACATCCTGCCTGTTCACAGCCAGTGTAAATCTCATAGCATCAGACCCACTGCATCAATGAGCAATTAAGGACATATTTATGATTTCAGGCAAAATTGCTTAAAAAATCAGTTGCAGTCCATACTGTAGCTTTTTGCCTGCAGAAAATCAAAATGGCGAACAGAAAGTTTAGCTGTTTATGGTAAAATTAGTATTGATGTTCTCTGCAAAATCCAAGCAATCTAACAAGACCAGTCATATGACAAGAGGCAAAACTGTTTATAAGCCATAAGTGTTAATGGTTAATGGCTATATATTAATGGTTTATCACTTTTGACCAATAGGTGGCCCTGTTACCAAATCGATGTGGTGTGGTCAGTGTGAGGTGAACTTTCTGGCGCACAGAAAGTTTTGTGTCAATATGTCAAAGCTTTGCAGAGATACAGCCTCAGATGCAGTTTCGCATCATTCCAGCAAATTTGCTGATGTGTTAAGCAGTAACTGTTTTGTATATCGACACAATCTATAACATTTTGTCACCATGGTCTGAAGATCAAATTTGGTCAAATTTGGAGAAAGTTGGACAAACAGTTTAGGAGGTGTTCCAAAAAGTAGGCTTTCAACATAAATCAAAATGGCGAAAGGAAGTTCAGCCGACTATGGCAAAATTGGTATGTATGTTCTCGGCATGACCCAAGAAATATTTTGAGTTTGTTTACAATAGGCTAATTTAATCAAATGTTATTAGCAGTTTTGGAAATTTCATTACAAGTTTTGACCACATGGTAGCGCTGCCCCGAAACATTTTGATTAACATAAGTGCATGGCGCCCAAGATGCATACAGAGTTTTGTAATGATAAACCAACACATTTTGTAAAATATAGCATTTTACAACAAAATTCAAAATAGCCGACGCCCCAAACGGCTGATACGGGAAGACTGGGTATGGTTCGACTCGGCATGCTGCACTGAATATAACGACATTTTTGTGATTTTTGGCCAAACCATTCAGAAGTTATAAGCAAAAACAGATTTTTCGTATCTCCTGACCAATAGGTGGTGCTGTGCCGAAACTGTGCAGGTAGCCTTAGGACATGGTTATTATAACGCACACTAAGTTTAGTCTCAATACTTTAAAAACGTTGTGGAGATATAGCCTCATGTTCATTTTGGCCAGCACTTCATCAAATTTGTTTGCACATTATTTGAAAACAGTTCAACTTGAATTCTGTAACTTTTTGTCGGCATGGTCTGAAGATGATCTGGTTTGATCGTGAAAATCAGAGCAACGGGCTAGAAGGAATTTGAAAAAAGTAGGTTTTGCTGTTCAAAAGTGATCATAAACATACATGCAAGTTTGGACAATTGGTGGTGCTAGAGGGATTGCGTTAGAGACTCCAAATTTGCTATGGTGGCAGTTCAGACTGTCCTCTATCAGTGTGCCAAATTTCGTAACAGCCAGTTCTATGGGCTGCCATAGACACACTGAGTGGAAAAAGAAGAAGAAGAAGAACGCCAACATATACAACAGATGCCTTCACAACTTCGGTGCTTGGCCCCTAATAAACAGGCATTTTCTGAGTTTTGAGACATTGCTGTTTTGTTCACATTGTCATAATTATAAATCAAATGTATTTTGTTTTATTGACCACAATATTATTGTTGAGAGAAGGGCACTTTTGGTTAATTTTGCTACTTCTGTTTCATCACAACTTTAAAGTTGCACTGTGGGAGTAATGGGAAATAGGCAATTTGAAGTCTACTGCCAGGTTATAATAAACTATTCGCTTGAAACAAAAGATCGTGTTCATGTTCATGCCGAGTTAATTTGGAGCCTCTGATTCATAAAAGAATACAATTAAGTATTTGCAGCTTCTATATGTTACCTGCAAAAAATGACCCACTGGAACGCTTGGAGTATTTTAGATTTTGTTTTACTTTGGAGAAAATCTTAGTTAGTTCCTTAGGGGCTCTTCGTTCAAAGTCTCAAATATTTGGCCCACAGTTGCAGTCACTCACAGAGCTGTTTGTTATTCCCAATCCAGTTCTTGTGACGTATCCGTTTATCTCCTTTTAGCTGCCTCTCGCCTCTCTGCTGTCTTAGGCATCACTTTGTTTCCTCTGATGCTCTATCTTCCCACGTTTACATTGTTTCTCTGTGTTCTCTGCCTTGCACAGTCTCAACTTTTGTCTCTCGCTGTCTGGTCGTTTCATCAGGGAGATCATGGGTTATCCACCTGTCCTTATATGGTTGATATAACCAAAAGCTGTTACTATGCTTCAACCAATCTGAAGATTTTAATTGAGGTTATTTTTTTGTTTTGTAACTGGCTTCTACAGTCATGTCTGGGGCAAATGTTGTCTTCTTGTGCCTTTTAAGCTTTGCTTTTTTCAGTTCTCCAAGTCTTGGTAATAGTAGTTAGGTGCTCTTGTTGCTCTGCCACAAATAACCTCCATTTCTTTAAGGGGCAGATTTGGCAAGTTGTAATTTTTTAGGTTTAAATTTTACAATTACGATATGTAGTCACACCACCATTCAAAACTTTAGGAAAAATATTATTTAAAGGACTAGTTCACCTAAAAATGAAAATTCTGTCATTAATTACTCACCCTCATGTCGTTCCAAACCCATAAACCTTTGTTCATCTTCGGAACACAAATTAAGATGTTTTTTAAGAAATCTGAGAGCTTTCTGACTCTGCATAGACAGCAATGCAACTACCACGTTCAAGGCCCAGAAAGATAGTAATGACATTGTTAAAATAGCCTGTGACATCAACCTTAGTTTGCAAACCAGTTTCCTTGTGGGATAATAGACTCTTTGATAAATGTAGGCGATGGAGTAAGTTGTCAGGTCCAAAGAAGTGTGTGCTTCAGGTCTCACTGACGTCAGGTTCTCTGGCCGTGTAGCTTGCCCTCATTGTTGTGTTTTTCGGAACGTTTTTCATCTGTATCTGACGCTGCCAGGTCATCCTCTCCCTCATTTATGTCAGGCTGGCACTGGATGACTGAAAGCTTCAGCTCCAGGATTGTCTCACTTCCTGTCAGAATTGTCTGTTGGCTGGATTCATCAGCAACGATGGAACATAATTTACAACTAGGGAATTATGTCACCCCTCCCCACCCATAATCATGCCCCACAAATACATCTGTTTAAAAATTTATGCCCACTTGTTCCTGGCATGCTGTTCATTTGCAGTTCCCAGGGTTATTGTCTGCACAGAGAAAAGTATCCATAATTGAGAAGCTGGCATGTAGCAGGTCTGCCCCATCTCCCCGGCGCTGAGCCAGTGCTGGCCCCACATTACTCCTGGATGCTGATAGACATCTCTCATGTGCCTCAGCATTTGTAGGTGGCTGGAGCTGGGCCTGTGTAACCTGTGGTTATCTGTGTGGACTCGAGACAGAAAACACACACACACACACTTGCATACATGCAGTCAGGGTCAACACACTCATCATCAGGTCAATATCAGAAGTCAGAGCAGCTCCGATGTACTGGATTTTAGCAGTCTGCCAAGAAACAAAGTCATATTGGCAATTTCCTAGGCTATTGCAATGAGCCTTTCCAAGGAAGATTTTATTGATATGATCAGATATGTGGTTGAATCACTTCACTTAAAGGCTGTTGCATAAAGTGCAGTCACATTTATGTTGCCCTGCAAATTTTCACAGGCAAAATCCAGTCACTGTAATAGATCTATGTGATCAGGAATTTTATGTAAGGGCGAAAGATTTCCCCACACAGATTTCACAGCTGGTTCAAGTTGGTCGCACAAATCTGCCACTAGGGCTGTCGCAATGACAACCGCACCACCACGGTCATCGGTTGCACCAAAAAATCAGTTGTGCTATATGTGGTTCTAAATCTATCTATTGTAGGGAGGTTGTGTACATACACTGCCAACATACATTTATGTTCAAGCAATGTGTAAAAGTGAGTTTTGCATCTGATGTTCCCTTTAATATCCGTTTTTATTTTCCGTATGGCAGCGCGCTGCGCAAGTGTTGCCAAGTCCACCGTTTTTTTTTTTGTTTTGTTTTTTCTTCGCAGAATCAGGCTACTTTTCCTCTGTTGCCACTGGGTTGTTTTTCAACTCCTTAGATTAAAGCAACCCCACTAATGCTGTATTTACCCCCCCACAATTGGGCTAGTTTTGGACTTGTTTTTTCAGAAACAATTGGGCAGATTTTGTTGGAAGTCTGATATTGGCCACATTTAAAACAAAAATGTAAAAAGCTGTACAAAAAATCAGATCTGAGCAAAAAAGGCCCCAATATAGGCCCCAGTTTGTTTCTCATTCAACAGAGGTCAGACAGGAGAACAACATAAACAAAGTCACTAGCAACATAAATATCCTGGTGTGTCGAATAGCTGGCTGGTATAAATGTATCCACAACTGTATGATTCTTCGTGGAGAGACTTTAAAGATTCAGAGAAAGCATTTAACTCTTAGAAAGAAATTGCAGCGAAGCTTGGTGTTGACGACCTGGTGTTATGCAAAAAGTGAATAGAATAGAATGAAAGAGTAAAGATATACAGTAGCAAGTACCAAATACATGCGTTTCAAATAAATATTACACCATACTACTGCTGTTGTTGTTCTTTCAAAAAGCGAATTTAAAAGGTATACAATAAATGAAATGCCAACAGAAAATAGAATAATAAACCTTTGTTTTTATCAAAATTAAATCATGACACCACATAAAATATTACGAGGTGCACCACTAATAAAATAAAGTAACAAATAACAAATTTGTGTTATTGCAATGACTCATATGAGCAATTCACACTTACAGGACTGATTATGGAAATATGGAATGGTTCTTTTGTATTGCAAATGTGCTACTTGACTCTGAACTGCTGCAAAATTATTATTTTGTCTTAAAGGAGAAGTTCACTTCCAGAACAAAAATGTACAGATAATTTACAGATGTTTGTTTTTCTTTCATCAGTCATAAAGAAATTGTTTTTTGAAGAAAACATTTCAGGATTTCTCTCCATACAGTGGACTTCTGTGGTGCCCCTGAGATGCAGTTTAAATGCAGCTTCAAAGGGCTCTAAGGGGCCGCTCACATGTCTTGCCTAAAAAGACGTGGAAAACGCTAGACACGACACTTTCTCCTTCTTTCCAAAGTGCTCCATAGCTTGCACTCCATTGGCGTCTGCCATTGCTAAACAACCATGACCTGCGCTCTCCATGAAGACGTGGAAGTTTCAGCAAAGGATAAATGGATTTCCAGCACTGAAAATCGCTTGCAATAGCTCTGCTACTAAATGCATTTAAAAATGTCTATCCCTGTACAGCTATGATCAGCTGTTCTGACATCTTGGCTGAGCTTTTAGTGTTGTCACGGGAAAGGATGAAGCTGATTGGTTGGTTCTTGTCACATGACCTGCGGTGCACTTTCGGCATTCTGAAAAGTTTAAATGTTTTTATCTCGATGCGGTGTGGATGCACCTGGAAAAAACAAGCGTGTTGCACCGTGTGCGCATTGTGACCACGTTGCTTCCATTATGAGTGCGCATATCGCTTGTCTACTTTTGAAATAACGAACTTGAGCATGCAAAGGAGGCAACATGTGAAAGGCTCCTAAACGATTTTGAAGTTGCAAAATCTGAGAAAATGAGATGGGAGTTTTTTGACATACCCTAACTGTCATGAACAGGAATACACAGAGTACATGCAGAGCTAGACAAGACAAGTGTTTGAGGTTAAAAACCGATCGTTTCGCTAGATAAGACGCTTTTTCCTTTAGAGCACTTTGAAGCTGCATTTAAACTGCGTTTTGGAAGTTCAAACTTAGGGGGAACCATTGAAGTCTACTATATGGAGAGAAATTATCTGTACATTTTTGTTCTGGAAGTGAACTTTTCCTTTAAGGCTCGCAGTGTGAATGTAGCCTTTCATTAGTTTATTGTATGTGTGTTGTATTTGTTGTTAATCACTTCTATCTATCCCACAGCCCTTTGGTGTGAACCAGCCTGGCCCGTATGTCATGTACACATCAGTGGACTCGAACGGTTATCTGAAGAACGCGTCTGGTGAGTACACAGCTCAGAACAGATTAACACTAGATGGAAAAGGCATCACACATATCTCTTTGCCCAGCATATTCTGTCTCGGTGAGGTGAGATAAGTCAACCTCAACTCTCTGCAGTCATCTGACTTGACTAGTTCACTATTTTTTATGGATCAGACTAAAGTAGACTATGGTGATTTTGAAGGAACCAATAAAAAGCTTTTTCTTGGCCAAACTTTATCCTGGTATCCATTTTAAAGTCTTTCCTGGCATGAAGGATGCTCATTCTTGCTCTGGAGAACTGCCCCTTTTCATTCCAAAAATTAGATTTGTTAATGATGGTTGCATTTGTTCAGGAGAATTCTTTATTTTTAAGAAAAATTCGAAATAAGGAATTGCATGAATGTCTTTCTTGGCTGGAAGCAACACTGTCACACTAAATTACAGTGCAGCCAATATAGAGAATATCATATATAGTATGTCTTTGGATCATTTCTATCCATTGTCATAGATGACATAACTAAAATATGATTTTTCATTTTTTATTGTAGTAATGAGGTCCATTTTATGCACAAAATTGAACCAAACATCAAAGTGAACTAGACTAACTAGAGCAAACTAGAGATTCTGCGACTAGGCACACGACAGTATGACGCTCGAGTTGTTTCGTTTCTTAGTTTCGTTGCTTAGTATTTTATATACGAGTGTCTCGTGTGTTGTTCTGGCCCTCGAGGATATCTGACTGACCAAGTTCAAGATCAGAGACAGAGCGACAAATGACCCCGTTCCACCTTTCTAAGAGCAGATAAGATTAAATTCCTCACGGCATTGACAGAACTACATCACTTTGGTTTAAATGGCTGTTTTCCTGAAGTCTCTTTTGAAATACATCACTGACCTTGAGCTCTCAGTGGAAGCATTACATAAACAGAATGAATGTTTCTCCTCTCATGTTGTGCTCCTGTGTGTGTGCTTCCACTGGGCCACGTGCATGTCTGCATCTTCTGTGAGGTCCTGTTCTGCCTGCCTGTGTGCCTGTGTGGACTGTGCTAAAGATCCTCAGCAGAACAGACAACTAAATGTGACAGAGCCATTTCAAAGATAAATGACTAAATTGCTAAAAGGACAAAAATTATCCTCAGATAACTGGAAATAATGGATTTTAGGGAGCTTGTGTGCTCCATGCTTGTAAAAGGAACTGATATCTTCTTTTTTTTTTTTTAAAAAAAAAAAAAAAAAAAATGGAATTATGTCCTGCTTTTAAAAGCCGGACCAGAGTTTCTGAACTTGCCTTGGAGTTCTGTCCAATGAAATTATAACCCTTCTTCCTCCTTTATTGAGTAATCGTTTAGTAGCCGGAAAACCACAAGAATTTCTGTTATCTGGTTACAGTCTGGTTACACTGTATGTTAAAAAACATCCTGGCGTTGTGAGACATTTTGATGCAATGAAATGAATCGTACTTCATAATGCTTTATAGTGTTTGCTGTAGTCACAAATTATAGTTTGAAAAAAAGTCTAACTAGTAAAAAGTTCTGTCACAGTAACACAGTAACAACTAACGTAAGCAGGCTAATAAAAGAAAGACTTACTCATGTAAATATCCCCTCTGGTGGATCGCGCCGTGTGTCACGTCGTGTTCTTTTTCTGAATTCTTATTCCTCACACCGCATCTTTTTCCAGAAAGGACAAGTAGCCCAGATGAACTTGGGAAAAAAAAGTCTTGGTGCTTTGTTTACGGTGATAAGGGCGCGCCCTCACCTGGCGATTATACTATGAAAAGCGAAAGCAGCTAGTGGCCGTGATCTAATTAAAAATAATGAAGCAGATGGGAGAGACTGAACATCGTGTTGGTTTCATACAGATTACCTCATCAGAGAATATTTGTTTTCGGCAAGAGGGGCTTCATCTAAAAGTAAATATATCAAGCTTTCTATAGATATCTCTCTCATGTGTGTGTGTCACGTATTCACTGAGTTTTAGTTCATTTTACTGACGCATTACAAAATAATACGTGTGGAGACTGAGACTGCTGAATGTGCACCCTGTTTATTTTCTTTGTTTTGCAAAAGCGTAATGTTTTGTTGATATTGTGAGTGTACACAAATAAAAGTAGACCCTCTACAGATTTAAATGATGTATTACTCTTATATGTACGATCAAAAATGATCGAGCATTTTAGGTTCTTTTTGCTCCTGTCATGAACAGATGCAATTGGCGTTGCCGGCGCCACCGTCGACCACAGGAGGTTAAGTATCTCCACTCTCTCATTGTCCTCTTTATTTTTGTTCTTTCTTCTCTAATGTGAAGAGAGATTCATAAAGACACCTCTATACGCAGACAGAGCATTTATAAAAGTTTATTGTCATTGTTAATTAAAAAAAAACTCTTCCTCAGAGTTAAATGGTATATGCTGACATAGTGGTCTATAATGAAATGTCACAGTAATAATGTTCTTGATTTGTCTTGTTGTACACCTGCTGAAGCAGAATACAAATGAGCAGAAGTGTTTGCTTCGTAATAGTCTGAGTATGAAATTCCTTATGAATCACTGGTTTACCTGCTGTGTTTCAGGTTTGTTTTGATGTTTAGGTCAGGGGCTAATGTGTTTCACAGAGCTGCTTATCTGTCTCTTAGGAATTTGCAGTCTGTCTATATCATCTATCTATCTATCTATCTATTTGTCTATCTATCTGTCCGTCTATCTGTCTGTCTTGTCTGTCTGTCTGTCGTTTATACTACACGTCTGTCTGTGTCTGTCTATCTATTGGTTGTTCTGCTATTCTATCTCTCTGACTATATATATATCTATCTATCTATCTATCTGTATATCTACCTGTCTATCAGTCTGTCTTGTCTGTCTGTCTGTCTGTCGTTTATACTATGTCTGTCTGTGTCTATCTATTGGTTGTTCTGCCATTCTATCTGTCTGTCTGACTGTCTATCTATCTATCTATCTATCTGTCTATCTGTCTATCTAGATTATGTCCATCTGTTGTTATATGTGCATCTTTTGTTAAACCTGTCTTGTCTCATTCTGTCTGTTGTTCTCTTTCTATTGTTCTATTCATCATTCTATCACTCTGTCTCTCTGTCTCTGTCTGTATCTATCTGTCTTTATGTTTGTATCTATCTATCTATCTATCTGTCTCTGTCTGTATCTTTCTGTCTTTTTGTCTTTCTGTCAGTATCTATCTGTCTCTCTTTCTGTCTGTATCTATCTATCTGTCTCTGTCTGTCTGTCTGTATCTATCTGTGTGTGTCTATCTGTCTATCTGTCTATCTATCTGTCTATCTTTCTATAGTTTTATCTGTCTATTTATCGTTTTATGTCCATCTACTGTTATATCTATCTTGTCTGTCATTATATCTGTCTATCACTTTGTCAGTCTGTTTTTTTAATGCTCTACCCATCGTTGTGTCATTCTACGTGATAATTTTATGTCTGTGTTGTTTTATGTCCATCTATTGTTATATGTCCATCTTTTGTTAAATCTGTCTTGTCTCATTCTGTCTATTGTACTGTCTTTCTATTGTTCTATTCATCATTCTATGTATTTTTCATTTTATATATCCATTGTTCTATCATTCTATTTAATTTTCTATTGTTGTGTCATTCTGTCTGTTGTTCTACCTATAATTCTGTATATCTGTGGGTTGTTTTTTTTTTTTCTCTCTTAATGGTATCTATCTGTCATTCTAACTGTCTATCCTCCACACACAGTTTACCATGTGAAGATTTGAGGAGTGACAGGGAGTTGATGGCACTCCCACAGAAAACACAGAGGAATAGATAAATAAAAGCAATCACCATTTCAGCACAGAAACTGTAAACAGAACTTAGTGACACTGTGGCCCGTCGTCCCTCCGTGCACTGAACTTCTAACTACAGTTCTGTGATCAATGTCCTGCTGTAATTGGAGAGATTGTGGCAGGGTTCTGGGGTCAGCTGAAGGACAGTAATGGGGTGTATGTTATACGCGGAGAGGAGAACAGGCCAGGTTGTATTAGGGCCCTTATTCCCTCAGGCTCTCATTGGCCAGTAATGAAACACAGCACAGCAAGACTTATTGCACATTTAGACTCAAGCTCAGGACATGAGGACGGCGGTATTTCTGCTGCTGTCTGCACTCGTTCTCCCTCTCTTTATCTGAGGACAAAGTAACTGAGGACAAAGCAAGTAACTGAAGCAACCACAGATCCCATGAAGGCAACATTGTTCATGTACTGTCCTAAGAGCACTTTAAAATAACTAGACAAATGCCTGAAAGTTAGCTTAACAGGAACACTGAAAATAACTCACTTTTAAATCAGCTTGAACTCCCCACAAGAGTTATCTTGCTATTAAATCTGAACTGAACTGAAACGAGTCGACTAAAACAAACAAATTACACTGTGTTTTCTCAGTTGGCCTTAATTGAGGAACAACCTACAGTTTCTAAGCTAACATCTCTTCCAGCCAGAAATATTCTTCAGACCAATTACAAGTTAATTAGAACTGTGACTCAAACAACCTGTGACAAATTCATTAGTCTACCAGTTAAAAATGTGTGTATCATCACAAATTAAAATATTTTAACATAACAACTATATAACTCAAACTATATTGTATGTATATTAAATTTCGCATTATCTCTTATTTATCATTGCATGATTTTTTGCTTTTTTCATTATTTTGTTATGTGGGAGTGGGAATTTGTTTATGTGTGAATATTTGACATGTAGGTAAATGTGCGTGTGTATCATTCCATATCTGGAATGATAAGGTACTTCAGAGGCTGTTTTCATGCTTGTATAATTGGACTGACCCTTGCAGTACTAAGCTAATGAATGAGAGTTGTAAGTAAACAGAGAGAGTGTGAGCAGAAAAAGGTGAAGTATGGAGGCAGACACAAGAGGAGGGAGAGGCGAGGCTGACGCAGAATGAGGCGAAGAAGATGCAGATCAATATGGGCCTTGAGACTATTCTCATTAATTAGCCAAATGAATGTGCTGTATAATGAACAGCCCCTCTGAATCATCACAGTGAGGGACAGACACACTCTCACATGTCCTGCACACTCATATCCAGGCACAGATGGAATCTGCTAACTTTTTAGCATTCTCTCCATTGATTTTGGGAAGGAATGTCTTGTTGACTGACTGTAAACTAGCTCAAATATGTTAAACAGAGCTGAGATTTCTGCTGTCTTTTAGCTGTCATTTTAATGACATTTAAATCAGCCAGATTTCCAATTTTAGTTTTAATTTGCTTTGTGACTCAATTCAAATGGCAACACTGTATATTAGGTAACACTATTCTCTATTAACTAGTTGCTTATTAGCGTTCATATTATCTAGCTTATTGGTTGTTTATTAGCATTTATAAAGCACATAATAATGCCTTGTTCTTTGTGACCATATTCTAGATCCCTTAAAGGGTTAGTTCACCCAAAATTCATTAATTACTCACGCTCATGTCGTTCCAAACCCGTAAAGCCTTTGTTCATCTTCAGAACACAAATTAATATTTTTTTACCTTTCTGACCCTGCAACGACAGCAATGCAACTGACACGTTCAGGGCCCAGAAAGGTAGAAAGGACATCGAAAGAGACGAAATTGCTGAACGAAATCGTTATTTTTGTTTTCTTTGTGTACAAAATGTATTCTTGTCGCTTCATAGCATTGTGGATAAACCACTGATGTCACATGGACTATTTTAACAATGTTCTTACTACCTTTCTGGGCCTTGAATGTGTCAGTTGCATTGCTGTCTATGCAGGGTCAGAAAGCTCTCAGATTTCATCAGAAATATGTTAATTTGTGTTCCGAAGATGAGCAAAGGTCTTATGAGTTTAAACAACATGAGGGTGAGTAATTAATAATAGAATTTTCATTTTTGGGTAAACTATCCCTTTAACCTTACCTCACACCTAAACATGACTACAGCAACAACCTTACTTCCTATCAATTAACAGCAAGTTAGGAGTTTATTTAGAGAAGACCCTTAGGTAAAACGAATGTGTTCCCCGATCTAAAGTGTTACCGTTAAAACTGTAATTGCTTGTTTTTATTAAAAAAAAAAAAGTTTTATAGCAGATTTTTTAATAAAAAATTTTAAAAGCAGTTGCCTCAAGAACCTGTTATAATGAATGTTACATTTAGCTGTACCTTTATTTAGTGTGAATTAACTGATTTTTTTTTTTTTCACTTCTAGTCTTTTTACTAATTATGGAAGCAGTTTCCACCAATAAAAAAATAAAACAAGGTAATTGCTACTTTTTATCTCACAGTTCTTTTTTTCTTGCAATTGCGAGTTTACATGTCAAAATTCTGACTTTTTTTTCTTAGAATTTCCTGATACACTCGCAATTCAGTTTTTTTTGTGAGATATAAAGTTGCAATTCTGAGAAATATAGTCAGAATTGAGAAATATTAAGATAAAAACTTGCAATTCTGACTTTTTTCTCAGAATTCTGAGATCTAAAATTGTGAGATATAAATAAAAAAAGACTATGTTCTCAGAATTGCGAGTTTATATCTCACAATACTGACTTGATAACCTGCTATTGCATATAAACTCAATTCTGAGAAAAAAGTCACAATTTTGAGTTTACATCTTGCAATTCTGACTTTATTTCTCAAAATTGCGACTTTAGTTCTCAGAATTGTAAGATCATGTCTTGCAGTTGTGACTTTATAACATGCAGTTGCAAGTTTATGTCACAATTCTGCGAAAAAAAAAAAAAAAAGTCAGAATTACAAGATGTAAACCTGCAATTGCTTGAAAAGTCAGAATTGTGAGATAAAAGGCCCAGTTACCTTTTATTATTTTTTATTTATGGTGGAAACTGGCTTTCATAACATTTATTTTCATGCTGAATAAATAATAAAATCACTAGGATCTATATATTTATTTAAGAAGTATTGCTGTTGTATAGATTTTTTACTTTGTTTTTTTTTATTAAAAATTTTCACTTAATACTCCATACTGTAAAATAAATCTTGAAGTAAGGAAGAAAGATATCTGTGGGCTTGCTTATTTGCAAAATAACAATAATCTTATTGTCTCTCACACATTTAGGTGATAGATGTTACAAGTCTAATGTCTCTCGGATCCATTCACCATCTTCCTCTCTCTATTCCTCCTCATTCACACTCTCATATATGTGTTGTGAAGTGTAGTTTAGCCTGCAGCTGGAGTGAGAGGTGCGATTAGTATTGATCACAGCTTTTGTCCCTCTCTGAATCTCCCACAGCAAATATAGACCCTCCACCCGTTCACAAGCCAACAGGATTATCCCCTCTTTCCTGCTGTCTTTTCCCAATGCCTCCTGTGATCAAAAAAACACTCCGTTTTAAATCACGCAGCCTTAAAATAAAAGTAGACATCTTCGTGTTGACCGCAAGTACATATATCTTTATGATCGTGATCTGGATCCTCATGGTGGAGCAAAAGAATGGATCTCTGCTGGTGTTAGCACCTCTCTGTCTCTGGTTATCACTTCAGTCCATCAAAATCACAATGAGAGCACACTCACACTCATCACATATACTGTATCATCTGCTTCCACCCCATGAAGAGTGATAGAGAGAATGACTGCGATAATGACCTTTGTTGGAGACTCTTTTCTCTATAATTGATCTGAACGCCTTTTTTTTTTTCTACTAGGACAGCTTGAAGTCCTTTTATTATGTTCAGTGCACATATAGAGAGAGAGGCACGTCTTACCTAATGCAGTTCTTTCTTCTATAATTACCACTCTTGCAGGCTCTTTTTCTGTCTTGTTCCTACAAGATTGAAGATTCAAAGCAGCTCTATTGGTGTGATAAACAGGACTATGTTGGCGAAGCATTAGTAGTCATTGCAAATACACACACAGTTGAGACGCCAATGTCAACTTAACATTAAATATTAAATTTTAGACTCATAGGTTCACATGGAAAAGTAGTTTAGATGTGTGATGTTTTGTTTCAGTGGTTGTATTTTTCTAATGGCAAGATGTTGCACACCTTCCAGCTTCCTGAGGTTCCACACTGCAAATATGATTCTTCTTCTTCTTTTCCAAAATGAATCGCATTTTTGAGGGCCTAAACATGCTCGAAAACTCGTGAAACTGCACATGCCAAAAGTGATTTGGGTTTCAGAAGTGGGTGTGGCAAAAAGGCTTGATAGCGCCACCTATACAATTTCAACAAAGTGCCTCTTGAGCTGTATGAAATTCGGTAGACACGTTACACACCAATACACCAATACAAGTCTGTTATTTTGAATTTTCCCAGCAAGTTTTGTATTTTTACCATTTCAGGTGTTGTATTTAAACATAGTCCTTCAAGAGATTTAAACAGATCAACACCAAATTTGGTCAGTCTAATCTAAAGCCCTTTGTGACGTTAAATTGCGAAGATCATGACTTTTCATTGAAGGGTGTGTCCGTGGCAGCCTGACAAACGTTGATGTTTCACCATGTAAAAGGAAGTTTTATAACTCAACCATACAGCATCTGATACATGCCCATGCCCATATTCAGTTGTAGCCATAGGGCCACCTGTTGGCAACAGGAAGTGTCATGTTTTACACTATAGCGAACTCCTCATAGAGATTTAATCACATTAACATTATATTTGGTCAATCAACTCTAAAGGCCTTTGCAATGTTAAATTGCAAAGATCTTGAGTTTTTGTTAAAGGAAAAGTCCACTTCCAGAACAAAAATTTACAGATAATTTACTCACCCCATTGTCATCCAAGATGTTTCTTACTTCTTGAGGAAAACATTTCCAAATTTTTCTCCATATAGTGGACTTCAATGGTGCCCCCAAGTTTGAACTTCCAAAATGTAGTTTAAATGCAGCTTCAAATGGCTCTAAACAATCCCAGCCAAGGAAGAAGGGCCTTAACTAGCAAAAGGATCTGTCATTTTTTAAACGAACTGACAATTTATTTACTTTTTGACCTCAAACGCTCGTCTTGTCTACGTCTGCTTGAATTTCCAGTTCAGTGCAGTCAATACAGTTAGGATATGTCAATAAACTCCCATCTCATTTTCCTTCCCAACTTCAAAATTGAAGAGAAGTACCGACCCAGTGTTTACAAAGTGAACATGCAGAGAAGATCAAACACCCATTTTCCTCAAGAAACATAATTTCTTATCGACTAAAGAAAGAAAGACATGAACATCTTGGATGACAAGGGGGTGAGTAAATTATCTATAAAAAAATTTGTTCTGGAAGTGAACTTGTCCTTTAAAGGGCGTGTCCATGCCAGCCTGATAAAGTTTGATGTTTCACCAGGAAGGAAGTTGTTATAACACAGCCATACAATGTC
The DNA here is from genome assembly GCA_012976165.1 of Labeo catla. Lineage (NCBI taxonomy): Eukaryota > Metazoa > Chordata > Actinopteri > Cypriniformes > Cyprinidae > Labeo > Labeo catla. The sequence goes on from VONZ01000016.1 coordinate 2,157,929, forward strand.
TGATCTGCCCCAAACCTCACCTGTTTGATAAGAGTCCTGGCCTGAACACATCAAAGTCCTGGATTGAAAACATCTACATGCCAATATTCAGTTACAGTCATAGCGACCAGCTGGCAGCAGGAATTTTGGCACATAAATTTACTTTGAAATATTCTTCCTATATTTACCACTTTAAAAACATATTGCTTGCAGCTTTTCTGTTTATATTGGTTTTATATAATGTGTTTTCATATATTTGCACTATCATTTGGCTCCGTGTTTTGGCTTGTAAGCGCTGCTCTCTGTTTCTTTTGGTAGGTTTGGACTTTGTAATGAAAGGTCTGTTTGTCACTTTAGGTGGATTTGGGATTTAATGAAGATTTCTGAAGATTTATTAAAAGAAATATTTAACGCTCATTTAAAGTTAATCTTTTAAAAGACTAATATTTTAATAGCAATGTTAAATGTGATATTTAACATGTTTCATAATTTAGTTTTTTATACAAAAAATCTTAAAATTATACATAATTTACCCATCAACTGAAAAAAGTGTAGGCTGTATATTTATTCCTTTTGAAATATGGTTTGTTTGTCTCATATATATATATATATATATATATATTAGTTTGTTTTGTTTTTTTTGATGGAGCTTCGGAACAGTATTTGCAAATAATGTGCACGCAGAATACATTTGACCTTCAATTGTAGTAAGGCTTATTTACATCAATTTTTCCTCATAAAATCCGCATGACAACTTTCTTTTTACATCTTTTTGAATTCCTGCCTGCCAAGTCAAAAATATTATGCTGTGATTGTGCTAAAATATCGATCTGTTCATTCTTTTCAGAAAATCACTCATGTATTCAAACTTTGCAGTGAGATAAAATTTGACATTGGACTCTATGTGAGTTCTGGTTACAAAAAACGATTGTGAACATTTTGTGTTTTTGTGTCAATCAGTCATTCCAGGCTCTTTCTTTTCCCCTCTCTCCTCACTTGATGTCATTCTGGCTTTGAGTGACCATATTTTCGCTCTGCTGTTTTCTGTGACGGTAGCGTGATAAGATGGGAAATGCTGCTGGGGGCCTCTGGAAGACTCCACTTATCTCCCTCAGAGCAGACACGTGTCGCTACACACAAATCAGTGTCTGGATCAAGCCGCCATTTTGGCTCGGCGGCTCGGCGAACGGCTGTTCCTCTCTAACCTCTCTAATCCCTCAGGCCCAGGCAGCATCGCCACCATTTGTTCCTTTTATCGCTCCACAGGCGCCCAATCGACAGGGCAAAGAATGGTTTCTATAGCGACGCTAGACCCAAGATCATTTAACAAACAGGTTTGCTTGGGGAGATGATCTCGACTGTTGGGTTTAGGCTGAGAGTGTGTTTGTGTGGACACTAGAGTCTGCTTTTAGTTTATACTGTGTTGTTTTCTTTTTTTATCTGTTTAGGAAGTATGTATCGTGGCTAGCAGGTACATTTTTTTAAGTTAAAGATGGATAAACTGTTTCTCCTTTTTCCCACTCACTCTCCAGAGTGCTTTCCAACTGCCTGTTGTTTGTCAGATTGAAGCTATTTTCTCTCTCTCTCTCTGCATTAGAGTACATCCTCTACCAAAATGGTCCTACAGTTGTAGTTAGAGAGAATATGTGCCCTTGCACTTGTGCGGACTGTGGTTGAGTGAGCGTGTGAGTAGGTGTGTGTAGGAGGCGAGCTACAGCTCTATTAGCTTGTCTTGCAACTCAGCTTGTGCTCAGCTAGCTGAATCTCAATCCTCTTTGTTTTGTGGATGCTTTCGCTCATGAGGGCTACAGATCACCCTGAATGTGTGTGCATGTACACATGGTTTCCCTACTACACCCAGTGCACAGCTAAACAACAGTATACACCAGGGGTTTTCAAAGTGGGGTTCAGGGACCCTCATACCTCTTTTCCACCAAGGCAGTTTGAGTGCTGGAGCCAGAGCCTAGTGTTAAATCGGTTCTTTGTCATTTAGCACCCAAAGCACTAGCTCTGAACCAGGAAAAGTGGTTCGTAAGTAGCACCAAAACTAGAAGTAAGTGCTGAAGTAAGTAAGTCTAGAAGTAAGAGTTGCTTGCATCTGGGGCTGGGGACGGGGTTACTTTGACCAACAAGAACATTTGACCAACCTTTTTGAAATAGCAGCTAAACACAAACACATTGGATTCACTGGGTTTGGATGCCGATGTAGGTTCGCAAGGCCTCGAACATCAATAGCAATGCAGCGTCCACCATTGTTAATATTAGGCTTGTTCACGATGTGTCACCACACTGTGTCACCACACTGCACGGACCAGTTGGCGTGTGGTGTTGAAGTATCACGAGAGCAATTGGAAAGCTTAAAGAGTCATTTGCTCTCCAGTCGCTCTCGCCGTGCTTTGGTGCGCTAGTCAGTCTGCGCAGCGCAGGTGCATCTTGAGCAAGCCTGGTGTGTTTGTATTTAGCACTGCCACGCTAGCGCCAAAGAAGCCTCGCTAGTCAAACAAACTTTGGACCGGCAATAGCACTGGCTCTAAACTGGCTTAAGTGGAAAAGGGGTGTCAGAGGGCCACAAAGATGCCCGTGGGTCCGTGGAAGATTTGGGACAACCGAAGAGGGCTTTTCAAAATGTATTTAATATATTTGTTAACTTTTTTATTAAATATGTTTAACATATTCACTGTAATAAAACAATTTGTTGGGTCAGCTTAAAGTAATTTGTTACCTGGCTGTCTTTAAAATTTTAAGTTCAGTCAACTCAAAAAAGTTTAGTCAACTTGAAATGTTAAGTTGTACTAAGTGACAACTAATATGATTGAGTTGATTCAACTTAAATTTTTAAGGCGGCTGGGTAACAAGCCCAGCTTTTAAGTTTAACAAACCAAATTTTTTGTTTAGTCAACTCAAAGTTGTTAACATTTCAAGTTTAATAAGCATATTTGAGTTGATTGAACTTAAAATTTTAAGGCAGCAGGGTAACAAATTATTTTAAGTTGACTCAACAAATTGTTTTTTTTTGTTAGTTTTTTTTTAGTGATTTTTTTTTTTTAGTAATTATACTGATTGTGAAATAATCTGTACAAAAAAATAATGATTGAAGTGAATGTTGCCCTTTAGATATACAGTGCTGTAAAAAGTTTTGCTTCTTTCCTGTTTTTTTTTTTATTATTATTATTATTATTATTATTATTTGTATATTTGTCACACTTTAATGATTCAGATCATCAAACAAGTTTTAATATTACACAAAGATAACCGAAATAAATACAAAATGCAGTTGATTTCATTTTTTTAAGGGAAAAAAACCATCCAAACCTGCCTGGCCCTGCGTGAAAAACCAAGCATTTGCAATAACTGGCAATGAGTCTTTCACATCACTGTGGAGGAATTTTGGCCCACTCTTGTTTGCAGATTTGTTTTAATTCAGCCACATTGGAGAGTTTTCAAGCATGAATGGACTGTTTAAGGTCATGCCACAGCATTTCAATCAGATTTAAGTCCGGACTTTGACTCAGGCACTCCAAGACCTTGGACTTGCTGGTGTGTTTCGGATCATTGTCCTGCTGCAATACCCTAAGTGCACTTGAGCTTTGAGATCACAAACTTCAGGAATCTCTGATAGAGTGCAGAATTCAATGTTCTATCAATTATGGCATCACACTGCCACCACAATATGATGTTCTTTTTATGCGTTGGTTTTACGCCAGATGTAACGGGATGCACACCTTCCAAAAAGTTACATTTTTGTCTCATCAGTCCACAGAATATTTCCCCAAAAGTCTTGGGGATAATCAAGATATTTTTGGGTAAATGTGAGACGAGCCTTTGTGTTCTTTTTGGTCAGCAGTGGTTTTCGCCTTGGAACTCTCCCATGGCTGCCATTTTTGCCCAGTCTCTTTCTTATTGTTGAATCATGAAGACTGACCTTAATTGAGGCAAGTGAGGCCTGCAGTTCTTTAGATGTTGTTCAGGTTTCTTTTATGATCTTCTATATATCTTGTCGTTGCACTCTTGGAGTAATTTTGGTAGGCCGGCCACTCCTTGGAAGGTTCACCACTGCTCCAAGTTTTCTCAATTTGTGGATAATGGCTCTGACTGTGGTTTGCTGGAGTCCCAAAGCCTTAGATATGGCTTTGTAACCCTTTCCAGGCTGATAAATGTCAACTACTTTGTTTGTCATCTGTTGTTGAATTTCTTTAGATCACGGCTTGATGTGTTGCTTTTAGAGATCTTTAAGCATGCTTCACTTTGTCAGATGGCTTTCAAATGAGGAAAAAATTGAGAGAGACTGATATCAGCAGTCAGAAGAGAGAACGATCCCTCCCATAGACGCTGCATTAGAAACACATCGCATTAGCGTTAACTAGTTTTTTGTAATGTTATGAAAAGGTGATATACTACAAAGTATAGTGTTATAAATGTTTATGATGCTGATGACCATTGCAACATGTCAACACAGTCTTGTAAAAAGGGTCCATGGTGTCAGTCCTGCTAGGTGAAATTACATTATAAAGGAAATATTATAGGAGCTGTGGCAACAATACTGCATTTATGATTTTTCCTTAAGGGACTACTGTGGGAAAAACTCAAGTAAAAACTATTTTAACTCTGTTCTCTTTGAGAGTCCCTACTTTTCATGCAGTCCCGATTTATGTCCACTGTCAAGTCTGACATGATTCTTGTTCATGACACGATAAGATTTTAGAAGTCAAAATCGCATAATCTGACTGAGCAACTGTTGCAATTGCAATACACAACCATGTTCTGTTCTGTTCTGTAAGTGATAATAGAAGACATAAATCAAAATACCAATATTGTGTACTTCATTACTAGAGCAAGATCACAAAAGAACATTCTTGTTTTGCTTGTTTTGTTTTTTATTAGCTAAGGATCTGTTCTGGTCAGTGAGGCTCACACTGCATTTTCCATCAGTCGGTCTAATTGATCCTCAGATTGCATCCAGAATTCCAGTACTGCTATTATGTGCCAAAGGGAAGTTATTAGGATACCCTTGTTCTCTGTCTCTCTCTTTTCTCTCTGATGCATAATGGGAAATCAGCTTATACACATCTAATTGTTCTTCTCTTTAATGGCATCATTAAGTCAGGCACATGACACATGAGCAATGGACTGACCTTTCCCCGGTTGAGGACTGTGGGTGTACTTGCTTCAGCAGGACACACATAAAGTGCTCCATCAGTTAGTTCAGATTTAGTTCAAGTGTCCTTGGTCCAAAATCACTAAAAATGAGATTTTAGAAAGCAATTTGCTGATTATAGTGTATTTGTGTGCTTTTTACAGTTCGGACTATTAAAAATCCAGACAGCACGGTGAGAGAGAGGCATGTGTGCTTTAAAAGAAAGTTTTTGTTTTGTTCAGGTCTGTGTTAAGGTCAACACTCATGTTACTGTGTATCAGATTTGCTCAATGATAAACGCTTTCACAATCCTTGTTGTGTAAAAATTCTCTCTTAAGGGAAAACCCAGGGTCAGGGTTAATATTCTTTCATATTATTAAAGGTAAAGTTCACTTACAAAAGTAAGTTCTGACATTATTTACTTGCTCTCATGGCATTTTTTTCAACCTGAATGCTGTTATTTCTGCAAAAGATGATATCTTAAGCTCCTTTCTGTACAACAGCAGTTTATAATGAAAACATCAGGGATTCCTGAACAAACCAGTTCTGTTGATTGATCTGATTTATATAATCAAAACTTACCTGATTCACACTCTAAAAAATGCTTGGGTTATTTGGCATCCCAGTGCTGGCTTAAAATGGACTGGAACTTACAAAAAACACAGAGAATTACTAGAGGCAACAGCAATAATTAAAAGCTGAACATTTTTAGGCATGAACACATGGACAGAATACAAGACATTGAATTTATTTGGGTGAATACAGCATAGTTTATTATATTACATACATTTAAAGCATTTTACAAGCATTACATGCATTTTAGACATAAAAATGTAACATTTAAAAGTAGCGTTTTAATTTTAGTGTATTCAACCATTCCATGTTATCGCTTTTTACATAAATAGCACTAATTCTTGTGCCGGTGTGCCGCCGAAATCAGAGCTGGTGAAGGGCTGCTGTTCACCAGGCTAACTGCGAATTTCAGACCGCATCCTCACGTTTCACTCGTGGCTGAAAGGAGCCGTGACTGACTCCAAAACCTGCCCATAAACAAACAGTACATTAGAGAACATATTTTAACATCAAATTAATTTAAATGCAGTACTATAACGAATAATATCCATTTATTTTATGCAAGGCAAAAGGCGTTTCCATCATGCGAAGTGAACGCTGCTGACGTAGCTGACATCTTGTCCTTATGTTACTTTGTGTAAAATAATACAATTTACAATACAGTAAAGACTTTATAAATGAAAAAAATTGTATACAAACCTTTATTTAACTGAATAAAGTTTTCTGAGAACCGCTCTCTCCTGTAGAGGACTCAAAAAGCCCACGCTTTGACTGTAATTCAGCAGCTTAATTGTTTCACCAGAGACAGGCTTAACCCAGTGGTTGGGTAGAAAAAATAACTCAGTGTTAAAAATGACCCAGCAACTTTACAGAAAAACTACTTAGCACCTGGGTAAAAAATATTAAAAATAAACCAATTAAAATGCCTAACAAATTATCAGAAAATCATAGCCTGTAAAATATGTTAGTAAGCAGGTTTCTGCAGTAGTTTGTTGAGGTTGATTTAAAGCTTACAAGGATCTGAGCAAGAGCTCTACATATGCCGAGATCTCTTATTATAACAAGCCTTATTTATGGATGACACTAATGGCAGCTATTTCTTCTGTTTTCTCCTCTGTCATCTTCTCCTCCCCCTCCCACACCTGTTCATGTCCTGTTTCATACCTTACGCTTCCTCCCCCTCACACTCGGCTGTTCTCTCTTTCACCTCTCACTCCTCCACCCTCAATCCCACTCTCTCCCACCTACAATTCCACCTCACACGTCCTCTCTCTTCCTGTCTCTCTGTGCAGCGGGGCAGCTCAGCCAGTCCGCTCATCTCGCGCTCCAGCTGCCCTACACCGTGCTTGGTCTGGGGCGCAGCGCCAACTTCCTGGATCACCTGTTTGTGGGCATCCCCCGGCCCCCTGGAGGGAAGGTACAGACATACCTACTCACACATGCTAACAGACACTTGCCATATGGCGGGAGGAGGGAGGAATCATGGGTAGAAAGGCCCCGGGAGAGGAAAAGCATGCAGATGGCCTGGTTTACTTCTACCTGCTCTTTTTCTGTGTCTGAGAAGAGAAACTGTGTCTGATGTACTATAGTATATTTCCTATTTAGGAATATATATACTACACTGTATATATATTCCTTGTTTATATAAGATAATAGAGTGTTTACATCTCTCTATCCTTTCCAGGTTTTTAAATTACCGTGTTGTTTTATTTTTTCCCCCCATCGCCATAGCTGAAGAAGTGCGATTTGAAATCTCTCCCTCCCTCCACTTCCTCTAGAATTCCCCCAGTGCTGCTCATTTAAATTTAAGACGTCGACTTCCTCTGCTGTCAGTGAGCTAAACAGAGGTCTTTATCAAACAGTGATTAGAATTGCAGATTTGATTTACCAACACACACTCACACATGAATACATGCACATGCATACACACATTCACATTAACACAAAACTTGGGCATGAGCGACCAACGCGTACAGCAATTTGCATTGTGTTTATAATAGGGCTGTCGATTTAACACATTCATTTAGTACAATTAATTATTTGTAAAAATAATACCAAAAACGCCACGTTTAATTATGCCTTCTGACCCATATGCTACTACAGCTAAAACAACTCACCAGACCACCCTTACTGGGAACTGTTCACACAGTATGCATTGATAAACAGCTGCATGAACGCACAGTATAGTGCACAGGAGTCTTCAAGCATGATTTTTAAAAGTTTAACTGTTTAACCTGACAAGGTGTCTTTAAAATGCAGCTTATGATGCAAGACACTGGAAAAACAAGACACAACACAACGGCTGAAGGATGCTCGTCTGGCATTTGGAAGTAGTATGATATATTGATTTCTGAAGGTGCTTTTTGTTCAATTTTTACTCTTCTGCCACACTAATTGTCTTTGATTTGGGGGCTTTTCTCAGCAGATATTGATATGTGATTAATTGCATATTCATTTCAGTTTTTAATTGACCTACAGTAGTTCTTTGTATTCTACAAACGCTGAAGGGAATGAGAGAGGAAGACTTTGCCCACAGAATTTTCTCACAAAGGCTCTGCATATGTGGTTGTTTCTCTGACACAGATGAATGTTTCTATACAGGATACCTACAGTTCCTGCTGACAGCTCCGGTTTGGGCTCTGAACTCTCAGAGCTCGTGTGGAGGAGGGAAAGCGGCTCAGCCTTCCCTATCATTTTCACATCTCTAATCTCTCAACAACCTAACTTATCATGTCAGAAGAACATTGTGGGAAAACACATTGCTCAGTATTGCACAACACTGAATCAGAGCTTCATTTTCTTACGTTGAGCTTGAAAAAATTAGGTGACACCTGGGTAACAGTGTCTTTGTTACACGTCACATATACTAATAACAGTAAATTGTGCATAACTAACCCTAAACCAAACCTAATCCTAATCCTTTAATAAGTATGTTATAGGAGACCTATTATGCCCCTTTTTACAAGATGTAGTATAAATCTCAGGTGTCCCCTGAATGTGTCTGTGAAGTTTCAGCCCAAAATGCCCCACAGATCATTTATTAAAACATTTTGAAAATGCCTATTTTGAGTGGAAGTAGAAACGTGCTGTTTTCATGCATGTCTCTTTAAATGCAAATGAGCTGCTGCTTTCCGCCCCTTTCCCAGAATAGTGCTGTGCCTTTACAGCTCATAACTCAGATACTCTGCTAAAAACATCTGTTTGGTTTTGATTATCACGTCTGTCGCACTGAAATCATGCGTTGTAAACCATATTAGTTTAAACTTCCAGTTTACGGTTTTCTGAGCGCACACATCCGAAGCACGTGCCCAGAAAGCGGCTGTCAAACGGCGTGTGAGTACTAAGTTCTCTTTCATGTCTTATTGCGCTTAAACTGTCAAATACACACTAGTTTATGTTAAAAACACACATGAATTACAAAACCAGTCGGTTATGTCTGAAGGTAAACAGCTGGAAAAAAAAATCAAGTTTATATTAGATCTGTGTGGCAGAAGTGTAATATACAGTAAATAAATCAATAAATCCACTGCTCTCTTTTCTCCTCTGAGGCTGGGACTCTGAATAGTGTTTTGTGCTCGTCTGTGCAGGCAATGACAGAACAGTTAGCATGCTTTGCTCAAACTTTTGCCATGGTGTTAGAACTGGTACACCACTGTCGCTTGCGAAGACAAAATGATGACGACGTGGGTGGAAACGTGCCGAAATAGGGCTGTAATATTATAATAAGATCCCCTTACCACGTCACAGGGGGAGCGAAATCTGACATGCTCATTTTTTTCACATGCTTGTCACGTTTTTCACGTTTTCAGGGTTGGTAGATTCATTAGGGACACGATACATGGAAAAACAGCATCTCATATCTTTAAATTTGCAGTATCTTCCTTCTATATTTAAAAAACACCCTATTGCGTTCTCTCGGTTGCATAATCGTAAGGCCAGAGCCTGTCGGTTAGCGTAACTTTTAAATGTGTGGGCTTGAGCTGCCCTCCCTCTTTAATGCTCAGAGCAGCGGTAGAGGCTCTTTGACTGTAACAAATCTTTGTCTTTCAGTCGGTGCCCACAGTTGACCTCCACAGTAAGCAGAGCCTCAACTCCCCACAGGGAGACCGAATACCACCCCATCCCTTGCATTTCCAAGCCTCATCCATACTCACTAAAGACACATGCTAAAAATATCTAGTTCAAACCCCACACACTTCCTCAGCCGTGTGTGTTCATGCACATACCGTAATGTAGAGTAATGATAAATGTGTTGTCGGAAATTAAAATCTGTACCCCCGGAGGATTCCCTCAAAAAAGACGGATTTAACGTTTGCTACTAATTGCTGTCGAGAAACAAGTTGAAGAGGGAAAATTACCTTTGTAATTGATAGAGGTACTGTCTTCATAATACATTAAAGCTTCCAGAGACTTCCCTTCCTCTAATGAACTTTTTTGCAAATAGCTGGGGGAATAGACGACTATTGATGCTCCTTCATGTTTGGAGGCTTATTAACTGCATGATGCATTGAAAATTATGCCTTTTTCTCCTACTGAAAGAATTATGACTTTAACACGAACAGAAAATTTTTTCATTGGCTGTCTCATTTCTTAATTTTTATTAGTATCTCTCTGTGAGCAAAGTAAATATTTAACAAATTAGCTGTGCGATTGGTCTGCTTAGAGTATTTGAAGTGAACATCATACGTTGAATCACATGGGGTTTGCGGATGCAGGATTTGATTGGGTTGTAGCCAGTTTGAGTTGCACTTCACAGATATTTTTAAAACTTGTTTTGCGTAGCTTTGATCACCTGCCTGCAAATGGCTTCCCACCTACTCATCTGCACTTTAAAGTGATGCTGAATTCTCTGATTGGACTCATCGCTCTTGCTCGCTTCAGTAATCGCATCGAAGTTTCACTTCACGCTAAGAATATCAGCACCTGAAGCGTGGCTCTCCCTAGTTTAGTTAAACAGGCTAAGTGTGGGCCAAATTGGGTGACGAGAGATGTTGGAATAGTGTATCAGCCGTTATGTGTTTAATGATGACTAAAGATAGACATGTGTTAAACATGCCCTCTTCTCTGTTAAGACCCCCCACTTCAATAATGTCCAATTATACAATAATACAATCTCATGCAAATCCCCCGTCTTCCACAGAGGCACATCAGCTCTAGTGTATGTTTGCCAAAGGACAGCTGCAGAAATTGAATGTGCTGTAATTTCCATAATGGTAATGGTACTAATATTCTTTGCGCTCATTCTCTCTCCTCCATCTATCATTCTCTTTCTCCTGCAGGATGTGAGGAAACAGGAGTGGACCGCTATCATTCCTAACTCCCAGCTCATCGTTATACCATACCCACAGAATGACCCTCGCAGGTATACACATATGAACACATATGTTTTATGAGGACTTTATACTGTAAAAACTTTATATTCTATTCTCTAACTCTTACAGAAAACACTCTGTTTTTACAATTTAAAAAAAATAATAATGTGATTTTTCAGTTGTTTTTTTTCATGGGGACCAAATTTTGTCCATACAACATCAAAAATGTCAGGTTTTACTGTTGTTGTCATTTGGTCTCCACAATGTCAGTAAAGTAGGTAACCTGGACCACACACATACTCAAGTAGCAAATGTGTATTCAAGGTCTGAAATGAACTTCTCATTTATGGAAATGAACTTCTTATTCACGAAATGTGAAAATGAATGAAAAGTGTCAATTCGTGGAATTACATTTAGATTCATTCACGCTCCTTCAGATTGCTTTTGCGCGCTGTTTTGAGCAGCGTTGTAACCAATCAAACGTGTTTCTGTTGAACTTAGGAATGCATTGGCCAATCTGAAGGTTTTCGATTAGTTAGCAGTGAAAACACCAGAGCTGATGAGGAGTGTGCACACTTGTGAATTCCCTCATCATAAACAACACAATGCAGATACAATGTAAATAAAAGAATAATTTCATAGTTTTAGTGAATATAGCGGGAGATTTTGCTTAACGTGCTACACTTGGCTAACGTCATGGACATGTTTGTCTGTGAAGCCAGAATGTGATGTGTCCAAAACGAAACACAAACGTTTTCTATATCAACATTAATAATCATTATTACATTATAAAGAGCAAGAATCTGCAATAATGATTTTTGTCATAATATTGCAGCCCTATGAGCTCCTGTTTTTTTTACGTGTATAATTTAGATACAGTTTTAAACAGTCTGTTGTTATTGATAACAATCTAAAATATTGATTCAGTTGGGTAAATTTAGGTATTTCAAATTAAAGTCCACATATGGTTTTTATAATAGTAAGGTGATTATAACAATTGTCCTCAATTGTAAAAAAAATGTCCCTGGAAATCAATTCCAGGGGTCAGATATTGCCCCTTAGTGGAAAAGTTCTTTTCTGACCGTGATATATGGGGCCATTCTACAGAATTGGTCCAAACTGCTGTCCCACAACCAAAAAAACACATTTAAAAATCCTTTAGGTATTCAAATCTTAGATGTTTACTAAGATCCATTTATTATCTATTGAAACCTACGATATTTAAAATATCAGGAAGCGTACTATATATAAAATAATCATTTACTGGGTACTTTCAATTGGGAGGTGGCTGTCCCAAACCCTAACCCCTAAATTTCACCTTATGAAAATGATATTGAAATAATTTTTGCATTTTATTCCAATGTTGTTTTTAAAAATAACTTACAACTGTGTACACAACTGTGCTAGGTAACCATGTGCTGATTAGCATCTTTGAGTTACGTTTAAAAGTATCTAAAATTGTCACTCACGAAACAAAATTTTAGTACAGTTATGCAAGTTTTTAGTATCTTAGTATGTTTTAGTATGTGAGTTAAAATTCAGTATGTGCTGTGGTCGCTACCAAAAACTGTCACTACCGAAAATGTGTTGTTATGACCAAAACATGGGATGTTTTGTCAAACATAAAGTATACTGAATTCTCAGCTAAGATGTTTTGATAGTGTTTGACTCGATGTATATTCAAACTAATTAATCCTTAACTTTAAAATCAGTATGATCAACTTTTTGCCTTTTACAAAGAAAATCTGGATTCAATATACAACAGAAACTCATAAATCACACTTTGTTAAAATATTGTTAAAATTGTAATTGTTATTGATTTACCTCTAAAAAATTTTTCAATAAAATAGGAAAAAATGTATTTACAAGGAAGATGTAAGCAAAATCTTAATAGGTCAATATAACCCTTCTTATTAAATTATATACTGTGACAAATTTGGGAAGAGGACAAATATTCCACAATGTTTTGAGAACACAATATGAGAATTAAATGCACAATTACTAGAATTGTGTCTCTTATATATTATACAATTTGCATAAATACAAAATTTGTGGGAAAAATAAACATTTTCTTCGTTTCCATCTCTGACTTTGAATCAGTTCCGTAGAATGCCCTATGTGTATTGTATATAAAAAATGTTTCACAGCCAACAACAAAAATATTATCAAAATGCATAATTTTGTAAAACTTTTTGCAGTCCTTTCTGTGGTACACACTCACTCCGCACCCTTTGTTCAGTCATTATTTTCGCCCACAAAGTTTCCATGTACACTTCGCAAATAGTTCCTTAATTTACTACTATCAGTAATTAACAAGATCACTTCTAACAACCATCCAGTGAGAATAAACTTAAAAGCTTAATAAACTTGTAAAAGTAATTAAAAGCAGCTTTACACTGTCACAGCATCAGTCACTAGCCTTAATCGAGATGACGAGAAGGTATTTCCTCAGGCATTAATATTTAATGTGTTTACCAGCACAGCTGAGACATATCTTAATGAAGCTCTCTGCCAATCTTTATCATAAATATTTGAGCAGATCACTCGATTTCCCGCTATTCCCCACAGACCCCGCTTGGGCTCCTTCAGCTGCCGTTTTGCTTTCAAACAATTCGTAATGATAAACAGAGCATCTCCGTTCTATTCTCTCCAGTAAATGGAGAGCGTTCCACCTCTCTCGCTCTTGCTCTCGCTCTCCGTCTGTTATTTAAAGTGCCTCATCTTGATGTCCTGATGTCTCAGCTTGTCAGAGAATGCGTCAGGACTGATTATATTTAGCTTTCTCAGGTTGTTTGAATCAAGCTTGCGCACGAAGGTACACAGAGCTAATAAGAGTTTTCTTCAGAGCTGTAAACTCCATATCACCGTTTTGATGATCTACACAGGTTTCAGGTCTTTACGTGCTCTCTCACATGTCGTTTCAGAGTTCTGAATGATGTTTAAAGTTTTCACTGAACTTAAAGATGGTGCTCTGAAAAGTTTTCTTTTGTCTTTCTGTCTATGTCTTTGCAGCTGGAGTGCAAAGCTCTACCTAACCCCCAGTAATATAGTCTTATTGACAGCGATCGCACTGATTGGCGTGTGCGTCTTTATTCTCGTCATCATCGGGATACTGCACTGGCAGGAGAAGGTGAGAACGAACATCTCAACGCTTTGCTTTTGCTCTCTGTTCTGAGCCCCATTGTACATCACTCACTTCTACATTCCCTGTTTCTTCTGTGGATCTGTTTGAAACACTCCAGCATGTCTTTCCTTCTGCAGCAAAGGTTTGTGACCTCACACAGACTCATCCGTTGGTCTACACATGTGTGTGAAGATCTGAGCAGATGGGTGTGTCTGTGTGTGGCCCTGCCCTCCGGCTCGCTCTGAGGGTGCTCCGCACACACTGCTATGCTGCTAATTGCTTTGTTCTGTCCTTTCAGCATATCAAATCTGTTCCTCATTATCCCACACAACATGTCCTCCAGGGTGTTATGTGTGAGTTTCTGCACGTGAATGCGGGCGTTTGTTTTCTTGTCCACTGTCGGTACCTCTGAATGTGTGAATTTGTTTCTTTTAAACACTCAGGATGGGTCACAACAGTCGGCTAATCAACTAGTTGTCCAACAACTGATTTGTGAAGTTGATGAGTTTACCTAAAATTTAATTATCTTGCTGCACTGGGCTTTTAACTGTTAGACAGTTTGCATGCTGTATTCCCTTCAGAAAAGTTACTGCAGTAGACATTCAGACAGACATCTTTGGCTTTTTAAAGACCACTTTATTCTGTTGTAATCTGTTTTTGAGTGCAGGAACGTCTTATGCAACATTCCCCAAGAAACACGTCCAGTTGGGGTAAATGTAAAACCATATTTTCTTAAGACCAATTAGCCAACTAGTCATTCAGTTTAGAGTTCGTTTATAAATAGCTCTAGAATTTCCCTGCTGAAAAAAACATGCTTGGCTGGTTTAAGATCAGCCCAGCCAAGCTGGTGTTCAGCTGTGTTCAGTTTAAGCTTCGCAGACTGACCAGGAGAAAAATGCAAAAATCCCCTCTAAATCAGTGGTTCTCAACCTTATTGACGCCGTATTGACAGAGTTAACATCTTATGTCCTAATATTAGCGTAGGTTCACCTAAACATGAAAAGTCTGTCATTAATTACTCACCCTCATGACATTCCAAACCCGTAAGACCTTCGTTCATTTTCAGAACACAATTGAAGATATTTTTGATGAGATCTGAGAGATTTCTGACCCTGCATAGACAGCAACGCAACTGACACGTTCAAGGCCCAGAAAACGTAGTAACGACATCGTTAGAATAATCCATGTGACATCAGCGGTGCAACCTTAATTTTATGAGCTAAGAGAATACTTTTTGTGCAGAAAGAAAAGAAAAATAATGACTTTTAGTGAATTCAACCATTTCTTCTATTCTGTGTCAGTTTTCAACACACATTCACAAGAGCATCACAACAATTTTTCCTCAGATATGTGTCTCCTATATGGATTTAATGTCTGCTGCTAAATATACAGCATTAAATTAAGATAACGCAAACTATCTATAATGCTTACCTTCTTGAAGGGGTCTTCGGGTGCAAAATTCACTTTTACATGTTTTTGAACATAAATGTATGTTGGCAGTGTGTCTACACAACCACACTATAATGATAAAAATCCACCCAGTGGTTTTTATTTATTCCTTAAAAATAATATTTTTCAAATCAAGCCATTCTCAGCTTCTTGTCTGTGTGACGTCACACGGACCAAGGCCACTTCCACGATAGTTGAATGACATGGCTGTCTTGCCTTAGACCTGCCCTGAGTAAGCTGTAACAGTCCAAACGCCATTGTTTCGACGCCGAAGCAGGAATGTAGACAAGAATGTTTCCTAAGCTATTGAGGCGTTTTGTTGTTGGGTGTAATAATGAACATAGCAGTCATCATTTACACCCGACATCTGAGCCGCTGAAGACATAGTGGATTTCTTTTGTTTGTGAAGGGAATGCGCCTCCTGATCTACATAAATGCGTCTATGTTCGCGTATATCATTCGTGATCCAGCTTCACCTACAGCAGAAGTGAGTATAAGGGTTTTTTATGAACCTTTGCAATCTCTTACCTAATAAAGTACTAGTAAGCAAGTTTAAAGTAAAGTCTCTCAGAGGGGTGAGCAGAGCTAATTTGCAATTAAAACAACATGCAACTAAAACGGTGTTGTTTTACACTACCATGACCCCTTTAAAATATAAACAGAGGTACAGTTAGCAACAAGATACATTTGCACATTTATGTAATTATAAAGATGTTTTGCTTAAAACCCACTTTAAATCACCATCATGCTTGTAATAACTTCTGATTGAGATCTAAAGTGGATTTTTATTCTATAATATAATAGGCAGGCATGATCTCTTTTTGTTTTATAATGGATTAAATGCAATGCCTTCTGCATAAGTGTACAAAACACAGAAAATATCATAATCATCTATTTGCTTTCATGTTTCATGTATAGAAAAATGTTTCTCAAATTTTTTCATAGGTAATGACAGGAGATATGATCACATAATTGACAGATCTAGAGTGAATGTGCTCTGACTCACAACACTCGTGCACGTGGAAGAAAATGGACAGTGATCTTCAGATCACATAATTCAGTGGAGAATTAATAGAACTGATATTCTGTATAAAGAACATGTGAGAATGAATCTGTTATCAGATACTAATGATAACAAGAGTTCTGCATCCACTTTCTTCTCTCTTGTAATGCTCTTCTTCGGTGTTTGTTTACACTGGTTTTCGAAACAGCGCCAGCACTTTCACCCTTTTGTGCACTAACAGCTGCTCCAGGCATGTGATGTAAGCTCAAATGTAATTGGATGGCCAGTTTCGACACACAGGACGAAGAAATTTTTCGCTCCATAAATGATCGCACCTGGTGTAAATAGCTCCATAGGGATCTATTGTTTCGATTAAAAAGCGGCATCGCACTGAACATTTGCACCGAATTTCCGCGTTCAGTGTGAAAAGACCTTAAGACTGACATGGAAATTGTTGAATAAAGTCTTTATTTTTGTTTTCTTTGTGCAAAAAAGTATTCTTGTAGCATCGTAACATTACGGTTGAACCACAGATGTCACATGGAGTGTTTTATCGATGTCCTTACTATCTTTCTGGGTCTTAAACATGGTAGTTCCGTTGCTGTCTATGCAGGGTCAGAAAGCTCTCAGATTTCATCAAAAATATCTTAATTTGTGTTCAGAGAATGAACAAAGGTCCTACGGGTTTGAAACAACATAAGGGGCAAGTAATTAAGGACAGAATTATCCATTTTAACTGACCCTTTAAAGCTTTTGTCTAAATTTAAGTAATCTTGGCGCCCCGTAGTGGGCCCTGGCTCCCTGGTTAAAAACTAAGAGACCAGCTAAGTTCAGAAAAGTTAGTTTTGTAGTTTTGTTTTTAACTGGATTTTCCATGTTCTGAATTTTTTTCAGAATTTGTGTTGTTTCTTATCAATATCAAAATTGTCACAAAATGATAAGGATTTATGTTCATATTGCCCAAAACCCTTGTCTAGGGAGTTTCCGAACTTTTGGAGGGTCCTGTAGATCTACAAAGGTATACCATGTAATAATACATGGCACAGGATGCATGCTACAAAACAATTATTTAAAAAAAAAAAAAAAAGATACACTGTTAAGACTTGCAAATATGTGACCCTGGACCGCAAAATGAGTCATAGGAGTCAAATGAGTCATCTAAAATATGAATAAATAAGCTTTCCATTGATGTATGGTTTGTTAGGATAGGACAATATTTGGTCGAGATACAACTATTTAAAAATCTAGAATCTGAGGGATGCAAAAAAAATCTAAATATTGAGAAAATCACCTTTAAAGTTGTCCAAATAAAATTCTTCGCAATGCATATTACTAATCAAAAATTAAGTTTTGATATATTTATGGTAGGAAATTTACAAAATATCTTCATGGAACATGATCTGTACTTAATATCCTAATGATTTTTGGCATAAAAGAAAAATCGATAATTTTGACACATACAATGTATTTTTGGCTACTGCTACAAATATACCCGTGCTACTTAAAACTGGTTTTGTGGTCCAGAGTCATATATGTGTTAAAAAGCAACATTTTTTTCTTTATTCTGACTCTAATGCACTTGCCCACTACCACCTTGATGTGTGCAGGGTGTTTATCGGGGCATCTTTTTTGTCTTTTTATTCTTAATAGCGCCTGTTTGTGTTCATGTAGTCAAAGGCGTTATGGCGGTCCTGGCGGTGCTCTGAGTGTGCATGTGTGCGAGGAGTGAAGAGCTGTTCTGGTGTTGGCGTCCTCTCAAAGCCATCTGCTGTGGGTGCCTGATTATGCGCGCTGAAAACCATAATTGCTCTCTGCTCAGGGAAGCGCTTCCCACTACACGACCTTCATTGGAGTTGACACTGCATTAAAATAACATGCTGGCTCCATATCTCTCTTCCTCAGCCCTGCAATTATATATTTGACAAAAGGGAAGAGAGAGGCTGAAGAAAGGCCTAGAGAGGGAGTATTTTGGCTCTTTGTCTTGTCTTGATGACTGCTTGATGGAGCATGGGCTTTCCTGATGCACATGTTCAGGTGACGATTAGCATTGCTCACTTATTCAGCTATTAAAAGGTCAGGAAGCGGCCCGTTCTTCTCCGCCTGTCTGAGAAAAGCTCCACAGGCCTGTTTTTCTCTGTAGAACTGATGCTGTGAGCTGTGTAGGCTGCAGGTGGTCTATTACCGCATGTTGCTACATTACCAGACTGTAACACATTATCGCTCGCTTTTTCTATCGCTCGACTATCCATTTATTGCATCTTCTCGCGATCCAAATATAGCACAGCTCCCTGCTTCTAGTCATAGAGCCGCATTTGTCTAAATGTTTTCGCATGAAATTTCAGAATAATAATGAGCATATGTCATTGCAAAGAGGTGGAAATGTCAGTCCTGTTGCGCAGATTGACTTCTACACTCGTGTGACCCCTAATGAAAATGCATGTTCTCTTCGGACACGGCTTAAAGAATCTGATAGACAAAGCGTTTTTTCCCTCTCTCTCTTTGTCTGCGCCCTCCATCTTCATTGCCCCCCATGACAGCTTGTAATTGAAGTGGCTTTAGTAGATAAGAGAGGGCAACCTGTAGTGCCTGTGAAAATAGCATTTGGAGAGGACTCAGCAGATCGTTCCATTTCTGCGGACCGTTCCATTTGCATCCCTATGGGAGGGGCGCGATATTAGAGGAAGATAAGACGCAGTATTTCCTTTTTGCCTCCGGCTCCTCTCTTCATCCTGCTCAATGTCGCGGGAAAGACACAAATAGATGAGGTACTGAGGTGTTCTGTATCATTTGCATGTCTGCATGGGGCAGAAACACACCTTGTCTTCCTGCACGTAAACGTCCTCGCTCAAAGAAGTGCCTGAAGAGATGTGTTAAGACATGATGACAAGTAAAAGCATTGTCTTTTCTTTTTTCGTATGTTTTGTCATTGAATTTTTAGTTAGTTTTAGTAGGGTTATAATGGGAGCTACATCATCTCAGTTACTCAAAAAGAACGAGAATCTTACAGTTGCACCATGTGTTTCCTTTATAAATTGGCTGATATTGGATATTTAACTGCGCTTTTTTCACTACATAAAAAGCATATATTTCATTTATCAGTAAATTAAAATTAAGAACTGACTTTTTGGTATCGCCCAGGATTTTAAAGTTGCGGCTGAAAAAAACAAATCCTATTTTTATTTATTTTTTTTTTTTTTTGGGACATACACCAATAAGGCATAACATTATGACCATTGACAGGTTGGTCATAATCATCAGTAAATAACTGATGATCTCTTCATATTTAGTCCTCAAAGTTGATTTGGGCCAAAACAAGTTTGACAAGGGCCAAATTGTGATGGCTAGACAACAGCTCTTGTGGAGTGTTCCCAGTTTGCAGTGATCAGTATCTATCAAAAGTGGTCCAAGGAAGGAACAGTGGTGAACCCGCGACAGGGTCATGGGCAGCCAAGGCTTATTGATGCACATGGGGAGCAAAGGCTGGCCCGTGTGGTGCAATCCAACAGACGAGCTACTGTAGCTCAAATTGCTCAAGACGTTAATGCTGCTTCTGCTGGAAAGGTGTCAGAATACACAGTGCATCACAGTTTGGTGCAGATGGGGCTACATAGCTACAGACCATTCAGCGTGCCCATGCTGACCCCTGTCCACCGCCAAAACCGCCACAGTGGGCATCAGAACTGGAGCACGGAGCAATGAAAGAAGGTGGCCTGATCTGATGAATCACATTTTCTTTTACATCACGTGGATGCCCGGTTGCGTGTGTGTCGCCTACCTGGGGAACACATGGCACCGGGATGCACTATGGGAAGAAGGCAAGCCGGCAGAGGCAGTGTGATGCTTTGGGCAATGTTCTGCTGGGAAACCTTGGGTCCTGCCATCCATGTGGATGTTACTTTGATGCAGACCATGCACACCCTTTCATGAAAATGGTATTCCCTGGTGGCTGTGGCTTCTTGCAGCAGGATAATGCATCTTTTCACAAAGCAAAAATGGTTCAGGAATGGTTTAAGGAGCACAACATCAAGTTTGAGGTGTTGACTTGACCTTCAAATTCCCCAGATCACAATCTAATCGAGCATCTGTGGGATGTGCTGAACAAACAAGTCCAATCCATGGAGGCCCCATCTTACAACTTTCAGGACTTAAAGGATCTGCTGCTAACATCTTGGTGCCAGATACCACAGCACACCTTCAGGGGTCTAGGTGGAGTCCATGCCTCAACAGGTCAGGGCTGTTTTGGCAGCAAAAGGGGGACCAACACGATATCAGGAAGGTGGTCATGATGTTATGCCTGATCAGCGTATTTTGAAAATGATTATCAAATCAGGCAGGAAATTGGTTCAGTCCATCAGTTTGTTGGATCAAGGAACATCTGAATGTGAGCTTGCAGTCAATTGTAAAAAAAAAAGGGGGTGGGTTTATGTGGATGAAATGGTTAGAGAAGACTGTTGTTTCACCGGAAGATCCAGTTATTATTAAAAATTAGAAGGCCCATTGTTTATTTATTTTTCTAATGAAACTAGCTCATGGATGAATTGTTCACAAAAAGATGCATTTATTAATTGGGTGAAGTCCATTACATGGTAGTCTCACATAGCCAGACGTTCAGAATGATGGCAGAAGGTCTGGGAACCTTGGCTGCTTTGAATAGCCAAGCACCTGCCAAGAGGCCATATGACAATAAGTTAAAGCAACCAATCACTTTTCGTTTTGTGCCACGTCATATTTAGGAGTGTGAAAATGTCCCCACAACAGACAGGTGTTCAAATCTCTCGGATGTTTTTTAAAGGGGTGATGAACTTTAGAAACCAATATTGCCTTGATCTTTTGACATATAAGAGGTGCTATAAAAACATCCTGTAAGTTTCAGAACTTAAAACTCAGTTGTTAGTCTAAAAAACAGCTTATATTGAAGGCATTTTGCAAAAATGACAGCTTTTGGAATGTTCTACTCTATGATGTAATTGGTAGATTAAGCGCCACCTCCGCAGAAGAAGATTGACATCGCTGCCTGTTTAGCCCCGCCCATCAATTCGCTCATAGCATTTACCAGCGATGCGGACATGCAGGTCTACACAGAAACCAAATAAAGAAGTCGCTGAAAACAACAGTACGCTCTGCAGTGCCAATTTGTGGGAAAAAAGCTATCCTTGCATTGCCTTCCTTCTGATCCCAACGTTAGGGAAAAAGTGGATGAACTTTTTTAATGAAGTTCCAGACTGAGGTTCTTTGTTTACTTAATTTTACTGCAGATTCGTTTACAATTACCCATAGCGTCAGCGACGTAACACTCGTTCCCTTATCTCTGGGAAGCGAGGTTACGTCAGTAACCAGAGTGACACAATTCAACACAGGATTTTCAAAAAGATTGAAACAAAAAGATGATGCTGTGCTGCCTATATTAGATCTGACAGGGATGTCGCAACAAAAGTGTAATTAACTGTTTACATTACGTGGTCACTATTGCTTTGTCTCTTCAAACAGATCTTTTGATATGTACTAAGTTATTTATGTGTTTAACCTAAATCACAGCGCCGTCCATCTGTGAGGAATGAATGTACGCTGTTAGCCAATCATAGCAGTGGGCGTTTACTTTCAAGTCTACAATCTGCCTTCTAAATTATGATGTTCTCAATAACATTATAAGTGGACCTCAGAAAACAGTTCAAAATAAAAAACAAATGCAGTTCATGATCCCTTTAATAAGTGTATACCGTGAACTTTACTTATTTTAGATACTTTTAAAAAAACAGCGTTTAGTTGAACCTGATAAGCGCTCATTGTCACAGCTGTTACACGACGGCTTTCTTCTTCTATGATGGAGTTTGACATCACGGCATCTTTGTTTCTAGGCGGAATGTTAAAGAAGACAACACACACATATTTTGGAGATCCTGTATAGTTCAACCAATCCAATGATGATGTTGAAACTCTTGAAGTGTTTCCAATTTTGTCTGCATTAAGCATCAGACATTCAGCCAACGGTCCGTGGGCGTGACGTCTGAGGCTGAGACTAATTTCACTCATTTTTACAAATATGTGACAAGTGTACAGCAAAACAGGCACTGGAATTTAATTGAACAAATAATGTAATATCGATCCGTTTATTGAATTATAAAAGGAAAACATGATTTTGACATGGAAAGGTCTTAATAAAATTGCCTCACAGGCAACATGACTGTGTCTAATCCTCCTCCGTGCGGGAGACCGCGGATATGTATCGGTCACACGAATGTCAGCCTGTCAGTGCATAGATGCTGTACTATATGTTGCTTACAGCTCCATCAGTACCTGTTTTTATGTACATATATATGTTCAAGCATGTCAGCTCCTTGAGGTGTGCTTGTTAGAGAGCACATGTCAAATCCAGTGTGTGGCAGAGAAATTCAAGTTGCATTTCTGCAACGAACAATAATACAAAATTGTAGCTACAAAAAGTGAGCTTTCCCTTGGTATTGTGCCTGTGTTAGAAATCATGTGAAGTTGCATCATTAAATTGCTTGCAGCTGATATGACAGAGACTATTACAATAGTATTACTTATAGGCTTCTGCTGGAAAAACTAAAATGGTCAGACATGCTACAACTGCAACGCTTGCTATTTCACTTGAAGGAGTGTGCAGGCTATTTTTATAACTGACTATATAATTAAGTCGAGCACTCATGACAGAGTAATCAATGAGTCTGTGAGTGGCCTGTGACTCACTGAACACACTTAAATGGACCTGAAATGAGGATGAGCACATAGGTATGTATCTCACATCTTCATTTGCACTAAAACCCTCAATTATGGCAGTGAATAGTGATGTTGATGTGACTCGGCACCGTATCACGTGGAAAAATCCGACATATAGCAGTGTATCTTGCAAATAGATATCATCTGGATGCTCCTGAGCAGATAGCGAAGGGCTTGACAGCGCTCAGTCAAAGCCTCAGGCTCTTTTTGCATGGTCTGTGAGATATAAAGTCCTTTTGAAAAGGAAAATAATCCCTTCTTATATCCGTCTGCCACATTGCTTTCTTAACTGATTTGCCATTTTGCTTACGGTCGACGTGCTTGCTAGGTGGGAAATGACAAACCTAAAGCTAAAAATACATCTGAGTGACCCTTATAGAACAGGAGAGCCAATTCACAAGTGTTTCACGGAGGGACCCGTTGCGTGAGTCACTCATACTAGCTGAGAATAGACATCGTTTTTGCCATCACCGAGACAGGATAATCACGGAGCGCACACACACATACACACACATGCTCACACTCCAGGCTTGGCAGTGTGTGTTATTATCAGTCTCGGGCAGCAAGTGTCTGGTGTTGGCTCTATCTGTGATCGCACACAGAGGTATTTCGCCATGGTAAAGTGTGCCATTGTGTGTGTAATGAGTTCTCTGTCTGTCTCGCTCTCTTTGTGCCTGTCCTTTTCCTCTCCCGATGTATCAAACGCCATTGTATTGTGTTTGCATTCAACTCACTGGCACGCTTAACGTGCGAGACCTAGCTTCTCAGGACCGTGAAGTTACAGCTTGTAGCAAACTTTAATTGTTTGTGTGTTACAGAAAGCAGATGACCGGGAGAAGAGACAGGAGGCCCATCGCTTCCATTTTGATGCCATGTGAGATGATGTGGGTAAACGCTGAGAAGAATGGGGTCTTCTTTCATTTCAGTGATTTATTTATTTTCACTTGCTTGTTTCCACACTGGAGCATTTTTATGCATTTAATAAGGTCTGAAACCAGAGGAATCCATTTAATATGAATAGCTTGAACAGTGATGTGTCTCTGTTGGCTTCTGAAGAGAAGAGGTACAGTTGAAGTCAAAAGTTTACATACACCTTGCAGAATGTGCAAAATATTAATTATTTTACCAAAATAAGAGGGATCATACAGAATCCATGATATTTTTTATTTAGTACTGACCTAATTAAGGTATTTCATATAAGCCAATTACATATAGTCCACAAGAGATAATAATAGTTGAATTTATAAAAATAACCCTGTTCAAAAGTTTACATACACTTGATTCTTAATACTGTGTTGAAACATGAATGATCCACAGTTGTTGTTTTTTTGTTTGTTTGTTTACCAATAGTTGTTAATGATCACTTGTTTGAATGATTTGAACCCTTTCCAACAATGACTGTATGATTTAAGGACCCATCTTTTCACACTGAGTACAACTGAGAAACTTTTACAGAAGGTTCAAGCGCTCACTGATGCTTCAGAAGGAAACACGATGCATTAAGAGCCAGGGGGTGAAAACTTTTGACAGTCATTGTTAGAAAGAGTTCAAATACACAGAAATGCTGAAAAACCAAAGAATTTTTGGGACCTGAAAGATTTTTCTGAAGAACAGCAAGCTGTGGATCATTCAGGTACCAACACAGTATTAAGAATCAATGAAAACTTTTGAACAGGGTAATTTTTATAAATTCAACTATTGTTTTCTCTTCTGGACTATATGTAAATGCCTTTTATGTGACATATCTTATTCAGGTCAGAACTAAATAAAAAACAACATGCATTTTGTTTGATCCCTCTTATTTTAGTAAAATATTTAACATTTTGCAAATTCTGCAAGGTGTATGTAAACCTTTGACTTCAACTGTATGTTTCTGTCAAGTTTGTTTACATGATCCTAAACGCATAATGATATTTGCACATTGAGAAGAGGGAAAAGTGTTTGGTGCCATTTTTGTACTTAGGTTTGGGATAAACATGTTATTTTAAAACCTTTTCTTTGTCTGTATTGTTGAAGTAACTGGTAAATGTCAAGTGGGCAGAAACAGAACCGGTAATTTTCTCTTCTCGTTTTGTTTCAAGTTTTCCGTTGTGTGTTTTGAAGGACTTAATTAATTGTCAGCCTCTCTGTCTATGAATGTGACTGCATGATAGTTCTTTCACATCACTGAACCTCTTTACTGCTATCAAAGGTGTCCTCTGCAAACTGATTTTATTAGGCATTTAGCTGTATGGAACCAAAAAAAACATCATTCTTTCACCATATAGTATTGCTTTAACTATTAACACTCATTGCCAACCACATCCAAACGATTCCCCAGAGTTAAGTGTTTTGATTCATTAACTTGACAGTGGATATCAGCATTATATAGGAAGTCAAGTCCCCAATCTTAATTGCCCGTAGTCAACATAAAGCAGGCTGTCGTTTCTTTGTTTGTAATTTCTGTTGTAATTCCTACTATGTCTGTCGTCTTTTATGGTTGTAAGGCACTGTTATCAACACTTAAACTCTGGGTTGTTTTTCCATCATCACTAATGCCTTCAGGCACTTTTCCTTGATTCCTAAGTGGTGTTATTTATTTATTTTACCTGTTTTTAAAACACTGGAGATTAATTATGTGCTCTTTGTGAAGGGTTTTGTTCTTAGCTGTATATATCTGACAGGTGCTCTGATCCATGCATTGATTTATATGCTAATCTCTTTTATCTTTAAAATGGTGGTGTTATGGTGCACTCTGTGCACATTAATTAAGTGATCAGTTGTCAAACTACAGTAATACAGCTGCGTACTAATATTCCATGTTAACTGGCATGCAATTGTTGCAGATGGTTTTTACTAATTGTTTCTGGTCAGGTGCATATTGGTCCTAACAGGTTGTACATCTGTGCTCTGTTTGAATTATTAATAAATCACTTATGTTTTTGGTTGCGTTGAAAGTCAGTAGATGTCTTTTGGAATGTTGTATTGGAAATAAACATGACCAAATGCTTTATTACCTCAAGCGTTTGCCTTGTTGTTTTGGACTGATTTGAAATTCACTCGGATACACCTCCAGAAGATACAGCAGATGAGTCAGAGAATACTAGTCATCGGCTATGAATTCGTCACGTCTTGTACCCTGAAAAACAAAAACAGCATTTGTATTCACAAGGTTCATACGTTCATGTGTGTACAATTGTCAAATGATTTGAATGAAATCATGACTAGAGGCTGTTGTTTGCCTATATTGTCTTAGTAAAAAAAACTACATTACAGTAGTCTAAATTACCGAACTCTTCAATAAAGAATAAATCAGTACTCCGTGGCGAATCACGTCACCTTAACTTGACCGCGGTCTGCGCGTCGTACTCTCCTGAACTGCGCATGCGTACAGGCTGCTCATTCAAGCGAGCAGCGCCCGAAGCTCAAATGAGCCTCGTTTAGTGCGATCACCTCAGTTCAGCCTGAGACTCCCACAGACGCGCGTCTCTCCCCGGACTCTGCGAATGGTGATACACTGCATGTGGATTTACAAAGCACATTCCTCAACAGGATTATTAACTCAACCTGTCAGGCGGACTTGAGGTGCGTGTTTTTCGTAAAAGGAATACAGTGGGTTCTTTCCAGCTTCAGGAATGGGATTAATGGGATCGAAGAAAAGTTGGGAATTGTAGGTCTGGTGAAATGGAGAGATAAAGCTCGCCTACGGAGCTCACCAAGGTGGAAGAAGCGGTCATTCATAACGAAAGGAAATGCACAGAGGTGAGTTTTAACCAACATTATCATTTTTTTGTTGTTGTTTTTCTGACAACACAGCGCGGTTTGGTCCTGCAACAAAGCAGAAAAACAAATAGGCTACACCTCAACATCAGTAGAGCTCTAAGAACAAGTTACATTTTTCGGGGCTAACGATGGCGTCGCCACCTACAGGTGTGCTTTTGTTTATTAGCTATGTATCGCATGTGTCAAATCTGGCTAATCAATTTCTAACCGTTGTTTGCCTCGTTTTCATTAAACCGTTGGTCATTTATATGACGGAAAATGTGTTTTGTTACTGTTAACCGTCAAAAATGACCATTTGGATGTTAAAAGCAGCACAGTCGCACAACAAAAGCCGAGTTGCATTAGATTTCTGCAGCGTCTCCTGCAACTTCGCGGCGTGAACGCGTGGCATTTGCAGAAGCAGCGAGAGTGCTGAAGTGACAGCTCCCGCTTGCCACATCTGGAGCGCGAACTGCTGCTCTCAGCCCTCATGACCCTCTACTGATGAGCCGTGACATCGTGGTTTAAGCAAATGTATATGGGGAAAGCCGTATGGAGATATTTTCCTATTTTGACTAGTTGATTCAGATCAATGCAAAAAATAGAAAATGTGGGAACGCTTAGTATAATCAAATCAATAGAATTAGTTAATTATTTCGTAATCACAAAATATATATTTTTTATTTATGTGCTGTTTACTACTATTGTGCAATCGCATGGCAATATGACTACTGTCATGTAAAATGTGTGACCACATGTCTATGAAGACGATCAACCTGCAAAAATAAGTCATAAACTCACCAATTCTATGTTTTGGATCAGTGTGCAAGATGTTGATGGCAAGATTTCACACTACCCTAAATTAACTTCCCATCTGTTGTTCTGTTAAACGTTTGAATTGCAATTAAATAATTGTTGATTCTGTGAGAGATTGTCTGTGCTGTTTAACGAGATCCGTCTGTGACCATTAATTCAACTGTGTTTGTTCATTATTTCTGTTTGGCTTAATGTGAGTTATGGGCTTAGAGAAAGTCAAAATCACACACTAAAGAGATGAAAAGACATGCAGTATTTAACACCAGTATGAGTAATTAGTTTGAGGCATTTATAGTTCTCAGTAATATGCTACGGGCAAATTGTCACCTGTTTTTAATTAACTTTAAATACAGTAGAGTGCCGAGTTTAATTCAAATCACATTAGGCTCTACAGTTAATATACTCAGTGGAAAATATCTAGTTAATCTCTTTGTTTAATTAAAGATATGATAAAGTGAAAATAAAGTTGTTTTTTTCCTTGGTAGAGAGTATTTGTATGGACATATTGCTGTAATACATCATAGCATTTTAACGCGTCGGTCCCATGGGGCTCATCCCAGATGTGTGTTCATTTGAAACCTGACAGCACGTAAGATAATTCATGCATAAAATCAGATCCTAAGTGAGATCTGAAGCCACTGTTGCCATCCTCATTTTGAGGACAGAACTCGATTTAATTAAGCTACCCTAAAACTTTTTTCATTATGCATTTCCCATTTGCCTTTATTGTCAAGTTGTGGACTTTTAAAAAGATGTTTAGTTGACCTCATATCACATAAGATAAAGGGTCCCCAGAGAGCTCTTCGGTTCATCTTTCATGTGTGTTTGTCTGACATCTCTTCATCTTTTCAAGACTTACGAAACAGTTCAGCCTTTAGCGAAAGCGGTGTGTTTTTTTTTTTGTTTTTTTTTTATCAGACGGAGATTGACGTTTTTGACTTTTCTGCGCCATACATGCATTTTAATATTACTCATTTCAAACTAAGCTGAAGCTCAGGGTTAAGGCAAACTAGAAGCGATAATTATTTAAGCGTGTAGAAGGTAGTAGGATATTTTAGCAGCGTAGTCTGGTAAGGTTTAGGCCGAGCTGTCACGAAATTGTCTTTTGGCGCCCCTAGATGCCAAACGTATTTTTCAATCCAAAACCTAATTTTTATGGTGAATTTTAAATGTATATTCAAATGGCGAATAACAATCGTGCTCCTCTTGTAGTGTGCAGTTGTTATGGTTGTCGTTACTTACTTGTCAGGTCAAAATAAACGCTTTTGTGGTAGCCCAGCTGATATATAGGCTATACATAAAAACCCATGGAACCCCATGTCTAAGTATTTATTCACATGTATTCTCAGAAATGTTCAATTTGTTTCAAACAACGTTTCAACAACCACAATAGTAGTGCGAGTGCGCTAAACGGCGAAAGTTCGCCCTCCCGAGGTCGATTTTATCAGATTTTGAGGATATCTAATTTAAAAAAAAAAATCAAATTATTAAAAATTACAGTTATTCCTCGTGAGACGTAAATTACGGTAATTTCTTTCCTACTCTGCAAATGTAATTGAAAGGATAAGGTCTCAATGTATGCAGCCGACTAAAATGCCACCTCATGAGGAGAGTGCAGCCTTCGAAAGACAGGCGAACAGACGGCGCGTTTATCTGGTTATAAGTAGACGTACTGTAATTGCTTCAAGCAATAATAAATGTACACATTATACCTTGATTACCTTCATGTACACAGAGCCTTGATTAAAATCTCTTTAAAGTAGATAATTACCTAACAATCTATCTAAACGACTATTCTTCGTGCGTGAGACAAACCTCTTGAACAGAAGAAAGTTATGGACTGACTTTGATGACGTGTTTCCACCGTTGTTAAAGAAATAGTTAATCCAAAATTAAAAATTCTGTCATTAATTACTCATTATCAAATTCGTTCATCTTTAGAACTCAAATTAGGATATTTTTAATGACATCCAAGAGCTTTCTGACCCTGCATAGACAGAAACACAAATGGCACGTTCAAGGCCCAGAAAAGTAGTAAGGACATCATTAAAATAGTCCATGTGACATCAGCGGTTCAACCGTAATGTTATGAAGCTACAAGAATGCTTTTTGTGCACAAAAAAAAAAAAACAGCAGCTTTGTTAAACAATTTAATATTTTTCGTGTCAGTCTTCGACGTTCACAAGAGTAGCTACCACGACATATGCGTGTGTGCTGCTGACACAACATTGCACATCTGGCAAAGTATTCTGCTGTTAACCACTATAGAAGTTTACCAGTCTATGAAAACTTTTGCTTCTGAGAAGCCTAGAAATGGGTCATTTGAATTTAATTTGCTGTTAACTGGCTGTAAAAAGTGTACCAGAATTAAAGCTGAGGCACGCTGTTCTTGACATAACGCACATGTGGCTGTCTTCAGCCGTGTCTCATCATACTGAATGAATGGCAACTGATTGCCCTTAAAGTAAATACCAATTTACTACCAATTCAGTGACCAACACTAAAAACACACTTGAGACTGCTCTTTGCTTTATTTTGCTGTCTAGATAATTAATTCTCACAAAACCCAGAGGGAAATAAATTAATATTGCATCATAATTAAATCAACAATGTGGCTGTGCCTGATACTTTGTCATTTAATTACAAATTTTCGAGGCAGGGAATCTTTGAGCATCTGGCCTTGTGTCAGAGATGGGTGTCAAGTGCGAGATGTGTTTTGACACGACAAGGATCTTCCACGTTTGATCAATCTGCCAGATTTATTCCGGTCCAGATGCAGGGCTTGGAGAGTAATGGAGGAGTTTGGGGTGATCAATGTGCTTGTGTCTGGGTCCCCACATCGCCTATAGCCTTTGACTCTGCACAATGAGTCAGTGCTGTTAGAACAGTCGTATTCAGACACAAGACTAGATCAGCCAGACGTTGTGCTGTTTTTAGGTATCTACTAATATCAGAATACCTAAGAATCAAGTCATTTCTAGTGTGGTCATTTTGCAGTACTGTCTTGTATGGGTGTCCTGACCACTGTGTCAGATAAAGGACATGACTGTGGCTAGAATGTGTTGTCACATGCCTATTTTTGTCTGATAACATTTGACATGCTCTTGCTTACTTTTGTTTCCAGTCTGGGTTCTCCTCATTGTAATAGAAGAGGGATTTGCCCTGGCGCAGAAAATTAAAGGTATGACTCACACATTATCACCCTCATATCAGAATTGTCAACTGCGACAGTCCTATCTTTACACATTTTGCACCGGGCACTTCCGTTCACCTCTTCTGCCTTTATTTTCTGAACAGTTGTGGGTAAACTGGCCAGTAAATGTAGTTTTAAACTCAAAAATGCAAAAGAAATGCTTCTTTCAATCAGACCTAGGCTTTCTTTGTAAGCTAAAAATAAATATGCACAAATTCGTACTTATCAGATTGTATGGTCAACTGTTGATGACTGTTTCCATCTGCAAAAATATTGACTCACTGCTTCAGTGATTGCTAATCTTAGTTGTTTATTTTGGTCAAACAAATGTCATATTCCGTCTGTTTCATTTGTGTTTCATTCTATCCTCCTTCATCTATCTGTTCTCACAGAGACGCAGAATGCGGGTGAATCTCTGTCTAACGCTGAGCAGTGCGGCCAGTGGACCCGGAATATCAATGGAGGCCTGTTTACATCTCCAAACTATCCTAACTCCTATCCACCCAACAAGGAGTGTGTGTACATCCTAGAAGGTAACCTCCCTAAAAGCAAATGAGAGAAGCTTCTCCGGCTATTTTTCAGCTGTTAGATATCAAACTGACAGTAATTGTTAATGACTGCATGATTGATGTCTGCCTCAAGTTAACAATGTTTACTAATATAGGAGTGTTATATTGTGCCCCTAGGTACTTAAGAACTCTTCTTATTATTATTATTATGGTATATACAACACTAATTATATTCTGTTAACAGCATCATATCTGCTGGTGCATCTTAGTATAAGTATATAAGTGTGAATGACAATTTTGTAGTGGTGTAACAGCATTTCAAGAAGCTCAAGAGCGCCTCCTGTTGGCGAAGCAAACATACAATACATATTGTAACGTGGTGAGTGACTGATCCGGAGGCGTGGGATCCATTTGCGATAGCTTTTATTAAGAACAAATCGGAGTACAACAGGCGGAGGTCAAAACAACGGCAGTCGGGGCAATGCAGATAATCCAAGAGTAAACGAAAGTCCAGGCAGAAGGTCGGGGCAGGCAGCAATCAATCAAAACAAGGAATAAACAGTCCAATCGGCAATGGGTAAGCAAACACAGGAAAACGCTCAGGATTGAATAGTCAAACTACCAAAACTTCGCGAAGAACCCGCCAACCGAGCGGGGTATAAATGGCCGCCAAAAGGAAGCGACCCGGGCTAACCCGGAACCGGAAGTGGGGGTCCCAGGTACGGGGTTAAGGGAAATGGAGTCCGTTAAAAGTCCGGTGATGGTTCCCGCTGACGGCGGTCGGAGGGAGCCACAGAGACCGCGTTTGTGACAGAGCCCCCCCCCTGCGAGCGACTCCTGGCGCGAGGAGGGACCCGACGCCGGGGTCTACCCCTTCCACGGGGAGCTGGTCGGCCTGGGTGTGTCCGATGGAACTCGATGGTGAGTGAGGGGTCAAGGATATCCCCAGCAGCGACCCAGGATCTTTCTTCAGGACCGAAGCCCTGCCAATCGACCAGGTATTGAAGGTGACCTCTCCGGCGCCGGGAGTCCAGGATCGTGTTGACCCGATAAGCCTCCTCGC
The DNA here is from genome assembly GCA_012976165.1 of Labeo catla. NCBI lineage: Eukaryota > Metazoa > Chordata > Actinopteri > Cypriniformes > Cyprinidae > Labeo > Labeo catla. The sequence goes on from VONZ01000016.1 coordinate 2,190,563, forward strand.
CGTCGATGATGATGGGGGGAGGTCCCTGAGGTGCGGTCTCGTCTAGGTCCTCCACTCCTTCCGGATCGACAGCGGGCTTCAACAGAGAAACATGGAAAGTGGGTGAGATACGGTATTCAGCTGGGAGGTCTAATCGAAAAGAAACAGGGGTGATTTGTCTAATGATCTTAAAGGGACCCACGTACCTGGGACTGAGTTTCTTGGAAGGCAGGCGTAGTCGCAGATCCCGGGTCGACAACCATACCCACTGTCCGGGCTCATACGAGGGGTTGGGTCTACGCTTTCGGTTGGCCTGGGTCTCGGTGCGTCGGATGGCGGTCTGGAGGTGGACATGGGCCTGATTCCAGATCTCTTCGCTCTGTTGGAACCAGGAGTTGACCGCTGGGAGGTCCGAGGGCTCCCCTGACCAGGGGAATAGAGGCGGCTGGAAGCCTAGCACACACTGAAAAGGAGTGAGATGCGTGGAGGGTTTGCGGAGAGAATTCTGTGCGTACTCCGCCCAAAATAGATATCGACTCCACTCCTCTTGACGGTGATGACAGTAGGAGCGGAGGAAGCGGGTCAACTCCTGGTTCATACGTTCTGCTTGACCATTGGCCTGGGGGTGGTACCCTGACGTCAGACTAACATTGACCCCCAGGAGTCGGAAGAAGCTGGACCAGAGGTGGGATGAGAATTGAGGGCCCCGGTCAGACACGATATCCTCAGGTAGCCCGTAGAGTCGGAACACCCAATTGCAGAGGTGTTCAGCAGTCTCCATGGCAGTAGGGAGCTTGGCGAGGGGAATCAGACGGCAACTTTTGGAGAAGCGGTCGATCACGGTGAGGATGGTGGTGTACCCATTGGAGGGGGGAAGGTCGGTGATGAAATCTACTGAAATGTGAGACCAGGGCCGCTGCGGTACAGGTAGAGGCTGGAGTAGGCCGGCAGGCAGGCGGTGAGGAACCTTGGTCTGATTGCATACCGTGCATTGATTGACAAACTTGATGGTGTCGGCGCGCTGGTTGGGCCACCAGTAACGATTGTGGAGTAGATGAAGAGTGGCCTCGATACCAGGATGACCTGAGCTGGGGACGGTGTGGACCTCGGTCAAGACCCGGGTTCGAAGGGAGTGGGGTACATAGACGAGGTTATCTGGGCAGTCTGCTGGGGGCGGATCCTGTACCTGAGCCTCGGTTATCTCCGCCATGACGTCCCATCTTACGGGCGCAACAATCAGAGAGGAGGGTAGGATGGTTTCTGGGGGCCTGACGGGACGATCGGGCTCGTGCATGCGGGAGAGAGCGTCCGCCTTCGTGTTCTGGGAACCTGGGCGATAGGAGATGGAGAAATCGAAACGGGTGAAGAACAGAGCCCATCGTGCCTGGCGGTGGTTGAGCAGCTTTGCCGATCGGAGATATTCAAGGTTGCGATGGTCTGTGAGGACGGTGAAGGGATGTTTGGCGCCCTCCAGCCAGTGTCGCCATTCTTCCAGAGCGAGTTTAATAGCCAGAAGCTCACGGTTGCCGACATCGTAGTTCCTCTCTGCTGGGTTTAATTTATGAGAGAAGTAAGCGCAAGGGTACATTTTGGCTGGCTCGCCCTGACGCTGCGACAGTACTGCTCCTACACCAGTGCTGGAGGCGTCAACCTCGACAATGAATGGTCTGTCGGGGTCTGGGTGGTGGAGGATGGGTGCCGTGGAGAATCTTTGACGAAGGTCGTCGAATGCCTGGAGGGCGGACGGCGTCCAGGTGAGGCGTACAGCACCCCTTTTTACCATAGCTGTGAGAGGAGCCGCAACAGAGCTGAAGTGGCGGATGAAGCGACGGTAAAAGTTTGAAAAGCCCAGAAACCGCTGCAGTTCTTTGAGTGTGGTAGGACGTGGCCACTTTAACACCGCATTTACCTTTTGCTCGTCCATAGCGACCCCCTCCGAGCTGATGACGTAACCAAGGAAGGAGATCTTAGACAGGTGAAACTCACATTTCTCCTCCTTGGCGTAGAGACGATGCGAGATGAGACGCTGGAGTACAGCTCGGACATGGTTGACGTGTTCTGTGTACGAGCTGGAGTAGATCAAAATATCGTCGATGTATACAATTACCCAGCGGTTCAGCATGTCGCGGAACACCTCATTAATGAAGGCCTGGAAGTAGGATGGACTGTTGGCCAGCCCGAAGGGCATCACCCGGTACTCGTAGTGGCCTGACGTGGTGGAGAAAGCGGTCTTCCACTCGTCCCCTGCTCGAATCCGGATGAGGTTGTACGCGGAGCGTAAGTCCAGTTTTGTGAAGATCTTAGCCGCGCGTAGCTGTTCCAGCGCAGATGGTACTAACGGGAGAGGATAGCGGTATTTGATAGTTACCTCATTAAGAGCCCGGTAGTCGATACAGGGACGAAGGCCGCCGTCCTTCTTCTTGACGAAGAAAAACCCCGCTGACGCGGGGGAGGTGGAAGGCCGGATGAAGCCCTTGGCCAGCTCCTCCTGGATGTAGTTGTTCATGGCAATGGTCTCTGTGTGAGATAGTGGGAAAATGCGCCCCCTGGGAGGAACTGCACCTGGGATCAGATCAATAGCGCAGTCTCCAGGACGGTGCTGCGGTAGCTGGGTAGCCTTAACCTGGCTGAAGGCCTCTAGCAGATCCTGATATTCAGAGGGTATGGTACTTCTGGCTGAGGGGTTCTGGAGAGGAGTCTCTGACCAGGTCCGGGGCTGGAGGCAGTGTTCCTGACAACGGGGTGACCAGCGGGTGATGGAGCAGTCGGCCCAGGCGATGGTTGGTTCGTGTAGGTTGAGCCACGGGAAGCCCAGGATTATGGGTGAGTGAGGTGACGAAATGACGAAAAACCTGATGGTTTCATGGTGGTTGGGTGCTATCCGGAGGGTGAGGTCGTTGGTGGTGTGGTGTATGGAGCCAGATCCTAGCGGTCGCCCATCGAGGGCGGCCACTGTAACATGCGGAGAGCAGGAGAGAACAGACAAACGATTAGTGGCGACGAAATCGGCATCAATGAAATTCCCGGCCGCGCCAGAATCTATCAGAGCGGTAGTTTCGATCCACACCCTCCCTGAGCCCAGAGTTACAGCAATTTCACATCGATTAGGAGGAAAATCGTCATCACTCACCGAGGCTGAAGGACGCGGGGGACGAGTAGGGCAGTTCGCTCTGATGTGGCCGGGCTGACCACAGTACAAGCACAGGTTGCTCCGGATGCGTCGCTCCCTCTCCTCCACGGACAACTTAGTAGAACCGATCTGCATAGGTTCGGGTGCCGCGTCAGCGGGAGACGAGGTCTGGGGTACGGGAACGTACACGCGGCTGGTCTTGCGGGCGCGCATCACATTATCCACCCGGATCGAAAGATCGATGTATTGCTCCAGGGAAAGCCCCTCATCCCGACAGGCCAGTTCTACTTGCAGGTCCGGGTTCAACCCCTTCCGATAATGAAGCTTGAGAGGACCGTCGTTCCAGCCACTCTGTGCCGCGAGGGTTCGGAAGGTGAGGGCGTAATCTGCAGCGGTCCTCCTCCCCTGCCTCAAAGCCAAAATCTGCTCTCCCGCCTCACCGCTCTCCGAGCTCGGCTGGAAGACCCCCTTAAAGCTCTGGAGGAAAACGGTGAAAGATGGAAAGGCGGGACGGTCCAAACTCCAGACCGCGGTGGCCCAGTCTAAAGCCCTCCCGGTGAGTAACGAACAAACGAAGGCGATTTTACTCTCCTCTGTGGGGTACAGGTGGGGCTGCTGGGAGACGAACAATGAACATTGAAGTAAAAATCCCTTACATTTGGTGGGCGTTCCATCAAACTTTTCCGGGAAAGCTAGACGTGGGTTGGCAGCGATGGATTGTGCTCCTGACGGCGGCATGGGTGGCGGAGATGGCGGGGCTGGTGGAGTTAGTTGAAGGCCCTGCAACGCTCTCACCAGCTGGTCCGTGAGATCGGTCAGGCGATCCAATTGTTGTTGATGGACCTGCAAAGTGGAGGCTTGGGCTGAGAGCTCTGACGTGAGTTGGAGCACCGTTGCAGGCTCCGTGGTAGCCGTAGACGAAGCAGTCGCTGGATCCGCTGATGGCGAAGTTTTCTGTAACGTGGTGAGTGACTGATCCGGAGGCGTGGGATCCATTTGCGATAGCTTTTATTAAGAACAAATCGGAGTACAACAGGCGGAGGTCAAAACAACGGCAGTCGGGGCAATGCAGATAATCCAAGAGTAAACGAAAGTCCAGGCAGAAGGTCGGGGCAGGCAGCAATCAATCAAAACAAGGAATAAACAGTCCAATCGGCAATGGGTAAGCAAACACAGGAAAACGCTCAGGATTGAATAGTCAAACTACCAAAACTTCGCGAAGAACCCGCCAACCGAGCGGGGTATAAATGGCCGCCAAAAGGAAGCGACCCGGGCTAACCCGGAACCGGAAGTGGGGGTCCCAGGTACGGGGTTAAGGGAAATGGAGTCCGTTAAAAGTCCGGTGATGGTTCCCGCTGACGGCGGTCGGAGGGAGCCACAGAGACCGCGTTTGTGACAATAGTGATGTTTGTGCATGTTTGGGGGACTGGAGTTTGTTTTTTGAGTTATGTGTGAGTCATTGAATCAATCACTCAACCAATTTATTAAGAAACACAGAGGCTAGTCGTATTATCCTTTTTTTAATATATTAAATATGCATTGTTAACAGGAAACAAACAATTTAATAGATTGTTCACCCAAACCTGTAAGACCTTTTGTTCGTCTTCGGAACACAAATTAAGATATTTTCAAATATATTCAAGAGCTTTCTGACCCTGCATAGACAGCAACGCAACTACCACGTTTAAGGTCCAGAAAGGTAGCGAGGACATCGTTAAATTAGTCCATGTGACATCAGTGGTCCAACTGTAATGTTATGAAGCTACGAGAATACTTTTTCTGAGCAAAGAAAACAAAAATAACAACTTTATTCAACAATTTCTTTTTATGCTTTAAACAGAACTGTCCCTTTAATTCTAATTCTAAATTTGAACAACAAAGTACTAACTACATTAGAGGTCAATTCATTCAATTTACCGTTACAAACCAGCAAACTACTATCCAAATTGTCATACAGGGCTTGGCATTAAGCCTTGAAATGTGCTTGTCCAAGTAAAAGAGTTACTTCTCTAGGGCAATAAATGTAATCCATTCTGAAGCAACAGTCTCATCACTGCTCTATGAGGTCTTACATATAGTATATTTGTCATATTTGCCTTAAATTGATTTCTAGGACAATTTATGTTATAGGGCAATATTATCCTAACCTTACTAAATGTGCGTGTCATCATTTATGTCAAATCCTTAAATTTCATTAATACATTCAGTTAGAATCATTAGACTCTGTATGATTGTTACCTTTCAAATGAAATCAGTATCAACAAACTTCTTTCCACTGCACAGGAAACACTGAAGCTGCATCGAAAGTACCATTTAGATGTACAGACTGTTTAATGATGATAAGACGTTTCCTAAATGCATTTGCACAGTAAAATTGCAAATGTATAAATAATGTTATAAGATTAGCATTTTACTTAACATATAAATCTGAAATGTTGGAAAAAAAATGCAATGAAACTTTTAAATATGAAACCAAATCACCATAGGTGGTGGCAAGTCTTAATAAGTGAGTCACAGATTCAACTAATTCATTCAAATGGCTAATTCAAGTGACTGTCTTTATAAATGGCTCACTGAATCATAGACTCACCTGATTCATTCAAAAATGCTGAATCATTCAGTCATGAAACACTGCTGTGTGTTGCTCAGAGATGTGCGACTTTTCTGCTGTGGCTTTGCTTATAACTATTTTTGTTTACAAAAACGGTCAATAATGTGTCTAAAAGTTTGTTAATAGTAACTACTTGTTTATTATCTTTTTTTTTTTTTTTTTCTGCAGCGGTATGTTTGTTTCTTTATGTGTGCTGTTGCAAAAAAAATGTTTTCCATGAGTCAGATTGGCTGCACGAGCCTCAACTGACGCAACCTTGATACTGTCTGTCCGTTATCAGTCACCGTTTACACTGAAAGTAATAAAATCAAAATCATTCTCACCAAAGTTTGGTGCTGAACTAGTTATTGTTTGTTACTGATGTTGTAATCAGGTTACTTGTCCGGTCGTGCAAGTAAAATTCTCTTTCACTTGCCCCATCACAAAATCCACTTGTCCCAGACAGGCAGACAAACGTTAATGTCGAGCCCTGTGCTAGAGACTAACCATAGGATAACTAACTAAATAAATAAATAAAATTCAACATACCTTCACACACAAATCTATTACTTTCCCAGTCTTTTCCCAATTCACAAACCCCTATACCGATGATTTTCCCTCTCAAGATCCATCAGCCTTCGCTACAGATTTGTAGTTTCTAATGCTATCTGATGGGCAAAGTCAGCCTAGCATAGCACAAATCAAATTAGCATAATGGTTCTGGAGTGCTGAGATGCTATCTGTCCATGTTGGGTTAATGTTCCACTATGAAGAGTGGCCGAGGGTTCTGGATCAGAGTGCTGATGTCCGGGCAGAGTAATAGCCACCAGATGTGAGGGACCATTTTGGAAAAAGAATGAATGAACTGGGGGATAAATAAACAATGCTAATGTCTCACTTCCTGTCACCCACAAATGCTATCTGGAAGAAATGGAGGGAGAGAATTTGAAGAACAGCATTTTCTTACCTAATCACTATGTCCGCTTACTGCTGCAGCAGCACATTTCGGGAACAGAAGGAAGCACCTATTGCACATTTTTCACTGAAAGTTACTCAAAGCCAATGAAGGATCAACACGATTTATGACAGAGACAGAAATTATTGATTGTTTGCTATGAATAAACCTCAAACTTAGAGAAATAAAATAAGTTTTAAAAGTCATTGGATTGAATTAAATTAGATGCTGCGAAAACTTGCGGTGGCACTGCAATTTTATCGATGGCTAGCAGACTCCCTTTACTTTGAAAAGAGTATAATCCACACAGAAGAACGAACCAGGGGGAAATGAACATTGTGCTTTCCATTCATCCCCTAAGGCTGTTTATCATCCCTTGGTTATTCATTATTATTATTTTATTTTATTTTTTACTTTAGAGATTAAGCATATCCTCTAAATCTTACTCCTGCCAGGACTGGAAAAGCATAAAGTACGCTCTGAAGTATTTACATGTCTATCCCACACACTCACTGTTGCCGTTCAAATGCTTTATGTCCACATTTGACCTGTAAAGGTCCGGTAGAAAGAGACCCTTTTCTTGACTATATTGCTTACAGGAACATACTGCCTGGGAATAGATGCTATACTTCCTACAGAATTGCCACTCATTCGATCATTTTTTTTTTTTTTTTTATGTATTAATTCACAGTTTTTTTATTTGTTTGTTTGCTTGCTCTTTCTTTTGATTTACCTTTCATTGTTTCTTACTTTTCTGTTCATTTGTTCACTTCTACCATTTGTTCACTTGTTCTTTGTCTCATTCTCTTTCAGTACACTGATGATTTTTGAGTTTTTACGAGTAATCTTTAAGAATGTTAAACATATGTAAGCTTTTTGTGTTACAGCTTCTTCATGCCACAAACCCCAATTCATCATAATCTTTAAAGTGTATTATGAAAATCCTTTTTTGCTATTCTTTTATTTTTGGGTCCATAGGAGGGTCAAGAGAGTTGGCGATTCAGTAGGGACACATATGAAGGTCGCACAGGTTTTGGTGGTGATAGATTGGATTAATCTAGCCTCTGGCACAGAATGATGGAGAGCGCGCACACACACACACACACACACACTGTAGTCCTCACAGTAAAATGCAAGCACAAAGATACACACACACACGTGATAAACAGCCCTGGAGACGGTGACTTGATGAAATTGGGGAAGTGTCATTTTTAAGAGAGAGGCCATTAATAATAAACATGGGAAATTCTTGGCTGATGCATTCAAACCTCCCTCTCCTGCTCTCACCTCTCTCTCAGTCCTCCACCGCCTGTCATACAGATCTATTTCCATATTTCTATTCATATGTGGGCCATTATAACAGTTTTTGTGTCTTTGGATAGTTTTAGGCTGTTGTCACACTAGATTTGATTGAACCCAACTATCCAATTCCACCATCCAATTGAGAATCAGTAAGAACTGATGCCATCTTTACAGTTTTGTCTCTTTTGTTACCAATTTTCCCTCCCATTCCACTTTCCTGTATCTTGTGTTTCTAAATGCAAAAACTAAACATGTTGTATGTAAATGACCCCCTATACTTTTGCAGATGCATTGGAAAGATACAAAGATTGCTTGCAAGAGATGCTTGCCAAAGGCATTTTATTATAAGCAGGTGTGAGAAATGCATTTCGCTATAAGTGTGACCGAGAATATGTAGAACTGCTAATTGGGATTTAGTATGAATAGCATTCATACCAGCTGCAAATCTAAAAAGCTGCTTCCACACCAAGAAAACAACCCAAACTCCAATGACGAACAGACTCAGGTCTCCAACAAAAGCTTTCAAAATTTAATTTGTTCCTCCTCACAATGGTGTATTGCATCATGCATTCAGAGTCAAATGGAGGTTTGAAGAACTTTTGACATGATTTGAAGAAGTCTCTGCTCTTGCATCATGCAACAAAACATCGATTTGAGTGAAAACTATTGTGAAAAGGCTACCCTTCTTTATATGTAAGTGTTTTGAACCCACACTGGCACACCTCAGTTTGGCAGTGAAGGGATGCCCAGACAGACAGGCAAGCAGGCAGGCAGCGAGGAAGAGGATTTCTGCCATCTGTGTGAGACATCAAAGGAAGTGTGTTTGCTGAATTTACAAGAGACATTGAGCGAGAGGGAGAGGAAGACAGAAAGAGCTGCCTATGGGGTTAAGGAGGCATCTCAACTGGTTTCTGTCTCTTTCATTTTTCTCTATTTCACTCTTTGTCAGTGTTTACGTATCTCCTTTTGACGGCAGTGCAGGTTGTCTTTCGGTTTTCCCCCCAAATGAGGCAGATGACTATGACAGCTCAGCCTTTCCTCTATCACCGCTAACACCTCTAACATCTTTTACTAGAGGTGTCTTTTTTCCTTTGACTTTTCAATGTACCTGTCGTCCCTTTTTCTCGGCTGGACTGTCAGTCGTTCTCTCACTATCGCACTTTCACAGACAGCTATTTTCACTGCTCTGTGCTAAAACATTTGCCTCTCTCTCACTTTCTATCTCTGACTCTCTCTGTCTGTTGTTTTGTTTTTTCCTCTCTCTTCAAGTCCAAACAAATATGTTTGTCTGTGTTTTACCCGTCTAGTCGTACTGAAGCTTGTCTGCCTCGTGGTAAACTCGGAGAGGCACACCTGGTATTACTGTAACATCCATCTCAGTGATTTGATCACAAGTGGACAGCGCTAAATGCAGGTTTTAGGCTGATGACTCAAACCATGATCAGGGGTAGTCAGAAAATGTGACCATATTGCGTTTGCACTGTAAATGTACTTACATAATTAGTCACGTCCTATATACTGTATATTGGATAGAATATAAAAAATACAGCCAATTAAAATAGGACAATTTACATTGTACATTGAATTGGGCTTGTCCAATGGTACGTTGTTTATATAGTGCTTTTGAATAGTTGCGTTATGGCACTCATGTGGGAAATCGGGGGTTGATTCCAGCCTTTCTTTGCAGCATTTTCCATCAGTGGTTAAAGGGATAGTTCACCTAAAAATGAAAATTCTTTCATTGATTACTCACCCTCATGTCGTTCTAAACAAGTAAGACTTTCGTTCATCTTCAGAACACAAATTTAGATATTTTTGATGAAAATCGCCCTACGTCGCTCCAGAAGTACCAACCCAGTGTTAACAGTGAACGTGCAAAGGAAATCTAACGCCCTTTACAAAAAAAGTTAAAACAGCAATGTAGGACGATTTTGAAGTTTTGGACAAGAAAATGAGATGGGAGTTTTCCGACATACCCTAACTGTCTTAAACTGGAATACACAGAGTACATCCAGAGCTAGACAAGATGCGCATTTGATAAATTGGCCTTGTTTTTTTAGAGCCTTTTGAAGCAACATTTAAACTGCATTTTGGAAGTTCAAACTAGAGGTCGACCGATGATGTATCGGTTTTGCATCGGTTATCGGCAAAATTCTATGCCGATAGTTTTTTCCAGGTTGGGTCCGTTGCTGGAGCGGCTGAGAAGGTCGTCATAATACAGCAAAGTCCCTATAGTCTTTGTTATACAGCAGGAGAGTGGCCTCTAGTGGCGGAAATCACTGACAGTACGTGCCGCTTTTTTAGACGTGACACTGCGCGTTGCACAGAGCGGGACACTTCAAAGGCGGATTTAAAACATCGACAACGAAATGGTGTGTACAGTATACTGTAGTGCATGTTTTCATGTTATTACTAAGCGATGAATATGCTGACTACATGATGCATTAGTGGAGAAAGGACAGCAGTATACTTTTGCCCGTTTGGTAATCAAATAAAGTCTTGTAGACCGCCGGTCGAATTGAACACGACTCGTCCGGTGTGTGTGATACCAGATAGCTGCGAGTTCTTTTAGACACGGCGCTGCACTTTTGCCCGTTGTGTGACTAACATATTTTTATATTTTAATTTGATAACCACAAATGTTCTAGAATAGAAGCAGTTAAATTGTGAAAGTACACAATATCCATATGTATGCAATTTCAATACTGTGGCCTTTGTGTAGATATTTAAAGATGACCATCTTTAGCTTGATTGTTGATGTAATGGTAGCACTTTACAATATGAGCCCATTTGTAACATTAAGATTGATAAAAGCTGTAGAATAGAAGTATTGTTCCTTGTTATTGTTCCTGTGTTAATTTCAGCATTTACCGATATATTTAAAAAAAAAAAATCAGTTGCTTTTGTTAACATTAATGAACAATGAACTAACTGTAATGATCAACATATAATTAATATTAATATTTGTATTCATTTAAAAAGTATGGTTCAGTAGGCTACTTTTTTTTTTTTTTTTAAATAGTAGAGCACTATTTATTTTCCATTCAGTATCCATTTTGAAAACTATCGGTTGATTAATCGGTATCAGCCAGTGTGGTCCAACCTAGTTATCGTATCTGTAAAATCCAGCATCAGTCGACCTCTAGTTCAAAATCACGGGCACCACAGCAGTCCACTATAGGGTGAGAAATGCTGAAATGTTTTCCTCAAAAAACATAATTTCTTCATGACTGAAGTCAGAAAGGCATGAACATCTTGGATGACAAGGGGGTGAGTATATTATCTGTACATTTTTGTTCTAGAAAGTGAACTTCTCCTTTAATCTGTATTCCGAAGAATATTAAGGTCTTATGGGTTTGGAATAACAGAATTTTCATTTTTTGGTGAACTATCCCTTTAACTGGCCTTGTTAATCAGAAAAATAAGTGACCTCTTCAAGTTAATTTTTCAGTTAAATGTATTTTGTGTATTTTTACAACTGCATTCTTTCTTAAGTTGTCCAACTTATTGCTAGAGGGAATTATGAAAATTCTCCGAAAATGTGTTTATCTTGAACACTGCAGCTTTTCCTTAATGGAACGTGTTTATGTTTTCAGTTTGACGGCAGACATGTATTTGATTTGGCTGAATAACTAATTTATGAGTGTTTTGTTTTGTTAGGTTGCTCACTCTGGCAGATGACAGATCGCTCACTCTTTCTCTCGCTCTCTTGGGTGGAGATGTTTTTTCAGCTAATGTCCAACGATTATGATTTGTGATTTGGAAAAATATCACTTCTCTGCAGGACATGCTGTCAAGTTTTGAATGCAAAACAAGTTTGCAGAAATAGTGCTGTTTGGCCTACCTTCAGTCTTCTTTTACTTTGCCTAATGTTGATGAAGTGTTTCCCTGATTTTTCTTTGCTTGCTTTCTTCTAGTCATCTGCTCCATGCAGTGTCTTCACTGGGCGTTCCACCTTTCAGCAGAATGCATGATGTCAACCTGCTATCTCATAAAACTCCCCTCACGTTTCTGGCAAAAGTGGACCACCACAAATTCAATTAGTTTTACATTACAGAGATGCATTCTCCTTACTAAAGAAATTCAGATATTGCACCAAAATATCAAAACACACTGAAGATTGATATCACGCTCTAACAACTTTTATTACTGCTGACATTTATGTCCATAAAATGAATGGCTCCATCATGACCCCATTAAGGCTGAAGCCTTTTTTTTTCTTTCCCAGAACAAAAGATATTCTCAAAGAAATATACATTAAACTTTAAAACAATAAAGTGAAGTAAACTGCTTGAGCCAGCATACTAGGGAATGCTTATTTGGGCTCTGTAATGCACTGCAGAGACCCATACAGGAGCCATGCTTTCAAGTTCTCTTTGTGATGCATGCCTGCATTCAATAATATCTTTAGGGAATGGAAAGGAAAACCGAGGTGACACATTTCCCCCCTACCGAGGCTGGACCTGGATCAACATCTGGGATTACACAAAGGTTTCTCCTCAGCAACCCTACTCACACTTGTCTGCGTCAACGTTTGTCCTAAAGTGATTCATTTACATCACTATGCGGGCAGCCTGACGATGACAGTGAGTACGTATAACCCAAACAGGTCAACGGTAGAACGCATCAGCATAACAGACACACTTCTGTTTCTCAGTTTGTGTAAATTGACACACAAAGGTCATGGGACTTCCTGAACGGGATCCATCCCATCACCCACTCAGTTCGCCACGGAAGCGAGAGGGTAAAAAAAACATCCTTTCATACCCTAACACTGAGTGAGAATTCACACATGTTTTCTGTTACTCTGATCGCAGTCATAGCAGCTATATTTAGTAAAGCTAGAATTTCCCAGCATTCTTTTGAATGGGGGGAGAGGGGTGAATTATAAATAACTACTAAAAGACCATTTGTTGTTAAAGGGCAAAACACTTCCAGTAGTCCAAAATGCTGAATTTGGGAAAAGTTGTGCTTTTTAATGACTACCTTTGTAAGGATTTTGCGTTTTATCTGTAAATGTTAGGCAAGGACAGGGAGCAAAAGCATTTAACGCTGCACTCTTGCTACTGCCGAAATAGTTTTGTCTCCGAACCCTGACAGTTCATTTGCACCCCCGAAAAGAGCAACTTATTTTAGCACGGCAGAGCAGTGAAACATATTGCGCTCTCCATTTTCAAATCTATTTTTGGCCACTGCCCCAAATCGCACACGCAAATCCAAACCATCATTCACAGACCCGAACAGGCCATCAGAGATGTAAATCATCCCTTGAAAAGTTGGTATGACCCATCAGTGAACCTAATAAAGAACCCCCAGCTTAGCATTCCGGACCTCACCGTCCGACTGTCCCGTCCAAACAAAAGCGGATGGGAGGGGCGACCAATATTTCATTCCTGCACTGGTGCTTTCTGCTCCAGCAGATTTAGATTAAGTCCATTGGGAGGGGATTGCTGAGCCATAAGGGTCCCGGAGTGATGGAGTGGAAGTTTAGTGTGAGGGTATTCCATTCAGACAAAGGCCTACAGGCGCCCCATTTGTCCATTGGTCCCTTTTAATGAGACCTCCCTGACAACCTCAACAAAGGCCCAGGCCTCTTCTCACTGCCAGGCATGGTCATTATTTTGATATGCATTCAGAGAAAGGACCTGAAAAGTTTTGACGGAGGGGGACTTGAGGGAGTTGAAGTGTGTTTTGGTCTGTGAACTTGGAAACATGTAAAAATAAGGACTTTTTTCATCTTCTGAAATAAAGTGTTGTGTCAGCCATGAGCAAGTTAATGCATGCACGAGAGAGTTTATTAGTGGTTTTTGTTAAAGGGATAGTTCACCAAAAAATTTTAATTCTGTCATTATTACTCACCCACATGTCGTTCCAAACCCATGAGACCATCTTTCATCTTCGGAACACAAAATAAGAAATTTTTAATGAAATCCTAGAGCTTCCGGACCCTGCATAGACAGCAATGCAACTACCACGTTCAAGGCCCAGAAAGGTAGTACATCAATAAAATAGTCCATGCGACATCAGTGGTTCAACCCTAATTTTATGAAGCTATGAGAATACTTTTTGTGTACAAAGGAAACAAAAAATAATTATTTTATTCAACACTTTCTTCTGTTCTGTGTCAATCTTTGACATAAAGGAAGGTTAATGATAGAATTTTCATTTTTGGGTGAACTATCACATTAACGTAACATCACTATTATTAAAAGAGTTGTGGTCCATTCAGATTGAAATTTAAAAATGCCTTGTAACATTTATTTTAACTGTTTATTGTTTATATAAAATAAAATGTATTGACTGCCATTGAAAAGTTTGGGGTTGTTAAGATTTTTGTATGATTTTGAAATCTCAAAAGCAATCTCTTATGCTCACCATATTTATGTGATCAAATCACAGTAAACGGTAAAAACAGTAATACTGTGAAATATTATCACAATTTTAAAAACTAGCTTAATATATTTCAAATGCAATTTTTTCATTTAATTTTTAGCAGCTATAACTGCAAAACAAGTATTCAGTGTCACATGATCCTCCATTATAATATGATCATTTTGGGGCTTAAGAAACATTTCTTATTAATATTAACTTTAAAAACATTTGTGAACCATATGTGACCCTGGACCAAAAACCCATAAGGGTCAATTATTTTAGTCAAATTGAGATTTATACATAATCTGAAAGCTGAATAAATATTTTTTTGATTGACAGATTTGAAAATCTGGAATCTGAGGGTGCAAAACAAAAAAAAAAACTAAATATTGAGAAAATTGCCTTTAAAGTTGTCCAAATTAACTTCTTAGCAATGCATATTACTAATCAAAATTAATAATTCAAAAAAGTTTTGATATATTTACCGTAAGATCTTTACAATATATCTTTATGGAACATGATCTTTACTTAACCTAATGATTTTTGTCGTAAAAGAAAAATGGATAATTTTGACCCATACGTTGTATTTTTGGATCCCCATGCTACTTAAGACATACTTAAGATATGATTCTTCGATGTATGGAAAGTTCAAAAGAATAGTATTTATCTGAAATCGAAATCTTTTGTAACATTATAAATGCCTTTAGTGTCACCACACATGTGACCAATTTAATTAATTCTTGGTGAATAAAACTATTAGCTGCTTTAATTAAATAACTGCTAACCCCAAATTTTTGAACCATGGCATATTATTCATTTTGCCCAACACTGCTAACTAATAACTCACCATTTGTGCTACTCATCAAACGTACAATTTTTGCTTGACAAATAAATTGTGCCAGATCTAGACCAGAATATAATAGAGACTTGTATGTGGTTCACTTCAACAAGTAACACTTAGCAACCACTAGTGACATATTTAACAATCTATTCAGAAAATGTATCACCCATAAGACCCAGGCAACCACCCAGAACACCCAATGAATTTAGAATGGCGAGAAAATTATACACTTTCAATTTGGGCTGACTGAGTTACTTTTAAATAACCCTAATAATGCTGGAACTGTGGTCTAGTTGTTATAAGCATGTGGAATGAATATTGAGCTATGATGCTCATGAGAAATTTAAGTTCCAGCCTTCCAAATCCTTCAATAAATAGATTATGTGAGCAAATCTGAAAAGGAATTCTCTGCATAGAAAAGTTCTGTATTATAGTGTAAACTAAATCTTCAGATCCGCCATTTGAATCTAAAAAGGGTTATAAATTCATTTGGGATGCAAAAGAAAGCTTTACAAGGGGAATGCTGAGAAGAATGTATATGATTTTTGACAATAGGGTGTGTGCATGTGTTTTCAGAGAGTCCATCTGTAGAGTGAATGTTTGCAGGGGTAATGATGTGTGTATGAATGGGGAGCTCCTTTACCCAAACCCCTCACCAAATGTTCTTCTCCCTTTAGTGCTGTAGCACATTCATACTCAACATCATCATTCGAAAGAGAGTGGGAGGGATACGACTGAAAGGGTGCTGGCAATAGTGTGTCAGTCAAGTACCATGAAAACAGATGTGTTTTAGAGCTGGACAGAGGGGAAAAAAGGGGATTCGGCCACTGAATACGATCATTGTTTGGTCTCGCTTTCTCATAGAAAGCTGCTTTGCAATCATTGCAATTTGAGACTAGGATCCGTATTGCACACAAGCCCATATTTTTATCAGCATTAGCATGGCATGCTAGTAGCAACCACCTAGCAGAACATCCTTTTGCACAGGCAAGCACCACTCAGATTCTCTTCAGTAAATCTAGTTTCATATTATTGCTGTAAAATCATAGATTGTTTTAATGATTGCTTAGAAAAAAGTGGCGTCTCATTTCTTATGCAACCACCTGAAACAAGCCATCACATGCACATGCATACAAAACCTCATCCATCAGAGCGGTGGAGATGTTTCATTTCTCAGTAGGTGCCAAAAGCATGTGAACCCGGCTGCTCAATATCAGTCTAGATACATGCAGGCACGAATACATGCACACCCCCTCCTGTCAGGACGGTGGATAATTAGCTGGTGCTTTTTGGCAGGGGGTGGAGTGCACAGAGGAGAAAGACCTGCTAAACTCTTTTGTCCTTTTTTTGTGATGTCACATGGGGCCCCTCCCCCGCCGCTCCTTTATGACACAGCCACAGGTTCCTTTTCACCCTGCTTGTCCTCATGCATTCATGGGCATCATTCAGCAGGCCCCCCGCTTTTGTATTGGGGTGAAACACCCATCAACCACCCTGATCTGCTCGCACTCACCATATGGCTCCACCGAAAGACCCCCGCTAAGAGTAAGGAAGGGAGAGAGAAGAATAGAGAGTAATGAAAAAGATCTAAAGCTTCAGCAGCACATGAAATTGATTTTATTTTTGGCTCCTGCAACTCACAAAATGGGAGAAAGACAGAGTGTGGGTCTCAAAGAGAAAGAATGACAGGCGGAGAGAGAAATGCAAAGGAAGGAGGAATTGAAGCTTGAATTTTCAGCTTCATCATCATCACACACTGATCAAACTCCCTAATGAGCTGCTCGGGTATTTCAAACAAATCATTTGAGTTTTGAATGCTCATTTAAAATGCATAATGCGATTAAAATGATGCAAAAACAATAGGAATCTAGTCTTTTGTCTTGTGCGGTTTCATCTCGTTGGAATGTGTGCCAATATTTTCAGCGCACAAGTAGTTTGAATCAAACTGATTCAGTCATTCAGAAAAGTTTGCAACATCCTCCCTCACTGAATTAAAAATAATTTCACAATTTTTTTAGCATATGAGATCTAATTGTACGTTTGAATCATCTAAGAGCTATCTTTGAACTTTTTTCAATACTTTTATTACTAATTAAAGATGTAAAATTAAGCTAAATGTATAAATAAAAACAAATACGGATCCATTCATTTAATATAATGTAATATGTATTTATTGTATGTTTGAATAATCTCAGAACTGTCAAATTCAATCAGTATTACTAATATTGAACATTGAATATTTTCAAGTGGGCAAAAAAATTAAAGCAAGTCATATTATGCCTCAATTCGGATAATATTGCAGGTGTTTACAGATTTTCCCAACCAAATTCAACATTAGTAACAACATCTTTTTTGATCATTTACAAGCTAAAGATGATGGGTCAACTGATTATTGGCGCCTATCTTCAGTATTGGTCTACTTGACTTATGTATGATCGTTATTGAATAACTTGGCCTTCTTGGGTCTTACTGGAATTGACATTAAGCATTTTCATGGTTATCGGTATCGGACATTTTTAAAACCGTTTTGCGGATGAAATCATTTAAAAGCATTAAGAGAAAGTTTTTCTCAGAGCCCTTGTTCTTAATTTTGACATAAATTTTCATTTTTACACCAGAGATATTGGTTCAAAATATCGGTTATCGTCTACTTGACTTACGTATGAAAGTTATTGACTCATGTATGATAGCTTGGCCTGGCCCATTATAGGTGCCAATATTAAGCGTTTTTATGGTTATCGGTGTCAGTCATTTTCAAAAACCTTTTTGCTGATAAAATAATTTAAAAGCATTTAAAGAAAGTTTTTGTCAGTTAATTTTGACATTAACTCTCATTTTTACACCAGACATATATATTGGTTCAAAATATTGGTTATCGGTCTACTTGACTTATGTATGAAAGTTATTGATTTATGTACGATAACTTGGTCTGGCCAATTATCTGTGCCAATATTAAGCATTTATTATTAAGCATTGGTTATCATATCGGTCACTTTCAAAACCGATTTGCCGATAAAATAATTTAAAAGCATTTAAAAATAGTTTTTGTCAGAGCTCTTGTTATTCTTAATTTTGACGTAAATTTAAATTTTTACACCAGAGATACTGGTTCAAAATATCGGTTATCGTCTACTTGACTTACATATGAATGTTATTGACTTATGTACGATAACTTGGCCTGGCCCATTATTGGTGCAGATATTAAGCATTTTTGTGGTTATCGGTGTCAGTCATTTTCAAAACCTATTTGCTGATTAAATGATTTAAAAGCATTTAAAGAAAGTTTTTGTCAGAGCCCTTGTTATTCTAAATTTTGACATTAATTTTCATTTTTACACCAGACATAAATATTGGTTCTAAATATCGGTTATCTGTCTACTTGATCTGTAATAATCAGTATTGGCATCGGCCCTGAAAAACACATATAGGTCGACCCCTGCAGATCTGTTTTTTCCATAATTTATTTTAATAAATATGGACCTACCATGTCATTTGTCTTTATTTAATGCAACAGCATCATGTTTATGCTGCATGTCTCATATTAGTCCGTATGTACGCTTTAAGGCAAAATAGTAAGAAACACATACATCTTAATTACCCAAGGTTGTATTCTCATGACATGATAGTGATGTTGCTGTTTCACACAAACATACATGTGTGCCTTCTTGCATGGCTGGACATCTGACTGCATCTGACACATAGTAAGAGTGTGTGCTCACCCTAAGGGTGTGAAACCTGTGCACCGAGCCCCAACAGGTCATTCACACACCGTAGGGCAAAAAGACACGCAGCCCTACACGACTACCCATCCTGACCCATTTCCATCAGCTCTCATCAGATCAAACAGCACCATGCTACAACTCTCCATATATTCTTTCCTCCCTCTATGTCTGTATGATCCCTTATTTCTGGCTCAGCCGTCGGCGGTGAATTGAGAGGTGAGAAAAGATTTAATCGCTCAAAGAGTGTTGTGCTTTTTACCCCCCCTTCTTTCTCTTGTTATTTTGTGTTTCTCTCCAAAGCGTAAAGTCTGAACACGGTGCGGCAAAACAAAAGCGTGGTTAATGAGGGTGCTAAACGCAACACACATGTAGCTATTGCAGCAGTCTCCTGACAGCGCCACAGATGAAAGCAAGAGGAAGTAGCTGTGAGACAGCGCAGGGAGAGAGAGCAAGAGATGGAAAACAACGTTACACAGAGATCAAACCTTGCTGATGAGATCCATGTGATGTTCTGAAAAAAAAACATGGTACAATCCATTTAGGTAGAATAACATATTTAGGTAAAACAATGCTTCAGTTTAACTCCGTTCACCGGTACAACTGGTACATGGCTGGCTATTAATGTCTTTGTGTTTGTTTCCCTTAAATAGTCCTTGTAATGGAGCAAATCATCAAGGATTTCTCCTTGAGATGCAAGCGTATGAATCATTTATACCGCTCAACCAAAACAGGTGTCTACCTGATCTGCAGGCATATTCAATAAAGAGTTTGTTCGGATGTCAAAGAGATAATGCCTAATATATGCATTGTAGCTCTGAGGTTAATGGTGTTGATGCCTGATCTCTAGAAACAGAGAAACTCAACCTATAACTACTGTTAAACGTGTGATCATATGATTTGACCTCACTATCAGATTTAAGATGTTTTTATTACTTCAATACCATTTTCAACTTTTTTTCTTGTCAAAGTTGAGTCAAAGTTGAAAATGAACATGGATGGATGAATGGATTGGTAGATAGATACAGACGTTACTGTGTACAGCTCTATTTTTGCTGCCCCATAAGCGCCACCTGCTGTCAGACAGTGGATTTACATTTTCATTCATTTGTTGTAAATCTTAACCAGTTGATGAAAAGTTGGCTACCTAGTAATCCAAAGTGTTGAGATTTTTAGAATGCATATTAGCTTATGTAGACTTGTTTATGGAGCAGATAAAATACAATCTATCATTCATCCTTTTCATTAAAAAAAAGAAAGATTTAAAGGCTGAAAATTGAGGTTTATCATTTTATAAAACCTTTTCTTGAAAACTTTGAGCATGTTGTACATGTCAGTAGACATGTTATGAATATTGTTTTGTTAGTTTAAAATCCAGCCATCTTTTAAAATGTTTTTATTTCACTGTTTATGCAAAAAAAAAAAGTGCATAGTGCTGCTACTTTTATTTGTTGGTTTTGACAAAACTTGGTCAAATTATTTCAGAATGTGTAGCAGTACTTTTTGAACATTTTCCAGCACATTTTGCCAATACTGTGTATAACAGTTTGGACTGATACATTATTTAAGAGATTTAAGTATTGTACAACATGGGTAGCTCTCAGCCACTTTCATTTTTTAAAAGTAGCTCTCAAATGAAATAAGGTTAAAGACCCTTGCTGTAGATAGATAGATGAATGGATTGGTGGACGGATAGATGGGTGGATGAATAGATATTGGAGATGGATGATACTATGTATAGATACATACATACTGTAGATGTACATCTGTAGATCAATACAGTAGATAGATGGGTGAATGGATGGATGAGTAGATACTTAGGCAGATGGCTGGCCGGATGTATGGATGAATGGATTGGTGAATAAATAGATACTGTAGGCAAGGCAGATGGATGGATGGTTGAGATGGATGGTGTAGATGGAAGATGTGTGGATGGGCAGATACCATAGGTGGATGGATACTGTGGATAGATGGGTGGATTAATAGATACTGTGGTTAAATAGAGAGATGATACTATAGATGGATGGATAGATACTGTAGAAGGATGGATGGATGGATGAGTAGATGGATAAGATAAGTGGATGGATGGTATGGA
Organism: Labeo catla; assembly: GCA_012976165.1. Taxonomy (NCBI): domain Eukaryota; kingdom Metazoa; phylum Chordata; class Actinopteri; order Cypriniformes; family Cyprinidae; genus Labeo; species Labeo catla. The sequence continues at coordinate 2,211,546 of VONZ01000016.1, forward strand.
TGGTTAGATGAATAGACACTTTAGGCACGTAGAAGGTAGATGCATAGGGTAGATGGATGGGTAGATAGATAGGTTGATATATAGATAGATTGATTGATTGGCAGATAGATGTTCAGTAAGATGTCCATTGTCAGTCAATTTTAGCAGAATGCTGTGTTCACGATCAGCGGTGAATGAAGGGAGCTTCTTATTTTGCTCTCAGAACACAAGCAAATGATGTAATTAGGGAGGAAAAAGAATTAACAGCAACCTGAGCTCACCCTGTCACAGCATTAACACTCCTCCACGGAGAACAGCTTATTTCTGTTCTTAAGGACTAATTTGCAACTTTGATTTTCCACAAGTTAGGTGAAAAAATACCGGGTCACAGTGCCCTTCTAGATGTGAAAATTGACTGTCTGTTTTGCGGCATCTTTTTTTCTCTCTCTTTCTCCCCCCTCACTCACTTTTCATAGTTAATGGAGTATTCATCGCAGCAGGTTTAATTTCACTCTTTCTTTTCTATTTCGCTTTAATTAACGGCGGGTTCCTCTAATCACTCTCTCTCTCTCAGCACTCCAACAAGCTAGACCGAAAGATCTTTACCCCCCACAGAGGAGGAGAAAAAAAAACGAGAGGGAAAAAGCTGCTATTATCTGTCTTTGTCCCTCTTCTCTCTCCTGTCTCCACTCAGGCCTGTGAAAGGATTTTGTATGTATGACGTGATCAAAAGCCTGGAGGTCATCAAACACACCGACACAGAGGAGATGTGATCCTTCCAGCATACACATCATATCTAATCATGTTCAATATTCATTCATATGTTTATTTGTGTAACCACTCATTATTAGAGTTTTTTTTTAAGATTTTATATGTCTGGGTCTATCCACCCATCTGTCTATAGTATCTACTCATTCACCCATCTATTTACAGATCCATCAATCTACAGTATCTATATATCCATAGTATATATCCATCTATTTATCTACTGTATCTATTCATCCACCCATCTATTAGCAGTGTCCATCATCCATCCATCTACAGTATTGACTCATCCACCCATCTATCTACAGTATTCATCCATCCATCCATCCATCCATCCATCTGCAGTATCGGTCCATATATCCATACATCCATCTATTTATCTACAGTATCTACTCATCCACCCATCTATCTACAGTATTTATCCACCCATCTACAGTATGTATATATATATATATAAATATATATGTATGTATGTATATATATATTCCTCCTTCATCCATCCATCCATCTGAAGTATCTTTTCATACACCCGTAGAATCATCCAGTTATCTACAGTATCTATTCATCCACCAATCTATCTACAATGTTCATCCATCCATGTACAGTATTCATACATTAATCTAAAATATCTATATATTTATCCATAATATAATTTTACTAATCCACCCATCTATCTGCAGTATTCATCCATCCATCTACAGTATGTATGTGTATATATATATATATATATATATATCCATAGCGTCATCTATCTACAATATCTATTCATCCACCCATCTATTCATCTTTCAATCTACCAATCCATGCATCCATCTATCTACAGCATCCATCTGTCCGTGCATCCATTCTTCCATCCATCTAGTGTCTATCCATACATCCATAGTATCATCCATCTGTTTATCTACAGTATCTTTTCATCCACCTATCTATCAGTCTACCAATCCATTCATCCATCTATCTAGAACATCCATCCGTGCACAGCATCCATCCATCAAACCATCCATCCATCTACAGTATCTATCCATACATTCATAGTATAATCCATCTATTTATCTACGATATCTATTCATCCACTCCACCTTTTATCTACAGTATCTACTAATCCACCCATCTGTCTACAGTATTCATCCATCCATCTACAGTATATTTTCATCCACACATCTATCCATCTATCAATCCATTCATCCATTTATTTACATCATCCATCCATCCTTCCATCCATCTACAGTATCTGTCTTTACATCCATAGTATCATCCATCTGTTTATCTACAGTATTTTGTCATCCAGCTATCTATCCATTAATCTACCAATCCATTCATCTATCTACAGCATCCATCCATCCATCTATAGTATCTATTTATACATCCATAGTATCATCCATTTACAGTATCTATTCATCCACCCATATATACATCCTTCAGTCCACCAATCCATGCATCCATCTATCTACAGCATCCATCCATCCATCCATCTACAGTGTCTACCCATCCACCCATCTATCTACAGTATTCATTCATCCATCTACAGTATCTATGTATTCATCCATAGTATCATAAATCAACAGTATTTTTTCATCCACCCATCTATCCATCTAACAGTCCACCAGTCAATTCATCTATCTACAGCGTCCATCCATCCATAGTATGATCCATCCAACCAACCAACCGTCTGTCTGCTGGTGCATTTTCTTCTGTCCATTTTTAATATAAAGGACTATATTCCCAAATGATTGGACAGAGTTTAATAGTAACATTAGTCTGAGTGTACTTCTACTAAAACTAATTGTAGTACTTTTACAATGCAGTTTTATGCCTTTATATCTTGCAATTGTATGCGGCATTATGACAAGCTCTAGTTTTGAGAGTGCTGAAGTCAGCATGTCCGTGCCAGTGCTAACAGAAGCTCTCTTCTGCCCCAATTCATCAGCGGCTGTTAGACAACAGTGATGCTAATACTATCAGTCGGCTAACATCTGTTAGCATGTGTGTTTCGGTGAAACTATGATAGAGGCTACAAGCTCTATCATAGCCCAACATCTCCATACGCTATCTAAGTGAAACATCTCCAGGTAGAGAGAGTTCAGCCATGCCTGTGATGGAAGCGCTATCAGTTGCTAGCATCTGGCCATGCTAGCTGCCATTCATCAATCAGTAAGGCGGTGTGGGCAAAAGGGCAGGAAGAAGTGGGGAGGGGGAGGTGGAGATAACAAAATGGAGTCTTATCACCTGTATCTTATCAGCTCTAGCCCTGTGTGTTCCAAACTGATTGGAAACGTACAGTTGAGAAAGCGTGATAGTTGGGACTGTGAATGAAAGCTGGGAGAGCAAATATTAATGCTATTAAAGCGTTCAGAAATATAATCTATGGCCAGATGATAGATAAAACACATAAAGCACAAAGCTACATTTGAAGTCAAAAGTTTACATACACCTTGCAGAATCTGCAAAATGTTAATTATTTTACAAAATAAGAGGGATCATACAAAATGCATGTTGTTTTTTAGTACTGACCTGAATAAGAAATTTCATATATAGCCAACAAGATAAAATGATAGTTGAATTTATAAAAATGACCCTGTTCAGAAATTTACATACACTTGATTCTTAATACTGTGCTGTTACCTAATTAATCCACATCTTTTTTTTTTTTTTTGTCCTGAACGGTTAAACTGCCTGCTTTTCTTCAGAAAAATCCACAGATTCTTTGGTTTTTCAGCATTTTGGTGGATTTGAATCTTTTCCAACAATGACTATATGATTTAGATATCCATCATATCATACTGAGGACAACTGAGGGACACATATGCAACTATATTTACTGTGATATTCAAATTTTTTCACCCCCCAGCTTTTAAAGGAGAAGTCCACTTTCCAAACAAAGAATCCCCTTGTAATCCAAGATCTTCATGTCTTTCTTTCTTCAGTCATAAAGAAATTACGTTTTTTTGAGGAAAACATTTTTCTCTATATAATGGACTGATATGGTGCCCCAATTTTGAACTTCCAAAAGGGAGTTTAAATGCAGCTTCAAACAATCCCAAATGCGGTTGTAAATGATCCCAGCCGAGGAAGAACGGTCTTATCTAGCTAAACAATTTGTTATTTTCGTTTAAAAAAATGCAATTTAACTACTTTTTAATCTCAAACGCTTGTCTTGACTTTCTCTCCCTGAATTCTGTGTATTCTGGCTCAAGACAGTTAGGGTATGTTGAAAAACTCCAATCGTATTTTCTCCCTCAACTTCAAAAATCATTTCAAAATCATCCTACATCACTGCAGAAGTTCCAACCCAGTCTTTGCATAGTGAACATGCAAAGAAGATCAAACATCCTTAACAAAAAAGCGATATAGGGTGATTTCGAAGTTGAGGGAGAACATGAGATGGGAGTTTTTCGACTTACCCTAACTGTCATGAACCGGAACAAAAAAGGCAGATTAAGACAAGACAAGCATTTGGCATTAAAAAGTATATAAATTGTATTATTTGTATTAAAATAACTGATCGTTACACTAGATAAGACCCTTCTTTTTTGGCTGGGATTGTTTACAACTGCATTTGGGATCGTTTGAAGCCGCATTTAAACTGCATGTTGGAAGTTCAACATCAGGGCACCATATCAGTCCATTATATGGAGAAAAACGCAGAAACGTTTTCCTCAGAAAACATAATTTCTTTACGACTGAAGAAAGAAAGACATAAACATCTTAGATGACGAGGGGGTGAGTACATTATATGTGAATCTTTGTTTTGGAAGTGGACTTCTCCTTTAATGCATCGTACAGTGGTTTTAAACCTAAAAATGTCTGTCAGGTCTGTTATGATTGGAACAAAACTTCTAAACATTTTTAATCATTTTGTGTGTATGCAGTTAGTTCACCTAAAAAAATGAAAACTCTATCATTATTCACTGACTCTAACGTCATTCCAAACCCACAAGACTTTGGTTCATCGCAAATTAAGTTATTTTTAATAAAACCTAGGAGGTTTCTGTCCCTCCATCTGGTTTTTGAAGCAGAATAGTTCTTGAAATGATTTGTTCCAGTAATGTTGTAACTACACAGTGAGTTATTTTAAAATATTCCTTCATTATTATCGAATTCTAACACTATTCCTTTCTTTTTCCTTTCAGGTTTTCTGGTCCTCGTATGTGTGAAAGGTTTGTGTGAGACTTCTTGTTTTCTTCCTTGCCATGTTTTGTTTTCATCCCTTTTGTTATTCGACATCTAGCGTGCCAATCTCAATGGAGCAGAAGGGGGCTCTGATCACTGTTCTCTTTTCACCATGGATAACGAGATGAGGAGCGATCCATATACCACCCCAGAAGAAGAGACACAAAGAGGGAGAGCTTGCTTTAATAGATCAAAGATGCCTGTTTCCCAAAATTGTTGCCTTTGGATCAGGTTTGGCAGTAGGCTCATAGCGATTCAGAATAAAACGTTTAGTTGGACCTGATGTAAGAGCTGCGATTCAAGTGAAGCCCCTTCAGTAGCTCAGGAACATCACATGGGCTGCTCTGGTCTCACATGCATGTTCTCACTGTGCCGTTCTGGCTGCTTAGGATTTGTTTATGTTCCTCTGCCAAGCATTTTGATGTAAATGATGCACATTTCAGGGCTTGCCATTTTTATCCACATCTGCATTGGATATGCTGCAATTTTATTGCAGTGTTTCCAAGAGAACTATCACTGAGGCACATATGTTACTAAACATGAAAACAATCAATGTTTTGATGGATTACACATTCTGTTTCTTCACTAGTTAGACAGTGAAAGATTGTTTAATGTTCTCAAATGTTAATGAGGTCAAGGCAGACGCTTATTATGCTTATTATGCAACTTTTGTTTATGAGATATTATGTGTTGGGATAATTTTCTCTGGGTCATGGTAATATTATTTTGCAGATTTTGTTTTCATAATATTTTGAAATTTCATATACACAGTATTTCAACAAAGCGTTTTTGACCTGGAGGTCATGTTTACTGTATGATGCACATTTAAGAGAGACTCATTATGCAGTTTTGTTTTAATGCCTCAGGTAATTATCCGTGTAGATAGTTAGTATTGTAAAAAAAAGATCATCTTGCTAATGAATAGAAACTGTGCCAAGCATATCTAAACCACTGATGCAAATGATTCAAGTTTTTCTTTTTTTTTTCTTTTTTTTTTTTTACAAATTACACATCAAGCTTAAAAAATGGAATGATAATATACTATTCTTTGTGTCTTTTTTTTATTTTTCTGCTTTCGTTCTGCTGCTGCTTTCTCCGTTTGTCTACATCTGGAGGAATAGGTTATTAGTGAGGGAGAATCATTTATTTTAATCAGCGTTTTAAAGAACTGTTTCTACAGTTGGCTCAAATCCCTATCATAACATTTCAAAGTCAAGATGAAATGATATGATATGTCAGAATTTCTAGTGAAACAAGCTGCAAACATGTAGGACAGGGGTTGATTTTATCAATTGGGAATCATTTTGGTCAGTAATATAAAGTGGAGGGTTTGAAACAATGTTTTTGTGGTATCATGTGAAAAAGAATATCATTTCAGAGGAGAAGCAGTTTTTAATTATTTAGTTAGAAATAATGTACATTGGTGGATCATTCAACCAGGAGTGCTTTTTAAATAAGTAAATAAGTCCAGCGACTTTTTCAGTCTTTTTGTTACATCAAACTACATTTTAAAAACTATTATTTAAAAATATATATTTTTCATTTGTCAATTTGAAAGTGCTGCAATAGCCAGCACAAGAAAAACAATAGCCATGTCAAGACACTTTTGTATTGTAATAGAAGCTTCTGCCAACGTAATCCAGGAAGAGTCGACTGAATGAATATGACAAGAAATCATTAAAGGAATAGTCAACCAAAAATGAAAACTGGCTGAAAATGTACTCATCCTTAAAGGAGAAGTCTACTTCCAAAACAAAGATTCACATATAATATACTCACCCAGTTGTCATCCAAGATGTTCATGTCTTTCTTTCTTCAGTCGTAAAGTTGTTTTTAGAGGAAAACATTTTAGCATTTTTGTTCATATAATGGACTGATATGGTGCCCCGAATTTCAGCTTCCAGAATGCAGTTTAAATGCAGCTTCAAATGATCCCAAATGCGGTTGTAAACAATCCCAGCTGAGGAAGTAGGGTCTTATCTAGCAAAACGATTTGGTTATTAAAAAAAATACAATTTAAATACTTTTTAATCCCAAACGCTCGTCTTGCTTTACTCTTCCTGAACTCTGTGTATTCTGGCTCAAGACAGTTAGGGTATGTCGAAAAACTCCAATCGTATTTTCTCCCTCAACTTAAAAAATCATTTAAAAATCATCCTACATCGCTGCAGAAGTACCAATCCAGTCTTTGCAAAGTGAACATGCAAAGAAGATCAAACACCCTTAACAAAAAAGGTAAAACAGCGATATAGGGTGATTTTGAAGTTTAAGGAGAACATGAGATGCACGTTTTTCGACATACCCTAACTGTCATGAACCGGAACAAAAACAGAGTAAGACAAGATGAGTGTTTGACATTAAAAAGTATATGAATCGTATTATTAACAATATAAAATAACCGGTCGTTACACTAGATAAGACCCTTATTTCTCGGCTGGGATCGTTTACAACCATATTTGGGATCATTTAAAGCCACATTTAAACTGCATTTCGGAAATAAATAATATACACATTTAAACTGCACCATATCAGTCCATTATATGGAGAAAAATGCTGAATTTCTTTCCTCAAAAAACATAATTTCTTTACGACTGAAGAAAGAAAGACATGAACATCTTGGATGAAAGGGGGTGACTACATTATATGTGAATCTTAGTTTTGGAAGTGGACTTCTCCTTTAAGCAATTCAATATGTAGATGAGTTTGTTTCTCTATCAGAACAGATTTGGAGAAATTTAGCATTACTTGCACAACAATGAATCCTCTGCAGTGAATGGGTGCCACAAAAATTAGAGTCCAAACAGCTAATAAAAACATCACAATAATCCACACGACTCCAGTACATCAATTAACATTGTGAAATGATGTGTGTTTGTTTTAAATCCATCAAGATGTTTTAACATTTTACTTTAAACTTTAAAAAGGAGTCCTCTATAGTATTGCTTTTTGGTCTCATCTGAATCTTGAGAGAAATATATGGACAGATCAAACACTGTTTACAAAACAGTTCTAAACAAATATGTTGGTGGTTGTTGATATGAGAGGACAACAGTGGATGGACGTTTTCCACTCGAGGAAGTGTTATTATGTGATTATAGATTTGGATTTGTTATTGCAAATGCAGCTTTTCAGCCAATCAGTTACAACTACAGCTTCATTAATATTCATGAGCTAGGCTGTTTTTAGCAAGCACAACCTATGACCTCACGTTATTACATGTTATTCCATCACAGTCACATTTTACTTACTATAAATTAAAGGGTTAGTTCACCCAAAATGTAAATTCTGTCATTAATTACCCTCATGTTAAGCACAAAGCTACAGTGGTTTTAAAACTAGAAATGTGTTTTAGGCCTGTCATAACTGGAACAGTGTTAAATTGTATTTTTACTAGAGTGTGATTATAGGCTCCTGTAGGAATTAAACCATAATAATTCAAAACACTACTAAACATTTTGAATATTTTTTGGTGTATACAGTTCACCTAAAAAAATTAAATTCTCTCATCATTCACTCTGTCATTTCAAAGCCTTAAGACTTTGAGTTATTTTTAAAGGAACCTAAGAGGTTTTTGTCCCTCCATCTGGTTTTTGAAGCAGAATAGTCCTTGAAATGATTTGTTCCAGTAACGTTGTAACTACACAGCGAGTTCTTTTTAAAAATTGCTTTATTATTATCTAATTCTAACAAACCTGTAAGACCTTCGTTCATCTTCAGAACACAAAATAAGATATTTTTGGTAAAATCACAAATAGGACATTGTTAAAATAGTCCATGTGTTATCAATGGTTCAACCTTAATTTAATGAAGCTACAAGAAAAAATGAAGCTATACCAAAATAATAACTTTATTCAACAATTTCTCCTCTTCCGTGTTAGTCTCAGATGCGCATTCACGAGAATACCAGGATTTTCTTGGATTTCATCATAAATATCTTAATTTATCTTCTGAAGTTGAACAAAGGTCTTATGGGTTTTGAGGGTGAGTAATTAATGACAGAATTTTCATTTTTGGGTGAGCTATCGCTTTAAATATGCTGTCTCCCATCAAACACACTGCACAGCCCACACATGGACATGATCTAAAAACAGAAACATGTTAGGTGTGTAGCAGCTGGATGATAAAGATTCTGTCTCTTGTCCAAGCCACCTAGGGACCCCTAAACCAAATTTACCCGTAGGAGCCTCACTTCTCCGCTGCCGAGCTGTTCTCCATTCCTTTACCCACAGCCGTAAATCTGGCCTCTAACAAACTTCGGGATCCGCAGACCGCCTGATACATGTAACCCAGGAACCTCTGCTCACACGGGAAACAGAGAAGTGTACGGGCCCCCGCTGTTTAACTACCTCTGCTGGAACGCCTTCGGCTAGCATGTGCTGTTGTTTTAAAACTCACGTTTTTGGCCGCTCACATCTCCCCGTAGGAATAAAGGCTGTAATGAAAAACAGACAGTCATCAGGAATTACAAACCTACGAGAACTGTGCTTCATTTGTTTAAAAGACTGTTAAAAGCAGAACATTTTTCCAATCATGTAACATGACAGTCTTCTGAGACCTAAACCTTTAGAAGGGCCTCCGCTGCCATTAACACGGCTGTTAAAAGATGTATTACTTTCTATATTGACACAGTCCTGAGAAAACATAGCTTTATTTGAAGGTGTTTCTAACTAGGGGATTGTCCACTGAAATGTGTGTCAAGAATGAAACAATTAAGAATACGTTTTCTAAATAAAACACTGCTTTTTCTTTACTTAGCTCATCTTCCTGCCAAGCTCTGGCACTGACCCATTTACAACTGCTGCTGCACATGTTGGCACTAATACCATCTGCATTTCTGATACCTTCATTAAAACATTACTGCAACAACTCCATCAATGTGTATCCCATTTATGGTTGTCTGATTTGTTTCCATGGTGATCGCTGCTCCAAAAATGAGCTGTCAGTCATTAAGAATGGAGTCCAGTCAAGGAGTCAGGAACTGAGCATCATGTTCATTATAAATCCCAAACATTTTTTTTAATATACTTGTTATTTAAGGAATAGGTCATCCAAAATGAAACAACAAACAGACATATTTCAAAATATCTTTTGTGTTCCATTAAAGAAAGACAGTAATACAGTTTTGGTACAACATAAGGGTGAGCAAATGATGTATTTTATAGAATGCATTTATATATAAATGTGTGGATGTGTGTGAATATTCTTCATATATAACAACAAAACTAAATGAGGCTGAGTAAATAATGACTGAATTTGCATTTATGAGTGCACCATTCCTCATTCTTTTAATAACTAGCCAGCAACTGGCTAGTTATCTTTTTCTCTCATTATTTCTGTCCATGTTTCATTTCCCTTTCCATCTCTCTTTCTCATTCTCTCACTCTTCAGAAGGAGCCACCTCAGCAGACATCAGTGTCAGAGTGATTTGTCCTGGGTGATGGTGCTTGAACTGGGGCTGAGAGGTTGGTTTACTCATTGCCAGTGTGAGTGTGTGTGTGTGTGGATGGCTTTAGGGAGGTACATGACATTGACTCTTAGTTTTAAAAAAAGCAAAATCAAGATTAAGAGTAACCCATTTCTCCAAGAACAGAGAAAAGAAATACTTGGCAGTGACGTATGCAGCAAAAATCTTAAATTAATTCCAATGGAATTTTTATTATATGTAATTTGGATTCAATCCTAAAGGATACTAATAGGAGTTTTCTTAACAGATTCCAATATAGCATTCTGTGAGAAATGCCACAGCGACGCTGAAACAGTAACCTCAAAAGACACATTTAAACTTCTATCCCTAAAGGGATGTAATACCTTAAGGGTACATATCAGTTCCTCAAAGTGTACTTCTATCCCGGTGACGAGGTGTGCCTTTTTTTTTTTTCTAGCATTGCACAGGATTAAACAAGAAAAAATCTCAGTGGGACTATTATGATTATTAATGGAATAAAATGTCCATTTATCTTTTTTATATAGTAACAGCAATAAGGCACTTTAAGGTTACACTTTATTATATATGTATAAAACATTCATAATATACTAAAGTGGGGGGGGCTACAATGAATAATTTAGTTCCTGATATAATTTCCTTTAAAGGGATAGTTCACCCAAAAATTAATTACTTATTATCATTAATTACTCACCCGTGATGAAATCTGACAGCGGCGCAACTGATATGTTCAAGGCCCAGAAAGGCAGTTAGGACATTGCATTGCGTTCTTCTTCTGAGGTAAATTCTGGTTTATTCCTCTCAGCACGTCTTCTTCCAGAAATGAAAAGTAGCCGAGATGAACTTGATGAATTTTCATGTTTGTTTACAGAGATAATGTGGGTGTTTACCTACATATCTGTGCATCTCACGCATGGACATGATTACATTAGAGGTGAGTTTAGACCCGTGGTCTCAAACTCAATTCCTAGAGGGCCACAGCTCTGCACAGTTTAGCTCCAACCCTAATCAAACCCACCTGATCCAGCTAATCAAGGTCTTCAGGATTACTAGAAACTTCCAAGCAGGTGTGAGTTGGAGCTGGTTGGAACTAAACTCCATTGGTTGAGATGGTAAAAACTGCACTGTAAAAAATAAAAAACACAATTTGTTGAGTCAGCTTAAAATAATTTGTTACCCTGCTGCCTTAAAATTTTAAGTTCAGTCAACTAAAATAAGTTTAGTCAACTTGAAATGTTAAGTTGTACTAAGTAACAACTTAGATATTTGTGTTTGTTAAACTTAACAGATGGGTAAGTAACCCAGCTGCCTTAAAATTTTAAGTTGATCCAACTCAAATATCTAAGTTGTCACTTAGTATTATTTAACATTTCAAGTTGAATAAACTTTTTTGAGTTGACTGAACTTAAAATTGTAAGGCAGCTGAAGTTGATTCAACAAATTGTTTTTTACAGTGTGGAGCTTGCGTTGGTATCATATATGGATTACTTCATCAGAGAATATTTGTTTTTCATTGTGACAGAATGCATCCTGTTTTCTTGTTATTATGATGTTTTTCTTGTCTGCGGATTAAAGCGGCCACAATAACATGATATCTAGCCCCTGGAAGGTCTCTCTCACATTGTCCCACAATCTTAAAATAGTGTAGATTAGTGTACAATGTTTTTTCATTTACCATATTTAATATTGGGGGCATCTAAGTTATTTGACATATTTGAACATTTTTACTTTCCCTGGTAATTAGCTATTTTTATAATGATGTAACTCAGTTACTAACTCAGTTATTTGTGAGAAGTAACTAGTACTACACCTAATTACTTTTTTAAATTACTGTGCCCAAAACTGCTTACAGGTTTTGAACAACATGAGGGTGAGTAATTAATGACAGAATTTAAATTTTTGGGTGAACTATCTCTTTAACTGTAGCAGCAGGAGATAGTTTTAAAACAAATGAAGTTCTGATATAGACATATAGTAGCCCTTATTTGATCTTATTGGGATACTTTAATTCCATATGATGATAGATTTTCAGCAGGAATCCTTATCACTTTCCATAAGGATTTTTGACTTGGGAACTACTTAAAATATGTACCCAAGGCTTTTGATTCATACAATATGCAAACTTTGATTTCAGTCAAATATTAATGGACAATATTAAGTTCTCTCTGCACTGTAAGCATAAACTCTCACTGGCAGCATTAGCAACACAGTGTAGCTGAGGGTGGCCCTCGAGTGCAGCTGTCATATCATTTCCACAAATTAGCCAGTACATATACAAACTTGTGGTTTTATAGCAGGCCTGGATAACCATTGTGGGCTACTGTTAAAGAACAGCAATAAATTTGTCGCCCTCACCGCGACACGAAGCTCAATATGGTGTTTTTAAGAACGCGCACTACATGCATCACGCGAGCAAACAGACTCTTGAGTCTTGTTATCCCGCTCAACGACTCATAAAGCAGTAAAAGTCCCTTCCAACCGGGAGAAGAGGACTAAGTTTGCTCTTTGGCCCGGTATGAATAACAATGCACATTGTCAGAGACCTTTGTGACCGGGGGTCTATTGAGAAAGCGAGACGCAGCCCGCCTTGAAAGAGAAAGCGCTAATCGAATGAGGGATAATGAGACAGACGAGGCGACAGATGCTCGCGTGCCTTTACAACGGCAGCGCGCGCTCGTTCACGCGCATTCCAGCGACACTAAAAGCAAAGTTCGCGCGCGAGTTTGGAAGCCAACCTCATTTGGCCTGCGTTCCACCTGCTGCGGCCATTGTTCGGATGGGGAAGGACAGAATATCAATGACAAAAGTTGAATCCGCGGCCTGGTTTTATGGCACATGCGAGGGATGCGCCTCTGTCAGGGAGATTGAGACGCAGTGGCCCCGTATGGTATCGTAAAGTTGTACTAGCAGCAAAAATGCAGATGTTCTTTGCTCGTTGACTTGTTCATTATGCCATTTGTGCGTGATCAGTCATAGACATTCTTTCTTGAAGGCTAAAAATGTTTTTGTCAATGTTGCACCTGTCTCACAAGTTGGTTTTCACTTAAATGTATTAGTTTCATTATCGCATTGTTCGCGAGTTTAAATAGACTCTGTCAGATGATTCGTTTTTTACTTCTTCTTCTTCTTCTTTTTTTTTTTTTTAAGCCAAACCGTGTCTAAGTGCATTAGCATGTGCATCTGTTTTTACTTATCGCACTTCTTTTAGACTGTGTGATTTTTCATGCAACACTGCGGGCATTCCAGAACCCCCGAAATTCAGCAAAGACTTTGACGTCTTTGTTCAGGCAATGTGATTAGAGCAGAGGTAATTGCATTAAGGCTTCGGAGCCAAAGAGAGCGCTCGGCCGTATCAAACCTGGTTAAAGTCGCCCTGCTAAAATTGGCCGGGCGAAACGCAGACGATTCGCAAACACGGCGACTTATGAAAAGAATAAACTAAACAAAAGAATGTGGCGGGGTCAAACGTGCGCCTTCTGGTAACGCTGAAATTTGCCGGTAATCACTTTCCCAAACAGTCGCTAGAACACCCCAGTGTCTCAGTATGGGCCCTCTTGGTTTTGTTAAAGCACATGGAACTCCAGACTTGGGAAAAGAGGAGCAGCATTTGTGTCAAATCTGTCGCCAAAGGGCTTTTTATTAATCCAAGCCCAACTTCTGTGGGTTTGATATGGTTGGCTACATTTCCACGGGTTAACATATCACCATGGGAATTTGAGTGAGAGTCAGGAAATAGGCCATTTAATGTATTTTATTCATCCGTTTGCCCGTGAGCGTGATAGAGCAATTGAATTGTCCCCGTTTTTACACTTTCAAACTGAACTAATTTCCCTCTATAGTTTAGACTCGGAAGAAAGCTTTCTCTCAAAGAGGAACCGTGACCCATGCGCAAATGCAAATGACCTGGTCCAGACGACCCGGTCCAGACTGTGCACATTTTTCAAGCGCTTACATGGATGTTAGGTTAATACATTTTGCTGGAACCGCACCAAAAGACCTGCACGCGATGTAAAACCGTATTATTCACGTGAGCAGAGCTGTTTGTGCGCGTGAACGAGTTTTTCACTCATTCATCAGAACAAGTGATTCGACACACAGCTTAAGCTTAAATGTATATGGCAGATGAGGAGTCGGTAGCGTGTGAGAATACTTGAACCCCCAAAAAGGAAAGCGGGTGATACTAAAAGGATTTAAGGAAGGCATTTAAGCAGTTTTTGAAACATGTTGGACAGCTGATGCAAAGATTAGTCTAGTCCTTCAAAATGAATGACTTACAACTGATGTTACAATGTAAGCATCTACTAGGAGTGTTTTAACACCAGTTTAACCAATTATGAAATCAGATGTGCAGTAGCTACTTCCATGAGATGAATGTAGAAATTGTAAGATTATAGGCTATTCAAGAAGTAGAATTTCATGACTGTCTTGACAGTGTTAATAAATGTTAAAAAAGCTGGTATCTGATTTAATGGGTTGTCTTGTTTAATTTAATATACACAACATCCAAGGACTCACGCAAGCTTTTCATCTACAAATTAAATTAGAAATATTGTAGCTGACCAGATGGGAGGGATTCCATTGTACTTCTAGTCGCCGACATTTGACAAGATCGTGAGTCTACACTCTTAAAAATAAAACTTTCTGTTTCACAAAAGATCACTGTGGTGAAAGAAGGTTCTTCAGATTAGAAAGGTAAGAAAGAGATAGTTCTTTAAAGAACCTTTGGCTAAATGGTTCTTAGTGGAACCAAAAATGGTTCTTCTGTGGCATCGCTGTGAAGAACCTTTTAATCAACCTTTTTTAAGAATGTAACACACATGTTATGTATTCATTGGAAATTTTGTTCTTCTGTATTTGCTTCCTGTTTTCATCTGATTGAATTGTATATTCATTTATATTTATTATATTTATTATATTATATTTATTTGCTTATATATTTGATGATGGAGAAGCAGATGGAAAGTACAGGGAACAAGAGGTGGAACAGGACTAGGACATGACTTGAACCCCAGGACCCCACAAGCACAAGAGCCCTTTATATGTCAGAGCAGCACACTGCCCTGTGTGCATAATAATTAATGGCAATGTTTTCAATTGGTGTTACAATCCACCACACTCTTTGGGCTTCTTCAGATTGTCACACCATCAGAACCCTCTGGGGAATATTTAGGCAACTTTTAGAAGGCATCATTTATATTCCTTTAGTATTTTTGGAATTCTTGCAGGAACTCATCTCGCAAGTTCCTGTGTTTTTAATGATGCCTGTAGGTTCTAAAGTCCTGTCAGTGTAGTGATTTTGAGATCTCTAAATTATACCTAATCTTTTCATTTTTACAACAGTATCATATATTTTGGATTGTGTAAGCTTTCTAAACTGTTTTATATCAGAACTGTATGGGAATGCTCTAAATATTCACATATTTATATCATGTTTAAAAACATTGAGTTATAGATCTTTAAACAGAACGGTTCTTAGCCCACAGATTCATAAATGAGGCCATATTATGAATGCATCTTTTCTGTAGCTGCACAAATTTGGCAAAAAAAGATATTCTACGATGCTTAACCAAAAATAGAGGTAAATATTAAGTGAATAAATTGGATTGACAGTCATCTAGAGGGAAAGTTCAGATCGTGTTATTCTTAAATTCTGCTCTCTCATCCTTTGTTGAAGCGCGTTCAGGAGAGGGAGAGAGGGGGGGGAGAGAGAGACCCTAAAGGGCGGAGTTATCCACTTCCTTTCTCCCCTTCATTTAATTGGGATCTATAGTGGCTCTGTGTTGAATGGTCAGTCGCAGAGAGAAGGGGCAGCCCTTGACTTAGGAGAAGCATTTTGTCTGAAGCCGTGGCTCTAAAGGAGGCTTTGCTATTTTGGGTTAGTCAGTCAAAGAGTGTCTTCAGACAGCGGGAGACCGATACGCGCGCGCACAGGCTCTCCAGACGGAGGTTGCGCTTCCAGTCTCTTGATACGCGCAACAGATTTCTCCTTAGTGACAGAGGGATATGCGCTTTTGCTTTTATTGTCATTGCTTGTTTTAAGCTCTTGCACTCTGCTAATTTTTAAGACCTGTTTTTGGCGTCGGAGCCTTTCGAGAAGACGTTTTTCTTTCGGATTTGGAGATGTTTTTGAGACCACAACAACGCATGTAAAGGATTGACACAGCTCAACAAAGGAAGCGACAATCATTTTGAGAGTTTATTTCTTGTGCCTGTCGGAACCCAATATGGATACCAGCAAGGGCACAGTATTCTGTGCCACTTTACTCAAACTTGCTGTGCTCGTGACATTGGCACGGCACGTCTCGGCTAAAACTCTGAAATACCAAGTTTACGAAGAGCAGAAGGTGGGTACAGTAATCGCCAGACTTCGAGAAGATGTCGCTGATGTTTTGTCCAAACTTCCCAGCTCGATTCCGTTACGCTTTAGAGCCATGCAGCGCGGCAGCGCGTCTCTTCTCTCCGTGCGCGACCAGGATGGAGAGATCAGCATCAGGACCAAAATAGACCGCGAGAAACTGTGCGAGAAGAATCTCAACTGCACTATCGAATTTGACGTCCTCACCCTCCCCACGGAGCACCTACAGCTGTTCCACATCGAAGTGGAAATTTTGGACATTAACGACAATGCACCACAGTTCGCGCGCCCCGTCATTCCCATAGAGATCTCCGAAACTGCCGCCGTGGGGACGCGCATTCCCCTTGACAGCGCCACCGATCCAGACGTCGGAGAGAACTCACTGAACACATACTCTCTGACCCCGTCTGACTTCTTTATGATTGATATTCTAACCAGAACCGATGGCGCCAAGTACGCGGAGCTCGTTGTGCTTAAAGAGCTGGATAGAGAGGTGCGAGCGAGCTATGAACTCCAGCTCACCGCCTCAGACAGGGGCGTTCCCCCAAAATTTGGAACAACGCTTCTGAAAATCAGCATAGCTGACTCGAACGACAACAATCCGGTGTTTGAGAAGCCATCTTATGTGATCAACTTGCTTGAAAATTCCCCTTTAGGCAGTTTGCTTATTGATCTGAATGCTACTGACCCAGATGAAGGGACCAATGGTAAAATCGTGTATTCTTTTAGCAGTCACGTGTCGCCTAAAATCGTAGAGACTTTTAAGATTAATTCTGATAATGGTCATTTGACACTAATGAGGAAAGTTGACTTCGAAAGCACAAATTCCTATGACATAGATGTTCAAGCTCAAGACATGGGCCCCAACTCAATGCCAGCACACTGTAAAGTCATAATAAAAGTGGTAGATGTGAATGACAACAAACCTGACATTAGCATCAACTTGATGTCCACTGGGAATGAGGAGATAGCTTATATATCAGAGACGGCTCCTGTAGATACATTTGTGGCTCTGGTGAGGGTAGATGACCTGGACTCTGGCTTGAATGGAGAAGTGGAGTGCCGTCTCCACGGCCAGGGTCATTTCAGGCTGCAAAAGACTTATGAGAAGAACTACATGATCCTTACAAATGTAACTCTGGACCGAGAGAAGAGGTCAGAGTACAGCTTATCCGTTATTGCTGAAGACAAAGGATCTCCAAGTCTATCTACCATCAAACACTTCACTGTGCAGGTCCAGGATGAGAATGACAACGCGCCAAAGTTTGAGAAGAGCAGGTATGAGATCTCCAAGGTGGAGAACAACTCACCAGGAGCTTATTTGTCATCTGTGAGGGCCTCAGATCCAGACCTGGGCCCGAATGGTCAAGTGAGCTACTCTATACTTGAAACTGCAGTCCATGGGAGCTCCATCTCCACTTATGTCACCATTGACCCCTCTAATGGAGACATTTATGCGCTACGCACTTTTGATCGCGAAGACGTGAGTCAGATCTCATTCTTACTCCAGGCCCGGGATTCTGGAAGTCCCCCGCTGCGTAGTAACGTGACTGTTGTGTTGACTGTCTTGGATGAGAACGACAACAGACCAGTCATCATGATGCCTCAGCTGTGGAACCACACGGCTGACGTTCCAGTGTCCAAATACGCAGAGGTCGGTGATGTCGTAACTGTAGTCCGCGCGATAGACCGCGATTCTGGTGCCAACGGTGACCTTTCGTGTTCTGTAGTAGGGGGCAACGAGGCAGGTTACTTCTCCATGGACGCTAAAACATGTGAAATTCGGACCAACGTCAGCATGCAGGATGTTCCACAGGATCATGTGGAGCTGACCATCCAAGTGCAGGACCATGGTTCTCAACCCCTCAGCACCAGAGCCCTGCTTAGACTTTCGCTTTATGAAAACATTGAGAACCACATGAACCCACATCAGACAGGTGGAGGAACCGAAGACGGCCCTCTGGACGTGTCCAAGATCATCATCATCTCCCTTGGGGCGGTCTGTGTCATTCTGCTTCTCATCATGGTGGCCTTTGCCCTTCACTGCTCACGTGAAAATAAGGAAACTCGCTCATACAACTGTAGGGTGGCTGAGTCTACTTATCAACAGCACCCTAAAAAACCCTCACGGCAGATCCATAAGGGCGACATCACCCTGGTGCCCACTGTCAACGGGACCCTTCCAATCCGGGCGCACCATCGCTCACCGACCTCCTCGCCTGGACCTGAACGGGCCCACATGGGCAGCCGACAGAGCCAACACAGCCGCCAATCATTGAACAGCTTGGTCACTATTTCCTCCAATCACATTCCTGAGAACTTCGCCCTGGAGCTGACACATGCCACGCCCCCTGTGGAGGTAAAAGCAACACTTGCATATTCAAAGTGTAATTGATGCTGATCTTCATAAAGAGCTTGTGAATTCTCTGTCCATGTTCTTTTCATTCACCAGTGTCAACATAACATTCACGTCATTGTGTGTTGTTCTCGCACTAACAGTTTTCATTTGTTCATTTGTGTGTGTGCGTGTGTGAACGAGTGTCGTGTTCCATCAGTATTTATTTTTATTTATGTCATCTGTTTTTGCTATAGCAAGTCTCACAGCTCCTCTCAATACTCCATCAGGGTCAGTATCAGCCGCGGCCCAGCTTCAGAGGGAACAAATACTCTCGCAGCTACAGGTAAACTTACAAACAAACAAACAAATACTACGCTCCAAGCTCCAACTCCTTATTTGGGCATGATGTGGTCTAAATAGTATGGTAGAGTAGATGGGTAGTGATACTCAACCTGTTGTGTGCTGCTGGTTCGATCGGATTGGATGATAGGTATTCTAAAATGTTTGTGGGAGAATAGGACAGAACTTCCCTGTTGCCGTGGTCACCCACGTTCGCAGATCCTGATTGGACTGCTTCTCACATGAGGTCATAGCTTGCTTTCTGTGCTTTTTTTCTTTCCTCTCATCTGCGTTTTGTTCTTGGATCATGTCATTTTATTCCGTGCATATTGTTGAAACCATTGTTCCATACAGTGATGCATTTCAATGTCAATATGATGATTTAAAAACATACTAGCTTTAGATAGTTGCACTTTTTTTGTCCTGCACGCCTTTGCTAATGTGAATCTAAATATTTAAGACACATTTTGGGTGTGAGATAAATGCATGCAGCCAAAGAGACATCACTGAATAGATCAGTTTATACAAAGGTTAAATAAAGTAGATATAGTCTGTGCAAGTGAAAATGATGGGTGGGGCATATGCTTGCCTGCTTTGCATATGCATGCTCATAGACTGTATGCAATGCATAGAGAAGCTTTTGGGAAACTTTAAGTTGAGCATTTTAGCTGACTTGATGCATTCAAACATATAATGCCACTCCGAATGTAACATGTTTGATTTCTCTGACAAATCACTTTAATTTTTATTTTTTTTTTTTGTAGATAATTGAGTTTAGTGATTGATTTAACTTGAGTATTGTATATAGTTTTCAATTAGCCTATATTTTGCATCTTGATCAACCAGTAACTGTGTTTGTGTGAATGTGTGTGCAGGTACGCCCTCCAGGACATGGATAAGTTCAGTCTGAAAGATAGTGGGCGTGGCGACAGTGATGCGGGCGACAGCGACTGCGAGATGGGCCGCGATTCGCCCATCGACCGGTTGCTAGGCGACGGCTTCGGAGACCTCTTCCACAGCGACGGACACCACCGTCTCCACCCAGGTGAGAAATGGAACCCGATCGGTCTCTCATGCAGTTTCTCACCTTTTTATCACCCTGAATTATGACATTCATCAGCTTGATTATATCGAGCACACTGCGTTTATGATGCAGTTTAACACCCCGTCTACAGTGACTTACTTTTATTATGTAGTGAACAGGTGCGGTTATGAATTAAATGACCTGCACTGTGCTTTTATACTCAATATACACATTAAAATTAAGGAAAAAGCCTCTTGGTTATTGGTTAAAATCGTGTTATTTTTGTAACCACTACCTTTTGCGGTGTCAATCTGTTTTTATCAGTAGCTTAAGACAGTGTATGTGCATGTGCGTGTGTGGAGGCGTGGACTGGAGTGTTATTTCCCTGTATTCATTCTCTTCGCTGAGTGACAGCCCTATGCTTTCAAAATCTGAACTGAGGAAAATTCACCGTAATTGCTTTCACAATGCAGTTAAACCCCCCTTCCGCACGCACACACTCTCTTTTCTCTCCCCAGAGGGCCGCTATTTCAGCCCTGCTCTTCCTCTATCATAGAGAGAAAAAAGCAACCTGTGTGCATCGATTAGAGTTTCACCCTTTCCTCACCAAAGCAGTTTATTGTCATTTTCGCTCCATCCCAATTCCAGTTTGTTCTTTCCATTTTCATTCCCTTGCTGCTTTGTCTCTAATATTCAAATTCAGTCATATCTGATTCGTATAAGGCGGAGTTGCCAAAGTAATGAATAATAATCCAGCTTAACAAAGGATGTCAGCCTCCACAAGAAAAACTGGAATGGGAGAATGGCAAACTCTCAATCTCCTTAGCTTCTCAAGCTCCCTCCCCAACTTACCCACCCACCCATCTCCGAAATCCGTTCTCTAACTTCCTAACCTTATCATCCCTCTTCGTTTTCCCATTCTCTTTCATCCCTTTGTTTTCCTCACGTTCCTTTCTGCCATTTTTCACATGCCCAGAGAAAATTTCATTGCTCAGGGGTTGTTCTATCATAGCTCAGGAGAATTATGTTTCGTTTAAGTACAGTATCAAATTTGTTTCTCTTAAAAAGTAGTAATAAAAATAGATAGTGGATGAGAACTATAGTAGATCGTGTGGTCTCGGAAGAAGTAAATGAAAAATGTTGGATTTAATATTGATATCTCACTTTTGTTAACATAAAAATTTCAAGACATCATAAAAATCTCTTCAGAAAAGCCCATTTTAGAACCTTAAGAACTTTTTAGAATGAGAGACTTAAAGTAGAAGTTCACTTCCAAAACAAAAAGGTACAGATAATGTACTTATCCCGTTGTCATCCAAGATGTTCATGCCATTCTTTCTGCAGTCGTAAAGAAATTAAGTTTTTTTATATCTATATAGTGGTTTTCAGTGGTGCCACGAGTCTGAACATCCAAAATGCAGTTTCAATGCAGCTTCAAACAGCTCTAAATAATCCCAGCTGAATAAGGGTCTTATCTAGTAAATTTGTCATTTTCTAAAAAAAATAAATAAAACAAATGTATACTCTTTAACCTCAAAAGCTCATCTCTGCGATGCACATGCATACTTTGTGTAATCCAGGTCAATACAGTTAGGGTTTGTCGAAAAACTCCCATCTTATTTTCCTCCTTATTTATTTTCCTCCTTATTTATCGTCCTACATCGCTGTTTTACCTTTTTTTGTAAAGAGCGTTTGACCTTCTTTGCATGTTTACTATGTAAACACTGGGTCGTAATTCTGCAGTGATGTAGGATGATTTTGAAGTTGTATATAAATGTTTTTTTTTTTTTTTTAGAAAATGACCGATCGTTCCACTAGATAAGACCCTTATTCCTCAGCTGGGATAATTTAGAGCTCTTTAAAGCTGTATTTTGGATGTTCAAACTCACGGGCACCATTGAAGTCCACAATATGGAGATAATTCCTTAAATGTTTTCTTCAAAAAACATAATTTCTTTACGACTAAAGAAAGGAAGGCATGAACATCTTGGATGGCAACGGTGTGAGTACATTATCTGTAAATTTTTGTTCTGGAAGTGAACTTCTCCTTTAAGCTTAAGTCTCCATTTGCTTTCCATTTAATCTTATCTGTCCAGGAGAAATATTACAAAACAGTTTTAAATTATGTTTAACTGTTCCAAATTTGACTTATTTCACTCTCATTACTCTTAAAACTTACTGAAAACTGTCTCTCTGTCTTTCTCTCAGCAGTCATGAAATTGTGTACGGAGGAGTGCCGTGTGTTGGGTCACTCTGACCAGTGCTGGATGCCATCTCAGGCGTCTTCGGATTACCGTGCGAACATGTACATCCCTGGAGAAGAGAGCAGGCCTCAGGTCCTCGAGGAGGACCAGCAATCAGTCGACTCAGCTAAGAAGAGCTTTTCTACCTTCGGAAAGGACAACGAGGAGGAATGCGGCGGTTCGCTGCTGTCAGAAATGAACAACGTCTTCCAACGTCTCCTGCCAACTTCTTACGCTGAGGTCAATGAACTCGAAGGATGCACCGGCCCTCCCACCTCCTCCATCGGCATGGAGATCAGAAAGGGCTTCCTGCCGGGTAAAGCATCATCTACAGGCCCCGCCTACCCACAGGGCGTTGCTGTATGGGCAGCCAATACTCACTTTCAAAATCCCGGTGGTGCCGTGACGGGCGGACACGGCTCGACCAATCACGCGGCATCGCAAGCACATTTAAAATGGCTGCCGGCGATGGAGGAGATCCCAGAGAACTACGAAGAGGACGACTTAGAGAGCGTGCTCAGCCAGCGGCAGGGAAAACGCAACGACACGAGACACGAAATTGTCGACGCTAGCGAACTGGTTGCCGAAATTAACAAGTTGCTTCAGGACGTACGCCAGAGCTAAACAACAATCTGTTAAAGAACATTTCCCTGTCTCTTTCTTTTTTCGTTCGCTCTATTTTCGTAGAGCGAACTAATCAGTTAAAGGAGGAGAAAGGGAGAGAGTTCAGCGCTGTAGCCTTGATTGAGTCGCATGTGGAAGCATTTCGGTTAATATTGTTTACTTGGTATGACTTTTTGGTCTTTTTGTACAAAAGTGAACACAATGTGATTGTAAACACATTTTATGTTTTTTTACTTCGTATTTATATATGTGTATATATGTGTTTGTACAGAAAGCAATACAAATGTCTATTTTTATACAGTATTTCACTGCATGTACCTAAAATTAAACCAAGATTTGTTTGTATACTTGAAAATGTTTCATGTGTGCTTGAGAGTGTTTGAGCGTGCGTGAGTGTGCGTAAGGATGTTTTAATCAATAGAGATTTCACAGTGTATACAAACTATTGTTGGTGGTCCAGTTCTCTGTTATCATTATTGTGAACACCGAAAATAATCTCACCAGAATGGTACTCTTTATCCATGAGTGACTGTGAAAAATTTCCTGGGACCTTATAAGGATTTCTGTCTTTGTCAGCAGACCTTTCTGTTATGATTTTACAATAATGTTGCATTAAAAACATACATTTGGAAATAGCTTTCGCCCTGTCTGTTTTCATTCATTATTTATTCAGCAAATCTATGGGTCTTAGTTGTAATTATGTTTACCCTTTGGCAAATCCGCATTTGTAAGCTTTCATTATGAAAGCATCTTTTACCGTTAGCCTTGGAACTTGTTGAAAATGAAGCAGACAGAATCGATCAACTCCCTACAGAATCTAACCAGCGATTCTTCTAACAAACAGGCATCTGTTTTCATGGATCTCCGTCACGGCTGCTTTCACTAAGAGCTCCCCCTTTTGAGCAGAGCAGGTATTGCAGCCACAAAAAAAAAAAAAATGATTCATGGCATGTCCATCAGGAGGAGTGCTAATCAAATCCTTTTTGTCCATAAAAATCTGATTAGCGACTTTATTAAAGAAGACGTTTGATCTGGGAATAACATTCTGATTATATGGCTGATGAATCAAGCCTCATTTTGTTGTCTTTGCAAACCTAGAAAGGGTGTAATTCTGCCCTGGTTACCCAGCCATAACTCCTAGTAATTAGCTATAACCCCTGAGTAATTAGCTCGTAGAAAGATTATGGCTTTACATAAAACACGCCATGCCCCCTAAATGTTGTTATCAGTGGTGTCTGATTACTTCACACACACATATAATGACACAAGCCCCTGAATCTTTAATACAACGATCAGTATATCCTAACGTACGCATGTTAGTCTATGTATGCATGTTTATAAATGTGTGTTCTTGTGTTTTGTGTGTATGTGTGGTTAACACCTGTCGGTGTGTATAATTTAACAGCAGGCAGCTGTTCAGGATTAGTAATCTGGAGTGCAGCCAGTCGATGTGATGCAGTGTGGAATCATCTACGCTGGCCTGACCGCAGCATAGAGCGGCCATTATCCACACACACACTCTCTCAACATTGATTTTACTTTATTATTCTTTGCAGCAAGTGGCGAGCAGCCTTTATTCTCACACAATCAACTCTTTCACTATGCATGTTAGTGTAATTGTATGGCGTAAACGTTTGGACTTTGAATACAGAAATCTCACATGGTGGAAGCTGCTTTGACTATACGACCTTGAACTTGGGTTCTTCTTCCTCGTAGCTTTGACCATAAACCTCCCTTTAAACGTGATGATTGTAAGTGCAGGGCAGTTAACCTCAACATGCTCCCTACAATTAGTAAATTGCTTTCCATAAAAGTGTCGGCAACACCGACGATAACTAATCATCAGCAAAGAATACTGCAACCTGTGAGCGCCACCCTATTCATTTAGGCTAAGTTGGGTTCCTGTGTGCAGCAGGTGTGTTAATTCACCTCAGGGTCAGTTTAATTCGCTTCCTCTCTGTTGAGCGTCACCTGTGGTGTGAGGTTCCTGTTTTCCTGCTGAGTAACTCTGAGAAAGGCTGATGACAGTACTGGACTGGATGGACTGGATTTCACAAAGATTTGGACTAATGGCTACTGGAAATACAGTAGTGGTCAAAATGATTAGAAATCTAGTATTTTTGCTGTAGTGTATGAATAGGAAATATATTGCATTTTCAAATATTCATTTTGCCATTAATTGTAATAATCCAGTGAGATTTTTGTTGCACAAGGAGTCTGACATCAACCAGTGGTCCACACAGAGATCTGATCTCATCATCATCCAGTCTGTCTAAAATGCCATTAAGAAACAGAACAAACTGAGACAGACTAAATACAGAAGAACTGTGGCAACATCTCCAAGATGCTTCAAAAGACCTACCTGCAAAGCTACCTGAAAAAACAGCTGCTTTGAATGCAAAGGATGGTCACACCAAATGTTGATTTAATTTGTTAATAGAAGTGAATTGATAAAGAAAATCTATCAACAGCATCCACATTTTAAAGCATTTTTACACAAGTGCCTAAAACAATTACCAGTACTGTAGCTGTACTTGAAGCATCTTGGAGATGTTGCCACAGTTCTTCTGGATTTATTCCGTCTCAGTTTGTTCTGTTTCTTCTTGTTATTCCAGACAGACTGGATAATGATGATCAGAACTCTGTGTGGAGCCCTGGCTGTTGTCAGACTCCTTGTGCAAACAAAAATCTCACTGGATTATTATTATAATATATGGCAAAATTAATGTTTGAAAATGTAAACAGATATTTCCTACTGACACACTACGGAAAAAGATAATCTTAATAATTCATCTTAATAATTAATGTGCATTTCTTATAATTTGTTACCCCCCAATACTGACATTGCATATATTGGGAAAAGAAATGGGCCCAACACCAAACCGTGAAGCACCTTGGGTCCAGTGGTTTGCTTGCTGTGATTCAGTATATCAAAGGCAACAGCCAGGTCTAGAAATTGAAACAGTAGAGCAAAAGGTAGAATATAATCTTTATTTATTATTAACTTCCTACCTTTGTGATTTCTTTGCAGTCTCATCACACAAAAGATAAAGTTATTGTGTATTCAGTCAATGTGAATGATTTTGTCTCTGGAAAGATGTCCAGACAGCTGCCATAAACTACAGCCAATATTTTCACACCATTGCTTAATTAAATCAACAAGTAAATTCTGTAGTCATGTCACGTTCTTATTAATTAACACTTCAAGTGTGGGGAATACAAATTTATAGGGTGCGAGTGTGTATTTGTGTTTATGTCTGTGGGTATCTATGTTCAGTTAACACCCTTTGGTTTCTCATATTCACACAATGGAGAAGATGTGGGAAAATGGCAAAGCATCCTAGTTGTTGTTCTGAAAAAAACTTTTTTGTAATGTTACATGACATTTGTGTAAGAAAGTATTATGTGAAACAAATATCAGTGCAACACTAGACACCAGTGCAGTATCCATGCTCAAACTAGCTGGTAATACAATGGTGGATGCTAGCATTTCGTAAGAGCCTGTACGCAATAATGAAAGCCATATTTATACTAAAATTAAAATAAAAACTGAATAAAGTGAGATTTTTTTTCCCCACCAAACATGAATCAGCATGCCCAACTGAGCTGAGGATACACCTCAGCGTTTGTCATTTTCGATAATGTTCTTTGGCTTCTAAATTAGGCTATATTGATTTATTTTTGATTTATTTCAGTGTGTTAATATATCATACACCTAGGATGCTTATTTTGTAACCCACTGACCTTTATTCTGCACATCCGGCCTCGCACAGTTGTTCAAATCAGACATAAAAGGTAGCGTTTTCTGTTATCTGTGTAGTTTTGATGAGTAGAATTGCATTTGTTATTTATCATGAGTCGCAAACTCTTCATTAGGCAACCTTATGTTATTTACAGCTATTTCTACCATAGTGGTGGCATTGAACAAAATGGCACTGAACCAAACAAAACTTGCAAATTTTGCTGATTATCGGTGCTGAAAATGGTCAGTTATTGTCATGTTTTGGGCTGTACTAATCGGTCGGTCGGCGAAAAACATTTGGCGTTATATATTATGCCAAAAGTTATAACAAATCAAGGAGAAGAGTGAAAAAAACTATTTTGAGGAACAAAAGGCATTTGTGAACCAGGATTTCCTGGGCAAGAATCTTGACAACATTTGTGTTTGTTCTTATTTCCAGTCAGGTAGGTGAAATAATTAGGCTAATATCTTAATTAATACTGCTCGTATGTATCTTTACCACCTATTAACTTAAACGCAAAATATTGCGCCTTTTCCTGCTTAATAACTTGATTGATTTAGCAGGTTCCACACATTTTTTTCCATGCTTTAGACAGTATAAATTAGCAGAACAACGTATTCAGTAGTACATTAACCATGAAATCAGTGCTGTTGTTTACATCTGAGTATCTCCAATATGGCCGCATATCTATTGATATAGGTATGTCTATTATCTGGAAATGTTCAAATGATAAAATTGATACAAGTGAAAATATAGAGCTTAATTATAGAATTATAGAACACACCTTCTATAACTATCATGTTCCATATACCATGCACTTTTCTTCAAAATATCAAATGAAAAATATTCTTTTTAATTAATAACAGAGTGTCACCATCCTCTCAGATTTAATAATGTCTGATGATTCTGCATCTCTGTAAATGCCACAAGCAGCCATTAGGACACATTAATGTGGCCCTACAACGGTCTTACACAGGTAGCATATGCATTATTCATGCACATTACTGCAGGTAGAATTGTTGCTAGATAAAATTACATTGGTCTATGAAAAACCGTGACCTCTCTGCAAGAATCAGTATTCATAACCTGAGACAGTTCCACAATTCAGTGAGAAAGACAGAGAGAAAGGGTGAAAAAACACAGTGACAGAAAAAGAGAGAGAGAGGGAGGTCACATGTTGTGAATCTTGAATTGGTGCTATTAATGTTTGGTAATGTGCTTCATGGGCATGCATAAAAGAGATTAACGCCACATTACCGAATCATATTTACTGAAGCACTATTTGCATAATGGAGTGTGTAATGGAATTTTTACGTGCACTATAATTTCATAAACTTCATAAACGGTAAGCATTTGTGCTTTTCTTTCGTTTACAGTCAGATGTCGTTGTACTCGTGCACTGAGAAAGTGTTCATGATCCAAAAGGATGCAA